>JAMPIV010018142.1:0-561242 GCA_024509875.1 Oreohelix idahoensis | reverse complement strand
TGTCCTGTGTCATGCAGTGAGGTGCTGGTGGAAAACGCATACAGTTAACATACGTTCAACGGAGTGTTTCTGTATTGGTACTAGTCTTCTAGTTGATATGTAAAGTGTGTTTTAGACGGATAAGGGGAGATTTTATTTCGTTTGGGCGAAATAAAGTCGGGACCCTTTGTCTGTTGGTAATAGATATATCCGAATGTGTTAAAACTTTATTTCATTCAGTCTCAAAATTCGCAGTATAGTACAGTAGACCGGTTGTTCTTTATTATTATTCGTGAAATAGAATAAAGAAATATAGTATAAGCTGTTATAGCGAAGCCACTCTAGTTTGTTCGGAAAATTTACCGAGCTCTAGACATTCAAATAAATAACATCAGCGTATTATAATTCTAATGTGTTAGTTGTTGATTTACTGTTGAGTTTGTATGTTGAGGTTATATATTTTTAATATTATAATAATTATTCTAATATGGGGGTGGTTTAGTGTGTTGTATTTAGGGTGGGGGGATAATTCGCCTTTTTTCATATTTCACTAGTTAGATTTCGTTTTAGATTGTTGCAGTGCAGACCGGTGCTTAATTTATATAGTCTGTATTATTTTCTATAGTGACGTGTTTCAGTGGAAAGCAGAACTTATATAATTATAATTTCTAGCGTTTTAAACTCTTGCAATGTGCCTTATACGAATTGGAATTTTTAATTTAACTGCTGTAATGATAATCCAGTCGATTGGGAACAATTTTATACTAAACTAACTTATTCTTGCTACCGATTGCATTCATTGATAGGTATTGACGGACCATTACGGATGGTATTTCTGTTTCATAATCTAATGCCATTTGATTGATTTTATTTAAATATGTAACTTATTTCACAGGGAGATTTTAAACGATATAAAGTCAACAGAGTCTGTATTCGATATGCAGTTTATTAAAAACGGTAAGTTATAACCGTGGGTAATTAGTACATAATATGTATACAGTACTTTCATCTGTTGTTTTTTTTTCTTCTGTATTACTGTGACATACTGGGGGTTAGCCACTACCCCTTCTTACCCAGCGTTTTTTTTTGTACAGACGTGATTTGCCTGTGGAACGATACACATGCTTAAGAAAAACATTTTTGCTTTCACGTTAAGTTCCATGGGGGTATTTCTACAGTTAAACCTGTAATGTACATGATGCGAGTTAGCGTTCCGAGGAAAAGAGCGGAGTTAACCCATTACCTGTTTTTTAATGATTCTTCTAATTGACAGTAACGGGCGCCATCATGCCGGTATTATTTATTTGGACCAAGTGTTGTGGGGTCGAACCTCAAGTAATTTTAGTCTTTGTTGGCATGGTCTAAATATTAATAGCAGTAACATGTCCGACCAGGGGGGTGTTATGACTTGTGGTGGTGTGTCCAATTGAATGAAGTCGCTCTACCTGACATTGAAGATAAATTCGTGGACATTCCCTCAATTTGCTAGAAAACCTCAGTGCTTCAATTGACACTAACTTTGACTCACTGTTTAAACCCATTCTATGCGCATGGAAAGATTTTTAATGTGACGCTATCAGGAGATCCAATAAATATAAGTACAACCAAGAAATACGTCCTCTGAAGGAAGCTTGAATCCAACCTGTCATTTTTGGAATGGGTTCTCTTGGCCAAGTCTGACCATTTGTGAGGTACAGTATGTTGCATGTACCTTAATAAAACTGTGTTTCCTGAAGTTGCTACACAACGTTTGCTGTAAGTTTACGAATCGAACCACACAGCACGACTGTGTTGGTGTTTCAGTGATCATGGTGAAAGAATGAGAACCTAGAGTGGAAGTAGCACTGGAACCGGGACTGTGAGCTATATATCCAGGGGAGGACCATACAAACGGATCTATCACTATTGTAGCATTCCTTGATTTTTATGACTATTTGTATATGCTTATGATGTATTTTATATGTTGTGATGTAAGTTTACTAAGATAATTAAACTATACCTACATTTATTTAAGTGTGGTGGTCAGTTCGTTCCCATAATATCTATATAATCATTGTTATATTTTTTTCCCACGTCTGTGTGTCTAACTGTCGTCCATTGTATGTCCGTGCACCTGAGTGGATAGATATATATTAATATACATACTTTTTATAGACTGTCTGACTCCTTTGGATCTGTTGTAGAAGATAGGCGGAAAGAGAAAGAGATTCTCGATTTTCCGGGACAGCCTCTATAAATTTCTACCATCTCACTCGTGGAACTCTATTTCTATTTACTACCTCTCACTGTGACTATCACTTATTCTAATCTATTCAGAAGGGACCAACCCAAGTCTTAATTTCCCTATCAAAAATCTACGACATTATGTTATAAATAGTTATATTTTTGAAAAATAAAAATGACAATTTTTTAGTTACTGTTTAATAAAACTATCAAGTTGTCGCATTTTTTTCAAAATTCGATCTTTTGTTTTTTTAATTGTTTAAAAATGTGTACATGGGGGGAGGAGATCTTTTTATTCTAATGTATGACCTCTCCTAGATCCGCCAGTGAGGTAGGCATGGAAGTTTGCAGACCAAGTGCGATGTACACATGCAATGTTGCAGATACATTTCAAATTAAAGAAAACATTTAATATTTCACTGAAACACCCTCACATTCAAGGAAATAAATATTGCACAGATTGAGGCACATTAGTCTATAATAATTGATACAGGACTCTAACATTTTATCTGAACACCCAAAAACTGAAAATTGACGGTTTCTTTGACCAACTTTGGCCTACTTTTCACTCACAATGTGAGTGAGCTCTGGCTATGCTGGGTGACTTTGGGCTCTTTTTCAAATCCATTTTGGGGAACTTGGGCTATTTTGGGCACATCTGAAAACCGATAAAATCTAGTTTCCGGAACAAAGCTGTCCCCGAGGATATCAGATAAAAAGGTACAGACACACCTTTGTCGAGTTCCACTTCTCAATCAGACTTTTAATCTATCATCTGAACAAAGTGAACACCATATATACACCTTTGTCGAGTTCTTCTTCTCACTCAAGACTTTTAATCTATCATCTGTACAAAGTGAACACCATATATACATCTTTGTCGAGTTCTTCTCACTCAAGACTTTTAATCTATCATCTGAACAAAGTGAACACCATATATACATCTTTGTCGAGTTCTTCTCACTCAAGACTTTTAATCTATCATCTGAACAAAATGAACACCATATATACATCTTTGTCTAGTTCTTCTCACTCAAGACTTTTAATCTATCATCTGAACAAAGTGAACACCATATATACATCTTTGTCGAGTTCTTCTCACTCAAGACTTTTAATCTATCATCTGAACAAAGTGAACACCATTTATACATCATTGTCGAGTTCTTCTCACTCAAGACTTTTAATCTATCATCTGAACAAAGTGAACACCATATATACATCTTTGTCGAGTTCTTCTCACTCAAGACTTTTAATCTATCATCTGAACAAAGTGAACACTATATATACATCTTTGTCGAGTTCTTCTTCTCACTCAAGACTTTTAATCTATCATCTGAACAAAGTGAACACCATATATACATCTTTGTCGAGTTCTTCTCACTCAAGACTTTTAATCTATTATCTGAACAAAGTGAACACCATATATACATCTTTGTCGAGTTCTTCTCACTCAAGACTTTTAATCTATCATCTGAACAAAGTGAACACCATATATACATCTTTGTCGAGTTCTTCTTCTCACTCAAGACTTTTAATCTATCATCTGAACAAATTGAACACCATATATACATCTTTGTCGAGTTCTTCTCACTCAAGACTTTTAATCTATCATCTGAACAAAGTGAACACCATATATACATCTTTGTCGAGTTCTTCTCACTCAAGGCTTTTAATCTATCATCTGAACAAAGTGAACACCATATATACATCTTTGTCGAGTTCTTCTCACTCAAGACTTTTAATCTATCATCTGAACAAAGTGAACACCATATATACATCTTTGTCGAGTTCTTCTTCTCACTCAAGACTTTTAATCTATCATCTGAACAAAGTGAACACCATATATACATCTTTGTCGAGTTCTTCTCACTCAAGACTTTTAATCTATCATCTGAACAAAGTGAACACCATATATACATCTTTGTCGAGTTCTTCTCACTCAAGGCTTTTAATCTATCATCTGAACAAAGTGAACACCATATATACATCTTTGTCGAGTTCTTCTCACTCAAGACTTTTAATCTATCATCTGAACAAAGTGAACACCATATATACATCTTTGTCGAGTTCTTCTCCCTCAAGACTTTTAATCTATCATCTGAACAAAGTGAACACCATATATACATCTTTGTCGAGTTCTTCTCACTCAAAACTTTTAATCTATCATCTGAACAAAGTGTACACCATATATACATCTTTGTCGAGTTCTTCTCACTCAAGACTTTTAATCTATCATCTGAACAAAGTGAACACCATATATACATCTTTTTCGAGTTCTTCTCACTCAAGACATTTAATATATCATCTGAACAAAGTGAACACCATATATACATCTTTGTCGAGTTCTTCTCACTCAAGACATCAAGACTTTTTAATATCTTTCATATGAATCAAAGTGGAATCAGCCATGCATATATACATCTTTGTCGAGTTCTTCTTTTCATCACTCAAGACTTTTTTAATATATCATTATTGAACAAAAGTGAACACTCATCATATACTAAAACTAATCTTGATCGAGTTCCACTTCTCATCTCAAGGAATTTTAGAATCTATTTCATATTGTGTGTCAATCGATTAAGATGTACTGACACTATCTGAAGTCACATCTTTGATTGCGATGTTCTGATCTAAGGTTGAGGCTTTTTTCCTATCGAGGTTAGAAACAAAGTGAAAACATAAATATTGTTGTACATTCGCTTATGGTCAGAGGGTTTTTCTCATCCTCACGACGCTTTTTAATCTATTTAGTCTGAACCTATAGTGAATCACCATATGGATTAATTCTTTGTTCATCGAGTTCTTTTCTCATCAGACTTTTAATCTTTCAAATTGAGCAAAGTGAAAACAGTATTATGATCTATGCAATCGAGTTTCGCTTCTGTCTCATCAGACTTTATTAAAATCTAGTTTTTAGAACAAGTTTGAAATGGGTAATCTCTACAGCTGTTGGCATTCAAGCTATTTTCATAACTCTTTTCGAGTTACGCTTCCATCAGACAATTTACATTATTCCACCAAGATGTAGATCCGTGTATAGCATGATGCAAATCTCGTAATGCGTTCCTGAAATTGATAGCGGAGGATGATACATTGGTAGTACCTAGAAGAAAACGATAGCAGTTTTTCACAACCTACGGTTCTACACGTTGTCAAATATTTCTGTCCGCGGACCGACCGAGATCTATACACGAAGGCCGGAAATATCGAACGGTCACAGGTATTGTGATGGGGGTAAGTACTAGCGGCACGCGATTTACTATTGAAAAGTTCCCTTGATCTTATCAAAGGGATCCAAATGAATATTCGCATCTAGTTCTGTTTTTTAGTTTAGCTGTTAACTTTGCATTTGACATTTTACATATATTTAGTGGCATGTAAGACCAGAAAATGCACATGTTTATTTCTTATTCGTTGCCGTCGGAGATTGGAAGGTGTACTAGCTCGGCGGTCATATTAGAAGATTCTTTCCAAACGATTTTTACGTTGAAGGTAGTTCTTTTACTACTCTGGAAACGGTTTTTAGTGACACGTTCATATTCTGCCGGACCGATGACATACAGTCGAGTAAAATCGAACGATTGCAGTTCCATGGTGAGGAGTTCTAGCGATCACAAGTTCGATGTTCCCTCATTTATATAATAACGCTTTGATTTTTGCATGTACGCTGTTAATTTTCAACCTATATTAAATATTATTGGCATTCGACAAAGTTTTCAGTTTACAACAATTGTTGCGCAGAATTATAATTGTAATATTTACTAACATAGCCGTCATATTGACCGTCGAAAATAAATATATGCTGAACACTCTAATTTTTTTTAATATCGCTAATTGGTGGCGTAGCAGAAAATTGGTTTTTAGAGATTTATAACCTAGTATCTACATTTCTATTTCACTCTAGATCTTATTGCGTAAACTTAAACTTGAGTAATAACTGATCGCATCGTTTTGCCCAAGGTCAGCAATTTAAAAATACAATATCTTATATAACCGTATAGAATCAAAAAGTTTATAGCAACATAGTTTTATTATAAACGTCCTAGGAGTTAGCTCAATTGTTTATAATTAATATAAATATTTTATTCTATGCGTAGGAAGTGATGTTTATCATGTTTCTAGTACACGATTTTAAAAAATACCGCTGGGTACGTTAGCTAATCACAGATCGTTGTTTGTCTTAGAATATAAATAATTTATTCGATTTTAATAGCTAGAATACGGGGGGTTAGAAATTAATTACAGTGTTACAGTTTATATATATTCTTCTTTATGCAGGTGATCAGACATATTGCGATCCCCAACGGCTTTTTTTATTATATAGAGAGTCGAAGTTTGTCGTGTTCAGATGGCTTTATGGCATCATCCCATGTATATGTTTATCCAAACATAAATTAAATAACATTGACTTATACCAAAATCTGATGGTTGGAGACCCTTATAAGTCTGTTATAAGTCTACCTTTTAACCCCATGGATGACAGCGGTTTTATGTTAAATAAAACCAGAAGAACGGTCAATTGTTCACTTGTGTTAAATGTTAACTGGATACGGGAACAATGCCAGAAGATTTCTTATAAATTTTTTTTTAATTTCTATAAAGTTCCTGGCTTTATGAGCGGCAGAAACTGACTAGCACTAAGCTATTTAAATCACAAACCCATATGACCGTAAACAGTGTTCCTAACACCAAAACATATACAGAGAACAGATTTAGACTATTTCATTCAGAGAAACAGCCGGTGGTGAGAACAGCAGGGTGGGTGGGTACCATTCTGCTGTTGGAGATATTTCCAAGTCATTTACGACAGGAATCCTAGAAAAAACAAACTTATTCCCAATTAATTCATACCCTGCAGTCTGACGGAGAGAATCCTTGCCTAGGAAAAATTATAATCAAACACACCATTTCAGCGAACCTAATCTCGAGCAATATTAGCAGTGGCTGTCTGTGTAGCCTGTCCTGTTCTGTTACGGAGTTTTTCTGGGGCTGGACTGGCAAAACAAAATGGACAGAAAGAACAGGATAACATCAATAGGTCATTTGCGATTTTTAAGAAAAACTGTCATGTCTTTGTGCGATTTAATATTCTATGGGACGTAGGCATGCCACAAGACCCCTGACTAAGGGGTAAGTCTGTATGGATGTGAGCGCTCACTGCACTTGAACTTACTAGAGCGTGGGGTGAAAAATCTGAACGAAAGAATTTATAATTACTTAAAGTTTACATACTAAATATAAAAACACCTTTTTCATTTTTTTTATCTATTTCTCTCACTAAGTTCTGGGGAAGGGCCCCCCAGGGGAAACAGTTTTAATTTAAATTGGACATATTCCTTATATTCTCCGCCAGCCCCGTCTTAACCCCACTCCCATTTTGTCAAATCCATTTGTTGGATTATGATGGGGTAGTGGTATGGTTTGTTTAAACACACCTCAGGTGTTATAGTGGGGATCATTTTCCTAGTTTTTCCATGTTTACCAGGAGGGGGAGGGTCTATTTGAGAATATCTATTGTTTGAGATTTATTTTCCATCTAAATGTTGTAACTGGTAATTTCATTCTAATGAACCATGTGGTAACTGATGTATTATAATTGTTGTAATCTCATTTTCTCTTTCTAAAGATAGAATAAATTTTATAAACCTTAAGACTATTAGTTTAGTGGGTCAAACAACAATCCCCTTTGTCCAATAATATTGTTGCCCATAATTGGCCTGATCGTTTGTCTACGTATATGTAGGTATTTATGTCACCAAAAAATTGTTTTGTGTGGAGTTGCGTTCGAGAAAAGAGAAGTAAGATAGTTGTAATTTAGGAATCCGTAACTATCTAGTGATTAATAATTACTTCTTCCATTGTTTGACTTGGGAAAAAAAAAAAAAACAGGTTGGGACCAGGAAAATTCTAATTGTGCGCTAAGGACAAAGAATAGGCAATTATGAAAACAAAAAAAACTTGTGGAAACAACTATGGGGTGGCAGAATGAGTAAAGTTGTCTTAAGACGTTTTGTTTTTACACAGGGCGAGGTGAGGCCAGTTCGGCCAGTTTCTTGAATATGTTTGGCCATGGAAGGCGATGGGGCAACAGCAAGCTAAGGACAAAACTTCGATTAAATTTGCAGGACCTCACAAACATCAAGCAATCGAGATATCCATAACGGGAGGGAATGGAATTGAAAGTTCTAACTCCTATTAAAAAGGAACTCGAAGAAAAAGATTACATTGCCTCCAGCCAATGACAGATAGAAGAGACCCTGCAGGGCTCAACAAACAGGCGGACAAAATTCAAAAGGACTAACCAGACCACCCCAAATGTGCCATAGAATAATGCTCTTTAGAAGGCAAAAGACTCAAAACGAAGAGTAATTTTGTAGACATCAAACCCCAAACCAAAAATGAGAGCAGTCTCCCTAGCTGAATATATCCACTGTTAAAACCCATCTTACCAATGGCACACAAGACTTGTAGCCGTTGGTACAATCGTTGTTTCTTTGGAAAAACAGGCTAATATTTCTACCCAAAGGAAAATAATAAAAACCCAGGATTAGCATATAAAATTTCTAAAAAACTTTCCTAGAGAACTTTCCTTGAAACAGATTATAAAGTAATTCTAGTGGCATATTTAATTTTTTAATTAGGCTAAAGAGTCGGCGTTTCGTTTTCGTTACGTTTGTCACTGGCGTTACGTGTCAAAAATTTTAGTTTGTCACGTGCTTATTTTTATTTTTTTTTTAAACCCTAAATTAGGGGAGTCCTCAGAAGCTTATTTCCCTAGCGAGAAAACCTGATTTAGCATTATGGATACGAACCGCTATGTAGAATAGACGTGTTCTTTTGGTTCCAATAAATTATGTGTTCGAGAAACTCAACAAAAGGCAATAAAGTTCATAGAGTATAGTTATTCTGATTCATCATCATTTGTGGTTATTTATATGATTTACATTCGTTGATCTCAGATAATGGTCTGTAAGTATTGTATATGAGAACCAAATTTTTCATGTGCTTTTTTGGATTTGCCAAGGTAATTTGGTGTAGGGGATTACCATGGTCTTGTGAATAAACGGACGTACATGGCACTTCTTAGATTGAAAAGAAAAGAAAAGTGGGAGGAGGGGAAACGTTGATTTACATTCTCCCTTACCGGGAACCCAATGGAAAGGAAAAAAATACGGACGGAGAGATAGAATATAGAATATAACAAAAGGAAAACAAGTAGCATATAAGAAAATGCTAATCCCTCGGTTAACAGTATTCACAGAATGAAAAATTATATAAAAAATATATAGGAGGATAGGCTAAACTAAACTCTTAAACTAAAGGTGGAAATAGAAAAAAATGGAGAAAGGAAAAAATGAAACTTGAACACCAGAAATAACTCATTGCCTGATTTTGAAATATAAATGCCGACGGCATGCGCAGGTATGTCTGTACAAAAAATGATGAAACTGCATTTTGTATATAGTTTTTGAATTGACTTGTTGCATTGTTGCTAGCAAACAAATAAACCTTTGAAAGTACCAGCTGTTGATGATTTTAATACAGTTGACTTGTAAGGGAATATGTTCCCATTTTTTTACACCCAACTTATAAGACTCTTAGCAAATAAAACAACATCAGCAAATTGAGAGGACTTTATTTAAAGGAATAAATACGAACCTGGTCCACTTATACCTAAGTGAGTAAAAGAAACACCTCTGGCGAATGGCCAGTTCAACAAACTCACTTAAAAAACATAGAACACTATCTAGTGCCGTGCCGGTACGCATAAGAAACCTACACCCCGGCCACAATAAGCTTCCAGTTTGGAAACAAAAATGTTTCCCTAAAATGATAGAAAACATTCTGGAATTGAAAGTAAAAAGAGCCCAAACTGCAACAGATAGAAAATCCATAGCGACAAAATACACAGAGAAAACATTATCCACGTAACACCTGGGACCCATGCATACACAGATGGATCAGCAACAAATGCAACAGAAAATGGAGGTGGGGGTGTCTTTCTGACCTTAAGCACTGGTGCAGAAAAAAGGCTGTCAGTGGCGACAGGACGATTCTCCAGCAACTTCAGAGCAGAGGCAGAGGCCTTGAAAAAACTGCAGCAGAGGTTATATTGACAGAAGAAACGGCAGAGAGACAAGTTGCTTTCTTTACTGATGCACAGTCAGTAATTGCAACGTTGAAAAGACAAAATAATACAGACCTGGATGATCTCCGAGTAGTGCTCCACAAACTTTGTCAACGATTCAAAAGTGTTGTGATCCAGTGGATCCCATCTCATTGTAACATCGCCGGCAATGAAGAGGCTGACAGAATGGCAAAAGAAGGTTCACATCTACCTCAGCCTGATGCAAGCATAACTTTTGAGGAGGCAAAGAGTTTTATTAGAATCAGATACAGAAACAAATAGAATGTAGAAACATCCCGGGCACACACACAGAATGATGCTTACTACCAGCTCCACAGATGTGAACAAGTGGTAATCTTCAGACTCCGCATAGGCCACAAAAGATCGGGATACTATCTATTCAACAAGCTAAAGACACAAGCGTAACTGTGGCACCGATAAAATGACCGCTGAACATCTGCTTCAAAGTTGCCCCTTATATGTGGTACAGAGAAAGTGCATATGGCCGACGCCAGCTCCTTTCGTGGAAAAGCTTTACGGGGATTCAAATAGCCTCAAACTGACTACTGTTTTCTTTGAGAACATTCAAGTGGACGTCTGAGAGTGTACGAAGAAGAAGAAGAAGAATTTAAGTGTGTCATGCTATATTGGTTAGTTGAGCAATCACTCAACCCAAGACAGTATTTTTCTTACACTCTGTAATCCTCGTAAACAAGACTATTTCTCACACCTTTCTCTCACATAGCTTTCACTATCTCACCCCTGCTCGATTGGGATCATAAAAATAAAGCCTATCTAAAACTCACGACAATCTGAACAAAGTGAACACCATATATACATCTCTTTGTCGAGTTCTTCTTCTCACTCAGACTTTTAATCTATCACCTGAACAAAGTGAACACCATATATACATCTTTGTCGAGTTCTTCTTCTCACTCAGACTTTTAATCTATCATCTGAACAAAGTGAATTTTTTATTGTAATAACACAAACGAACACCATATATACAGTAGCACCTGAACAGTTGAAAAGCTTTACTAATTTACCATTTCTGCTCTACTAATACAAATCACTATACATTTTATTAATAAGTATTAATTACTAGCAAAGTTAGCTATAACTAATGGGGGGAGATCTGGTTTCCAAAACAAACCTGTCCCAAAGATTTCAGATAAAGTGATACAGACATGTACTGCATCAACAGTTGGGCAGTACAGCATCACATGTTTCCAGATATTCCAAGTGTTAATTAAACATACACACCGTAAAAAACACATCATCTGATATTAAGTCTACAAGGAAAAGAGAACCTCTACACCTCACGGTAGAAGGGAACGACTAAGTAAGTAAGGAAAAGAGAACAGTAGATCCCTTACATTCACTCATTCAGTACCTTTTAGCTCCCCACGGAGCACATACCTTCAATAAACACTTGCCAAATCTTCCTGTCTTGTGCCATTCGCTAAAAGTCTTCATCATTTTCATTTCTGCCAACAGTGCTCTTCTCTATAAGTTTTTTCAGCTTGCTTCAATCTTAGTTTTCAATTAAAACTTCCAACAATAATAATTCACATTACATGCTATAAAAAAGTGTTCACAAAGCTGGTCAATTCATTAACCAATTAAGCGTGATGCATCACAGATGTGTCCTTTTTGTTTAACTCTAAAAAAAAAACATTTCCTTCTGTTGGATTCTTCACTTTTATTTATTCTTTAAAACATCACATTTAAAAACATACCATATTGTCCTCTGCTTTCTGAGATGAACACACTGGACATTTGATAAATTAAAAGAGGAAATTCTAGAAGAAAACAATATTATATCATACCGCTAACAAAAAATTAACAGGCAAAATTCCCTGACCGTGTACACAGTACAAATGTATCAAATAATCCCAGTATTTTGCCTTTGTCTAGATCATCGTCCCAATTCTCAGAAGTGGACTACTTCTCAATATAATCAAAATAAATGACAAGTTAATAACAAAACATCCTAATGCGGTGTTTCCCAAACTTTTTCGATTCACGGCGCCCTTAGTGTACCAGGATTTTTCCCCGCGCCCCAAATCAGAACATAAGCCTACCTAACAGTTGCAGTATTAATAAAGTAATAATTTGGAACAATCATATCATTGAATAGATAAATCGTAATTAGTGGGACGGGTAAGCCTGTTGTTCACTGCGCATTTTATCACAGCGACCTCCGTAAACCCTTCGCACAAATATAACACATAAGGAAGGGAAACCTGAGGCCTGTAAACAGTAAATTAATATGAGACGAACATAATGGTATGTTATCAGGCACTCGTAGGAAGTAAAGAAGTAGAACACTAGACAACAGAAAAACAACAAACATGAATGGCTTACCCAGGATTCGAACCCTGGACCTTCCGTGCGACAACCCCGCCTAGCTTTGCAAGCGAGTCACACTATCCTCCCTGCCATCTACGCATCACCAAAAAATAATGCTTCGATGACAGGTCATTAGTGCGAACCGCAAGACATAACACCGGAAGTTTACCATGGGCAGTTCAGCCTGTTAATGACGCAATCACTTCTGTTGTTCCCCTATTATACAGTATAGGCCAGTCCACACAAGACAAAGACCTTAAAATACTGTGTCCAGTAATTGATAGTAGACTTAGAACAGTAAGAACAGGATAGAGGTTAGGTTTGGTATTGTATAAACATTTATAACACATAAGGAAGGGAAACCCGAGGCCTGTAAACAGTAAATTAATATGAGACGAAAATAATGGTATGTTATCAGGCACTCGTAGGAAATAATGAAGTAGAACATTAGACAACAGAAAAACAACAGACATGAGTGGCTTACCCAGGATTCGAACCCTGGACCTTTCGTACGACAACCCCGCCTAGCTATGCAAGCGAATCACACTATCCTCCCTGCCATCTACGCATCACCAAAAAATGATGCTTCGATGACAGGTCATTAGTGTGACGTACGTCTAGTTTGTCAAGTGAATTTTCCCTGATTTGATGGATGATTAAAGGGACTTTAGCTTTTCATAACATTAGAATCCCTGAACATCAGTATTGTTGTAACTTTTCATCAACGAAGAGTAGCGGCTAGGATCAAAGCAGTCAAAGAAGATCCCCAGAACAAAGAAGCAGAAGTTTAGCATCTCCGTACGAACACTGAACCGTTCGCAAGACGGACACGAGCGGTCAGAAGAAAGCTTCTTGCAGACTTCGCACGTCTGTGGCCACCGGCAGACTTGCCCGAAAGACGGAACGCTCAGCGTAGCGGATACGATCTGAGGAATCAGGAAACTCACCGCAAACGAGGCTAGTCTCGCCGAAATTTCACATCCTCGTGTGAGCAGCCTGAGACGAACGTAGATCGGAAGCCAGTCGGGCCATCGTGGTTAGCATGGCGGCTAAATAACTTCGACTTCCCCTGGGACCTGATGAGGCGCGAAATTTTCACATGTACCATTTATCTTGCCTTTCTAATAGATAAATACAGAATCTGAAAAGGGCAACGTTATCATTCGTTCTGACCGAATTCTAAGATTCACTAGCATATAGAAAAAAATTCCTGCTAGATTTCATCTAAATTGTTGGCTATTGAAGTGAAATTCTTTTCTGTGCAGACGAATGATCTTTTGAACCTCGCATCCCAGCAATTAAGCAGCAATGAAACATCATTTAAGCAGCCATTACGCAGCAATAATATATATATCTAGAGTCTTGCCGACTCAGTTCGATTACTCCAGTGACTTATGAACATATTTGAAATTTAATCTTTGTGGCGATCCTGTTGGGATTCAGCTATCTGAAGTATACAGAAACAAAGCAAACCCAAAGACTATTTTAAAATCCCAATTCATAAAGTCGTTTTATAGTTATCAAACTGGAAGAAGAACAGTCAACAGTAGCAATATTTTACTCACTGCTCTATTTGTGAAGAAGAACATAGATTTCCCTGACACTGTCTGTCAAGCATAATCATTGGATTTTACCACCCCCTGAAGAACTTACCTCAGTGTTTTTGTAGTTTGTGACATCACTGCAAAAGAAAGTTATCTCCACCAGCTGTGCCAATCTTAGACACCACAGTATTCCTCACACTTAGCCAAGTGCCTGTGCCATTCTTTAGGAACTTTATCTAATAAACAAACAGTACCGTTAAACTTCAACGTCCAGCGATTTCGGGACACTTTGTTAACTTCAACAACCCGCTAATCTGGGGCTGTACACAGAAGAAAATACTTTTACCTAAGCCAAGGTTTAGTGCTGTTTTTTTATGTATTTCCTATGAAGTGCCAGAATTCACCTTTTGGTAAGTCTGTGTGTGTGCGACTGTGTGCTGGCCAGCCCTAGCGTGTTGTTTTTGAATGAAAGGAGATTTAAATCTTTTACCCTTTTAGTTAGTTCAACCTAGTATTAAGGTGTATTGTATTCATTGTACGGGATTTCTCCTAGCGGGATTATTTAACTGTGAGCATTCCCCCTTCCCGGGAAAATTGGTTGATTAAAGGAAAACATTTGATGACCCCTAGCTTTTCCGTTACCCCTTATTACTGTAACCCCCTTGACTCAGAGTAATAAATTTTCCATTGGGTTAAATTGCCTATCTCTGATCATCATCATCCCCCCCCCCCCCCCCCGCCCTTCTCGTCTTTGGGACCGGGTCTTTTCTGTTAGTAAATACAAGCGGGAAAAGGTGCATTGGATACTTCTCAGAAACCCTCCCCCCTGATATTTTGTGTTTTGTAACCCATGATTTCTGACTGTACATTGATACTTACTTGTAATTTGATTTTATGATAATAAAAGTATTAAAAACTTTATTAGCATTGGTGTCGGCTGGCCCAAAACCCAAAAATTTCCCATATTTTGTTATCGTAGTGTGTATTCATGTACGTTGTGCGTCAGGATCACCAAATCGGTGTGTGCGCATGAGCAACTGGAACTGACAAACAGTTGTTTGTTCAGAAGAGTGGTAGGAATAGTTTTGGGAGACAAATATTGTCGTAATAAGAGACTGTACTTACTCTTCCCCAGCCCTTGTGAATCTACTACCTCACTTTCCTAAATCCTTATTCTCACAGAGCCTTCACTATCATTCTACACTCTAAAGGACCAATATCCATCAGAACTCTCTCAGATAAAAATTACGACAATAAATGGTTAGCTCGTCCCGGATTATGAGCCTAGTTTAAATAGAGTGTAGTTGATTGTCTTTGTGAAGTAGGGTATAATCTTAAAAAAAGTAATTACTTCCCCTAGACTAAGCCTTGTAGTATTTTGGGCCGACCACACAATAAGTATTACAGGTTTGTTCTTTCCACAGGAGCAAGAAGTTAGTGATAATAAAATATTTGTCACCTTTGTATTCTCTGGCAGAGAAAATTGAAATTTTGTTATATAATTGCTGGGATGGCGTGATTGGTTTTACAGTCACTAAAGGTTTTTGAAGTTAAAAAGAGTTGAGCTTAGCTAAAGACGCCTTGTTCTGACTTTTTAAGTCTAGTTAACATCGTCTCTTCTCATATAATTGACTTCAGGGGGAGTTTTTGTAGTGGAGAAATAAAATTTCAGGAAATTTTTTTTTTTATTTAATTGTTTTAATAAAAAATTTTCTCTACTTTTAGTAAAAGTAAAATTTTTTCCAGTGTAACTTACCATTTTAGTGGCATTAGTCGCTTGCGTTTAGAGCCTTAATTGCCAGAAAACAGCAGCGATAAGTTAACACATTTAAGGTAGGAGGTGACACAAGTAAATTTATACTTTGTGTTTTTTTTTCTCGTAGCGAGTTTGAGTTTTTTCCCCTTCTTGTTCCATCTTACTGTTCTCTAGTCTTAGAAGCATCCAGTTCTTTGGTATGGCAGAGAGAATGAGGATAAGATCCATTTTGAGACAGGAGGCGAAGGACTCAGGATTAGAAGGAGAAGCCGCGAACCTGTTTGTCAACAAAGAACTTGAAAGGTATGACGCGGAGCAAGAGAGAGCAGAGAGGAGAGAAGCACAGGAGAGGGCAGATAGGAAAGAAGCGGAAGATCGTCTATTGGAGCAGAAGAAAATTGAGGCAGAGATGGAAACTCGCAGGGAGAGAGAGAGAGAGAGAGAGAGAGAAAGACAGCATGAACTGGCGCTTAAGGCTTTAGAGAGTCGGGGCGCCTCTACTTCGAATAACGGAGAGCCGTCTTCGCCACAGTCTCAGTCAATGGACCTCTCCAGCACTCAATCTGCCCAATTAACTGCGATGTCTTTTGCTTTAGAGTCTTTTCCTAGTCCCAATGAGAAAATTGACAGCTATCTAGAAAAATTCGAGAGGCTCGCAAATCTGTATGGGTTAGAGAGTTCCCGCTGGGCACTTAAACTCTAAACGTCATTAAAAAGTACTGCTTATGACGTATATACAAAGCTGGGAACCAACCAACATGATTACGACATGCTGAAAAAGGCCTTGCTAGAGCGGTTTGAGATGACCGCCCGAAAATTTCTGCAAATGTTCAGAAACAGCCGGAAAGAGAGCACGGAAACATTCCCGCAGTTCTCTTCGCGTCTCACGGGCTATTTGACAAAGTGCATTGAATTATCTGACCTACCTCTTACATATGAGGGACTACTTGAACTTGTTCTTGTGGAACAGATAAAGTCAACTTTGTCAAACGAAACCCGTAGATTTTTGGCTGAACAGGGCGCAGTCAGGCTTGAGGACATACTCAATAAGGCAGAACGCTATACCAATGCAATGGCCGAACTTCCCAGCACTAAACGTAAACCCACAGATGAGCCATCTCGTAAACAAAATCTAGAGCAGTCATCCTATTCCTCTAATTCCTCTCAGAACTATAACCAACGAGAAAATAATACCCAGAGACCTCCCCAGGAAAAATCGAAATTCTACAAAACCGATACCCCCCCCCCCAACAACAAGTCTGATCAACCCACCAAGCCTACGTGGCAGCGCGGCCACCAAGGTCAAGGAAAAGGGAAGACCCCTACACCAGGAACGTCTGATCAGGGCAAACAAACCGGTCCAAACCGCGTCGGATGTTTGCATACAGCCTCGAAAGGTAGAGTCAATGTCAGTGATTCTGAACCTGAGAGGGACCGACCCTCAACTCGAGGAACTGTAATTTTGAATGGTACCTCAACTACTTGTCTCTTTGACACTGGACTAAGCTTTAGTTGTATTGTCGCCAGACACCTAGTCAAACCAGGTCAGGAGACAGAGGAAATCGTCAAACTTAGTGGAGTTTTCAGGAGTGATGCACCCAGGACGCTTCCTATCGCATTGGTAGAAATACACTCTGACTTTGTCAGAGGAGTTATTAAAGCGGCATTATGGATGATCCTATCTACCCAGTTATCCTGGGATGTAGATATGTGTTTATTGGGAGACCAAAAGAACCGATTGTGGCAGCGGTAACCACAAGAGGGCAAACCAAGAAGGAGAGGGAGCCTGCGCCAAATTTGTTGCCGAACGAACTGAAGGAGGCGCAACAAAAGGACCCTACTCTGGAGCCCTGCTTTAGAAAACTGCCCATGGCTAAGGACTCCAGACACAACGGAGACATCTTTTCTAAGGACGGCGTACTGTATCGTAGAACGTGCAACCCGGACACGGGGAATAACCAGCTCCTAGTACCGACGCAGTACAGAAGCCAGATCTTAGAAATGGGGCACTCTCTTCCCTTTAGCGGACATATGGGACAAAAAGCCACTATTCAGCGAATAAAAAACCACTATTGGTGGCCAGGAATGAACTCTGACATTATCAGGTATGTGAAATCCTGCGCCCAGTGCCAACGGGTAGCACCAAAGCACTTGACACCCCCCAGTACCTATGGGGCAAATGCCAATAGTGGGTACTCCATTTGAACGGGTTGTGTCGACATCATTGGACCCTTGGAAAGGACCAAAAGAAAGAGCAGGTTCATCCTGACTTTAGTCGACACTTGCACAATGTAAGCAGAAGCTGTACCGCTACCATGCATAAATTCCAAGCATGTCGCAGAAGCCCTCGGGCAAATCTTTACACGGTTGGGATTCCCTCAACAAGTTTTGACGGACAATGGATCCCAATTCCGTAGCCTGTTAATGGAGAAGATCTTTAAGATCTTGAGGGCCAAACATATCCACACAAGTCCCTACCATCCGGCCGGAAATGGGCTCGTGGAACGTTTTAACGGCACCCTCACCACCATGTTACGTAAGCTGGGTCAGGAGAAACCGGAAGACTGGGACCTATATATATCGGCTGCCTTATTCGCCTACCGAGAGGTTCCCCAAGCGTCTACGGGATTTGCGCCAGCTACACTTTTATTTGGCAGACCTATTAAGGGGCCACTAGAAGCCTTACTTAGGTCCCTGACAGACCAAAAGGCTGGCGAGACAGTCGTCTCTGCAAGCAAGTATGTATCTGAGCTCAAGGAAAGGCTAAAGCTAGGATGGGATCTAGCTACTACCAACCTTAAGAAAGCCCGCGCTAAACATGCTAAAAGATACAACAAAGCTGCAAAAGAGAGAGAACTACAACCAGGGGAGAAAGTTTTGTTGCTACTTCCAACCGGAAGCAATAAACTTCGCATCGGATGGCAAGGGCCGTTTACCGTCCTTAAAAAGATCTCACGTACCAATTATAAGATCTCCATCAAAGGAAAGGAGAAGGTCTTCCACGTAAATCTACTTAAGAAATATCTGGAGAGACCGGTGCCATCCTCCGAGCATCTCCTGGCTGTCGCCATAGCAACGGAAGACGAGGAAGATGATGATAGTTGCATGGAGTATCCATTGCAACCCACAGAATCCTTTAAAGATGTCAAGTTCGGCGACAATCTCTCACCAGAACAACAAACAGAAACCAGGGCGCTACTAAAACAGTACAGTGCAGTCTTAACGGATGTACCTGGTCGAATAAATCTCATCGAATTTGATATGAAATTAACAAATGAGACCCCTGTTCGAACCAGAGTTTACCCCATCCCGTACGCTAAAGCTGATGCACTTCGCGGAGAAATAGACAAGCTGCGTCAGGCAGGAATTATCAGTGAGTCTACATCTCCTTACAGTTCTAGTGTAGTGCTGTTGCAGAAGCCCAATAAGGAAGTTCGGCTGTGTATAGATTACCGGCTGCTAAACGCTGTTACGGAATTCCAGCCCGAACCTCTCCAAACTGTTTCTGAGTTGTTCACCAAGCTCAGCAAGGCAACGATTTTCTCCAAGATTGACCTCAGTAAAGGTTATTATCAAATACCAGTCAAGGAGGAAGTTAAACCTTTGCTAGCTTTCAGCACTAGTGAAGGACAGTACACATTTAATGTGATGCCATTCGGATTGCATAATGCATCAGGAGTGTTCACCAGAATGATGAGGAAGCTGTTAGAACCTTTGCAAAGTCCCCACATCCATAATTTCATGGATTACATATTAATTGCATCGGAAACTTACGACGAACATATTGCTACGGTTGCTATGCTCCTCAGGAGACTACAGGAAACTAGTCTCACAGCTAGACCTAGCAAATGTCTCATCGGGTTTGAAAAGCTGGACTTCTTGGGGCATACTATTTTCCCCGGCTGTAGTTGGCCTGTTCAGAAGAACGTGGAGAAAATAGCTGCAGCCAAAAGGCCCAGAACGAAGAAAGACGTGCGTTCCTTCCTATCACTATGTGCATATTATCAGAAATACATCGAGAACTTCAACGGACTTACGGCACCTCTGACTGACCTCACCAAGAAAGGTTGTCCTGATAAGGTCATGTGGGATCAAAAGTGCGAACATGCATACAGCACTTTGAAAGGACAGTTGTCGGCATACCCCATCCTAAGGTTACCTGACCTTAAGAAGCCTTTCGTACTGAGAGTTGACGCATCAGGTCAGGGCATCGGGTCAACATTGTTGCAAGCCGAGGACAGTGACCCGAATATGCTATTTCCAGTAGCTTACGGCAGTCGGAAACTGAACAAGGCTGAACGCAACTACAGTGTCGTTGAAAGAGAATGTCTCGCTCTGATTCATGGCATCAGACGCCATCATGAGTTTCTGTATGGTACTTCTTTCACAGTACAAACCGACCACGCTCCATTAGCTTTCCTTGGTGCCAATAAGGAATTCAACGCAAGGATTATGCGCTGGGCATTATTATTGAGCGTCTATTCCTTCAAAGTGGAATATATTCCAGGAAAACAGAATGTCGGAGCTGACTTCTTGAGTAGAAACTGGTCTACAGAGGAAGTAGAGCAATCTGAAGATACCACTCATCCTAAAGTCACCAATCAGGTCACCTCCATTGTCAAGAAGGAAACATGAAAAATGGTTTCATGTCTAAAAGTGGGGACGATTGTGACGTACGTCTAGTTTGTCAAGTGAATTTTCCCTGATTTGATGGATGATTAAAGGGACTTTAGCTTTTCATAACATTAGAATCCCTGAACATCAGTATTGTTGTAACTTTTCATCAACGAAGAGTAGCGGCTAGGATCAAAGCAGTCAAAGAAGATCCCCAGAACAAAGAAGCAGAAGTTTAGCATCTCCGTACGAACACTGAACCGTTCGCAAGACGGACACGAGCGGTCAGAAGAAAGCTTCTTGCAGACTTCGCACGTCTGTGGCCACCGGCAGACTTGCCCGAAAGACGGAACGCTCAGCGTAGCTGATACGATCTGAGGAATCAGGAAACTCACCGCAAACGAGGCTAGTCTCGCCGAAATTTCACATCCTCGTGTGAGCAGCCTCAGACGAACGTAGATCGGAAGCCAGTCGGGCCATCGTGGTTAGCATGGCGGCTAAATAACTTCGACTTCCCTTGGGACCTGAAGAGGCGCGAAATTTTCACATGTACCATTTATCTTGCCTTTCTAATAGATAAATACAGAATCTGAAAAGGGCAACGTTATCATTCGTTCTGACAGAATTCTAAGATTCACTAGCATATAGAAAAAAAATCCTGCTAGATTTCATCTAAATTGTTGGCTATTGGAGTGAAATTCTTTTCTGTGCAGACGAATGATCTTTTGAACCTCGCATCCCAGCAATTAAGCAGCAATGAAACATCATTTAAGCAGCCATTACGCAGCAATAATATATATCTAGAGTCTTGCCGACTCAGTTCGATTACTCCAGTGACTTATGAACATATTTGAAATTTAATCTTTGTGGCGATCCTGTTGGGATTCAGCTATCTGAAGTATACAGAAACAAAGCAAACCCAAAGGCTATTTTAAAATCCCAATTCATAAAGTCGTTTTATAGTTATCAAACTGGAAGAAGAACAGTCAACAGTAGCAATATTTTACTCACTGCTCTATTTGTGAAGAAGAACATAGATTTCCCTGACACTGTCTGTCAAGCATACTCATTGGATTTTACCACCCCCTGAAGAACTTACCTCAGTGTTTTTGTAGTTTGTGACATTACTGCAAAAGAAAGTTATCTCCACCAGCTGTGCCAATCTTAGACACCACACCATTCCTCACACTTAGCCAAGTGCCTGTGCCATTCTTTAGGAACTTTATCTAATAAACAAACAGTACCGTTAAACTTCAACGTCCAGCGATTTAGGGACACTTTGTTAACTTCAACAACCCGCTAATCTGGGGCTGTACACGGAAGAAAATACTTTTACCTAAGCCAAGGTTTAGTGCTGTTTTTTGATGTATTTCCTATGAAGTGACAGAATTCACCTTTTGGTAAGTCTGTGTGTGTGCGACTGTGTGCTGGCCAGCCCTAGCGTGTTGTTTTTGAATGAAAGGAGATTTAAATCTTTTACCCTTTTAGTTAGTTCAACCTAGTATTAAGGTGTATTGTATTCATTGTACGGGATTTCTCCTAGCGGGATTATTTAACTGTGAGCATTCCCCCTTCCCGGGAAAATTGGTTGATTAAAGGAAAACATTTGATGACCCTAGCTTTTCCGTTACCCCTTATTACTGTAACCCCCTTGACTCAGAGTAATAAATTTTTTATTGGGTTAAATTGCCTATCTCTGATCATCATCATCCCCCCCCCCGCCCTTCTCGTCTTTGGGACCGGGTCTTTTCTGTTAGTAAATAGAAGCGGGAAAAGGTGCATTGGATACTTCTCCTCAGAAATCCTCCCCCCTGTTATTTTGTGTTTTGTAACCCGGGATTTCTTACTGTACATTGATACTTACTTGTAACTTGATTTTATGATAATAAAAGTATTAACAACTTTATTAGCATTGGTGTCGGCTGGCCCAAAACCCAAAAATTTCCCATATTTTGTTATCGTAGTGTGTATTCATGTACGTTGTGCGTCAGGATCACCAAATCGGTGTGTGCGCATGAGCAACTGGAACTGACAAACAGTTGTTTGTTCAGAAGAGTGGTAGGAATAGTTTTGGGAGACAAATATTGTCGTAATAAGAGACTGTCCTTACTCTTCCCCAGCCCTTGTGAATCTACTACCTCACTTTCCTAAATCCTTATTCTCACAGAGCCTTCACTATCATTCTACACTCTAAAGGACCAATATCCATCAGAACTCTCTCAGATAAAAATTACGACAATTAGTGCGAACCGCAAGACATAACACTGGAAGTTTACCATGGGCAGTTCAGCTTATTAATGACGCAATCACTTCTGTTGTTCCCCTTTTATACAGTATAGGCCAGTCCACACAAGACAAAGACCTTAAAATACTGTGTCCAGTAAATGATAGTAGACTTAGAACAGTAAGAACAGGACAGAGGATAGGTTTAGTATTGTATAAACATTTATAACACGAAAGGAAGGGAAACACGAGGCCTGTAAACAGTAAATTAATATGAGACAAACATAAAGGTATGTTATCGGGCTTCGCATAAATAGGACGTCGCAAATGGAATTAAGATTCGCTGAGCTTTACCACTTAGCAGCTGATATTTATCTTTTACTGATATCCAAAAGTCAGTTAGTTCCATGCTGCCAAATTTTCTCTTCAGTGTATTGTCGCAGGACAGCTCAATAAGATTTTCTTCTTGGACAGAAGTAAATTCAGATGGAACTTTGGCCCTGAATGGGTCTTGAATCCATGCGAACTTGTCGATATTATCTTCTTGAAAGTATTTTTCAAACCAGTAGATAAGCTGTGATAGGTGCTCTTGAAAAATAGATTTTATGTTGCGAGAGAAATCAACTTCATTGGAGATCACAAACTGCCGCAACAAGGGGAAAAAATCTTTGCCACCATCTTCATCCATTTTTCTACTCCATAGCTGTAATTTTTTTCTGAAAGCTAAAACCTTCTCCACCAATTTCAATATGTGCATGTTGCCTCCCTGCAGGGAGAGATTCAGCGCATTTAACTTTTCAAAGATATCACACAAGTATGCTAGTTTTACCAAAAAGTCTGTTTCCACGAAGTGTTTGGCATATTCGTGTTTTTTCCTCTTCAAGAAAAGTGTACATTTCCTGCCGTAATTCAAACGTACGGGACAATACATTGCCATGAGAGAGCCATCGCGAGGGGCAGTAGTACAACAAAGACTTGTATTCGGCTCCCATATCCTCACACAATTTTTTGAAAAACCTTGCTTTCACTGGCCGAGTTTTTATAAAGTTTACCACATTCACCACACATTGTAAGACCAGATTCAATGGAGGACTCAGATACTCGTACTTTGATGCGAGTGCTTCTCTGTGAATGATGCAATTGGTCCACGGTGAATCCGGAGCTTTGCTTCGAATAAGTGCCTGCAATTCTCCATAACCTAAGAAAAATTCACCGAATCTTTTGGCCGAATACCATCACTAACCAAGATCTGCTTACTCGTAGCAAGCAAGAGGACATGCACACCATCATAGCTGGCAGACGCTGGAACTGGGTTGGTCATGTCCTCAGAAGAGACCCCGATGCCATCACAAGAACAGCTATGCTTTGGACCCCTGGGGGAAGGCGAAAGAGAGGCCGACCAAAAACAACCTGGCGGAGGACTGTGGAGGCTGAGATGCAAAGAATGAACCAGAGTTGGGGCACTGTACGAAGGATGGCCACCGACCGAGCAAAGTGGAATCAATTTGTTGTTGCCCTACAAGGCGCCACTAGGCGTGATGGCCACTGACTGCTTTGATGGTCGGCGGCTAAGGATCAAAGAAGAAGAAGAAAAAGAAGAATCCTCCATAACGGAAGGACATCGCACGACCACCATCAGTACAGACACCAACGCACTTTGTCCACTCCACATTATTTTCAACAATAAATGTGTCCAGTGACTAGAACAATCCAGAGTTTAAATTTTGACATCGAGCGCCATCTAGTATTACTATTGAAAAGCGAAACAGTTAGTGGTTTTTTTACAGTGTCCGTTAGATGTCCTTCCTATCATCGCATCAACACATTGATGGTCCGATTCTAAAACCACGTGGGCTAAGTGTCATTTCAGTAAAAATATTGGAATATTTCGCAGCGCCCCTGTAAACCAGCCACGGGGCGCACAGTTTGGGAACCACTGTCTTAATGTAATGACAAATATATCTTCATCAGCAACCAAACAGAGACACTGAGGACATATGAATCAAAACAAGTAAAGAAAAAAATTAAAGTACAAAAATGAGCAGGCAATCCAAACTGCCTACAAGACAATGACCTGTTCTTTTTTTCTTCTCTCTTCTGGATGATTGCTCTCCCAAGCCTATTGAGTTATCTCCCAAGCCTATTGAGTTACCTCCCATGCCTATTGAGTTACCTCCCATGCCTATTGAGTTACCTCCCAAGCCTATTGAGTTACCTCCCATGCCTATTGAGTTACCTCCCAAGCCTATTGAGTTACCTCCCAAGCCTATTGAGTTACCTCCCAAGCCTATTGAGTTAATCTACATTTTGTTTTCTTTTACTTTTCATTAGTTCCATTCAACCGTTCACCCGTTATTCATGGAACATTATTCATTTTGTCTATCATGGAACATTATTCATTCTGTCTATCATGGAACATTATTCATTCTTTCTATCATGGAACGTTGTTCATTCTGTTTATCATGGAGCATTATTCAATCTGTCTATCAGTAATAAGGGGTAACGGAAAAGCTAGGGGTCATCAAATGTTTTCCTTTAATCAACCAATTTTCCCGGGAAGGGGGAATGCTCACAGTTAAATAATCCCGCTAGGAGAAATCCCGTACAATGAATACAATACACCTTAATACTAGGTTGAACTAACTAAAAGGGTAAAAGATTTAAATCTCCTTTCATTCAAAAACAACACGCTAGGGCTGGCCAGCACACAGTCGCACACACACAGACTTACCAAAAGGTGAATTCTGGCACTTCATAGGAAATACATAAAAAAACAGCACTAAACCTTGGCTTAGGTAAAAGTATTTTCTTCTGTGTACAGCCCCAGATTAGCGGGTTGTTGAAGTTAACAAAGTGTCCCGAAATCGCTGGACGTTGAAGTTTAACGGTACTGTTTGTTTATTAGATAAAGTTCCTAAAGAATGGCACAGGCACTTGGCTAAGTGTGAGGAATACTGTGGTGTCTAAGATTGGCACAGCTGGTGGAGATAACTTTCTTTTGCAGTGATGTCACAAACTACAAAAACACTGAGGTAAGTTCTTCAGGGGGTGGTAAAATCCAATGATTATGCTTGACAGACAGTGTCAGGGAAATCTATGTTCTTCTTCACAAATAGAGCAGTGAGTAAAATATTGCTACTGTTGACTGTTCTTCTTCCAGTTTGATAACTATAAAACGACTTTATGAATTGGGATTTTAAAATAGTCTTTGGGTTTGCTTTGTTTCTGTATACTTCAGATAGCTGAATCCCAACAGGATCGCCACAAAGATTAAATTTCAAATATGTTCATAAGTCACTGGAGTAATCGAACTGAGTCGGCAAGACTCTAGATATATATATTATTGCTGCGTAATGGCTGCTTAAATGATGTTTCATTGCTGCTTAATTGCTGGGATGCGAGGTTCAAAAGATCATTCGTCTGCACAGAAAAGAATTTCACTTCAATAGCCAACAATTTAGATGAAATCTAGCAGGAATTTTTTTCTATATGCTAGTGAATCTTAGAATTCGGTCAGAACGAATGATAACGTTGCCCTTTTCAGATTCTGTATTTATCTATTAGAAAGGCAAGATAAATGGTACATGTGAAAATTTCGCGCCTCATCAGGTCCCAGGGGAAGTCGAAGTTATTTAGCCGCCATGCTAACCACGATGGCCCGACTGGCTTCCGATCTACGTTCGTCTCAGGCTGCTCACACGAGGATGTGAAATTTCGGCGAGACTAGCCTCGTTTGCGGTGAGTTTCCTGATTCCTCAGATCGTATCCGCTACGCTGAGCGTTCCGTCTTTCGGGCAAGTCTGCCGGTGGCCACAGACGTGCGAAGTCTGCAAGAAGCTTTCTTCTGACCGCTCGTGTCCGTCTTGCGAACGGTTCAGTGTTCGTACGGAGATGCTAAACTTCTGCTTCTTTGTTCTGGGGATCTTCTTTGACTGCTTTGATCCTAGCCGCTACTCTTCGTTGATGAAAAGTTACAACAATACTGATGTTCAGGGATTCTAATGTTATGAAAAGCTAAAGTCCCTTTAATCATCCATCAAATCAGGGAAAATTCACTTGACAAACTAGACGTACGTCACACTAATGACCTGTCATCGAAGCATCATTTTTTGGTGATGCGTAGATGGCAGGGAGGATAGTGTGATTCGCTTGCATAGCTAGGCGGGGTTGTCGTACGAAAGGTCCAGGGTTCGAATCCTGGGTAAGCCCCTCATGTCTGTTGTTTTTTCTGTTGTCTAATGTTCTACTTCATTATTTCCTACGAGTGCCTGATAACATACCATTATTTTCGTCTCATATTAATTTACTGTTTACAGGCCTCGGGTTTCCCTTCCTTATGTGTTATAAATGTTTATACAATACCAAACCTAACCTCTATCCTGTTCTTACTGTTCTAAGTCTACTATCAATTACTGGACACAGTATTTTAAGGTCTTTGTCTTGTGTGGACTGGCCTATACTGTATAATAGGGGAACAACAGAAGTGATTGCGTCATTAACAGGCTGAACTGCCCATGGTAAACTTCCGGTGTTATGTCTTGCGGTTCGCACTAATGACCTGTCATCGAAGCATTATTTTTTGGTGATGCGTAGATGGCAGGGAGGATAGTGTGACTCGCTTGCAAAGCTAGGCGGGGTTGTCGCACGGAAGGTCCAGGGTTCGAATCCTGGGTAAGCCATTCATGTTTGTTGTTTTTCTGTTGTCTAGTGTTCTACTTCTTTACTTCCTACGAGTGCCTGATAACATACCATTATGTTCGTCTCATATTAATTTACTGTTTACAGGCCTCAGGTTTCCCTTCCTTATGTGTTATATTTGTGCGAAGGGTTTACGGAGGTCGCTGTGATAAAATGCGCAGTGAACAACAGGCTTACCCGTCCCACTAATTACGATTTATCTATTCAATGATATGATTGTTCCAAATTATTACTTTATTAATACTGCAACTGTTAGGTAGGCTTATGTTCTGATTTGGGGCGCGGGGAAAAATCCTGGTACACTAAGGGCGCCGTGAATCGAAAAAGTTTGGGAAACACCGCATTAGGATGTTTTGTTATTAACTTGTCATTTATTTTGATTATATTGAGAAGTAGTCCACTTCTGAGAATTGGGACGATGATCTAGACAAAGGCAAAATACTGGGATTATTTGATACATTTGTACTGTGTACACGGTCAGGGAATTTTGCCTGTTAATTTTTTGTTAGCGGTATGATATAATATTGTTTTCTTCTAGAATTTCCTCTTTTAATTTATCAAATGTCCAGTGTGTTCATCTCAGAAAGCAGAGGACAATATGGTATGTTTTTAAATGTGATGTTTTAAAGAATAAATAAAAGTGAAGAATCCAACAGAAGGAAATGTTTTTTTTTAGAGTTAAACAAAAAGGACACATCTGTGATGCATCACGCTTAATTGGTTAATGAATTGACCAGCTTTGTGAACACTTTTTTATAGCATGTAATGTGAATTATTATTGTTGGAAGTTTTAATTGAAAACTAAGATTGAAGCAAGCTGAAAAAACTTATAGAGAAGAGCACTGTTGGCAGAAATGAAAATGATGAAGACTTTTAGCGAATGGCACAAGACAGGAAGATTTGGCAAGTGTTTATTGAAGGTATGTGCTCCGTGGGGAGCTAAAAGGTACTGAATGAGTGAATGTAAGGGATCTACTGTTCTCTTTTCCTTACTTACTTAGTCGTTCCCCTTCTACCGTGAGGTGTAGAGGTTCTCTTTTCCTTGTAGACTTAATATCAGATGATGTGTTTTTTACGGTGTGTATGTTTAATTAACACTTGGAATATCTGGAAACATGTGATGCTGTACTGCCCAACTGTTGATGCAGTACATGTCTGTATCACTTTATCTGAAATCTTTGGGACAGGTTTGTTTTGGAAACCAGATCTCCCCCCATTAGTTATAGCTAACTTTGCTAGTAATTAATACTTATTAATAAAATGTATAGTGATTTGTATTAGTAGAGCAGAAATGGTAAATTAGTAAAGCTTTTCAACTGTTCAGGTGCTACTGTATATATGGTGTTCGTTTGTGTTATTACAATAAAAAATTCACTTTGTTCAGATGATAGATTAAAAGTCTGAGTGAGAAGAAGAACTCGACAAAGATGTATATATGGTGTTCACTTTGTTCAGGTGATAGATTAAAAGTCTGAGTGAGAAGAAGAACTCGACAAAGAGATGTATATATGGTGTTCACTTTGTTCAGATTGTCGTGAGTTTTAGATAGGCTTTATTTTTATGATCCCAATCGAGCAGGGGTGAGATAGTGAAAGCTATGTGAGAGAAAGGTGTGAGAAATAGTCTTGTTTACGAGGATTACAGAGTGTAAGAAAAATACTGTCTTGGGTTGAGTGATTGCTCAACTAACCAATATAGCATGACACACTTAAATTCTTCTTCTTCTTCTTCGTACACTCTCAGACGTCCACTTGAATGTTCTCAAAGAAAACAGTAGTCAGTTTGAGGCTATTTGAATCCCCGTAAAGCTTTTCCACGAAAGGAGCTGGCGTCGGCCATATGCACTTTCTCTGTACCACATATAAGGGGCAACTTTGAAGCAGATGTTCAGCAGTCATTTTATCAGTGCCACAGTTACACTGATCGGTAGTTCCTATCTTTAGCTTGTTGAATAGATAGTATCTCAATCTGTTGTGGCCAGTGCGGAGTCTGAAGATTACCACTTGTTCTCTTCTGTGGAGCTGGTAGTAAGCATCATTCTGTGTGTGCCCGGGATGTTCTACATTCTATTTGTTTCTGTAACTGATTCTGATAAAACTCTTTGCCTCCTCAAAAGTTATGCTTGCATCAGGCTGAGGTAGATGTGAACCTTCTTTTGCCATTCTGTCAGCCTCTTCATTGTCGGTGATGTTTACAATGAGATGGGATCCACTGGATCACAACACTTTTGAATCGTTGACAAAGTTTGTGGAGCACTACTCGGAGATCATCCAGGTCTGTATTATTTTGTCTTTTCAACGTTGCAATTACTGACTGTGCATCAGTAAAGAAAGCAACTTGTCTCTCTGCCGTTTCTTCTGTCAATATAACCTCTGCTGCAGTTTTCAAGGCCTCTGCCTCTGCTCTGAAGTTGCTGGAGAATCGTCCTGTCGCCACTGACAGCCTTTTTTCTGCACCAGTGCTTAAGATCAGAAAGACACCCCCACCTCCATTTTCTGTTGCATTTGTTGCTGATCCATCTGTGTATGCATGGGTCCAGGTGTTACGTGGATAATGTTTCTCTGTGTATTTTGTCGCTATGGATTTTCTATCTGTTGCAGTTTGGCTCTTTTTACTTTCAATTCCAGGAATGTTTTCTATCATTTTAGGGAAACAATTTTTGTTTCCAAACTGGAAGCTTATGTGGCCGGGGTGTAGGTTTCTTGTTAGTACCGGCACGGCACTAGATAGTGTTCTATGTTTTTCAAGTGAGTTTGTTTAACTGGCCATTCGCCAGAGGTGTTTCTTTACTCACTTAGGTATAGTGGACCAGGTTCGTATGTTATTCCTTTAAAGTCCTCTCAATTGCTGATGTTGTTTTATTTGCTAAGAGTCTTATAAGTTGGGTGTAAATGGAACATATTCCTTACAAGTCAACTGTATTAAAATCATCAACAGCTGGTACTTGTCAAAGGTTTATTTGTTTGCTTTCAACAATGCAACAAGTCAATTCACAATCTATATACAAAATGCAGTTCATCAGTTTGTACAGACATACATGCCGGCGGCATTTATATTCAAAATCAGGCAATGAGTTATTTCTGGTTCAAAGTTCATTTTTCCACCTTTAGTTTTAGCCTATCTCCTATATATTTTTCTTCTGTGATACTGTACCAGGGATTAGCATTTCTTATGCTACTGGGTTTCTTTTTGTTTATTCTATCTCTCCGTATTTTCCTTGGTCCGTAGGGAGATGTATCACGTTTCCACTTTTCTTCAATCTAAGTGCATGTCGTCGTTCACAGACATGGTCTAACCAAATACCTTGGCAAATCAAAAGCATGAAAATTGGTTCATACTTACTCCATTTCTGAATCACAATAATCATATAACCACATGATGAATCAGAATACAATACTCTATGAACTTTATTGCCTTTTGTTGAGTTCTCGAACACAGAATTATTGAACCGAAAGAACACGTCTTTCTACATAGCGGTTCGTATCCAGAATGCTAAATCAGTTCTCGCTAGGGAAAAGCTTCTGAGCTCCCTAATTGGGTTAAAAAATCACGTGACTAATTTTTGACACGTAACGCGACTCTTAGCCTAATTAAAATTAATGCCACTGAATTACTTTATAATCTGTTTCTAGGAAAGTAGAAATTTATATGCTAATCTGGGTTTTATTTTTCTTTGGTTAGAAAATAGCCTGTTTCCAAAGAAACAACGATGTACGCGGCTACAGCTTGTGTGTGCAGTGTAGATGGGTTTAACAGTGGTATTTCATCTATGGATACTGCTCTCATTTGTGGTTTGGTTGATTCTACAAAAAGTTACTTCGTTTGAGTCTTTGCCTTCTAAGAGCATTTATTCTATGGCACATTGGGTGGTCTGTTAGTCTTTTGAATTTTTCGGCCTGTTGTTGAGCCCCTGCAGTCTCTTCTATCTGTCATTGGCTGGAGGCATGTAATCTTTTCGAGTTCTTTTAGAGGTGTTGACTTCATGCCTCCCGTTATGATTCTCATTGCTTGATTTTGGAGTCTGCTAATTTTATCGAAGTTTGTCCTTAGCTGCTGTTGCCCCATGCTGCCATGCCATATTCAAGAAGACTGGCCTCACTCGCCCTGTGTACAACGTCTTAAGCACTTTCTCATCTGCACCCCAAGTTGTTCAGCAAGTTTTTTTCATAATTGCCATTCTTTGTCTTGCTCTCATTCGATTTCTGTCAACCTGTTTTTTCCAAGTCAACAATGAAGAAGTATTATTTCACTAGATACGGATTCTAATACACTATCTTCTCGAACGCACACACAAACAATTTTGTGACATAAATACCTACATACGTAGAAACGAACAGGCAAATTATGGGCACATATATTGGACAGGGGATGTTGTTTGACCACTACTAATAGCTTAAGGTTTATAAAATTTATTCTATCTTTAGAAAGAGAAAATAGATTACAACAGTTAATACATCGTTATCATGTCATTAGATGAAATTACAGTTACATAGATGGAAAATAAATAAACAATAGATATTCTCATAGACCCTCCCTCTGGAACATGGAAAAACTAGGAAAATGATCCCACCCGAGGTGTGTTTACCCAGCAGATCAAACAATTGATTGACAAATGGGAGTGGGGTAGACGGGGCGGATATATAGGATATGTCCTAATTTAACTTTCCCCTGGGCCTTCAGACTTAGTGAGAGAATAGATAAAAAAATGAAGGTGTTATATTAGTAGTAAACTTAAGTAATATAAATTCTTTCGTTCAGTTTTCACGCTCTACATTCATGCAGTGAGCGCTCACATCCTATCAGACTTACCCCTTAGTCGGCTGCATACGTCCATATAATTAAATCGCACACAGTTCTTAAAACAAAGGACTATTGGATGTCCTGTTATTTTGTCCAGTCCAGCCCCAGAAAACTCCGTACAGCCACTGCTAATATTGCTCGGAGAGTTCGCTGAAATGGTGTGTTTGATTATAATTTTTCCTGGCAAGGATTCTCCGTCAGACTGCAGGTATTTAATTGGGAATAAGTTAGTGGGGTTTGTTTTTTCTAGGATTCTGTCGTAATGACTGGGAAATATCTCCAACAGCAGAATGTTACCACCCGGCTGTTCTCTGAATGAATAGCTGAATCTGTTCTCTGTATAGTTGGTGTTAGGAACACTGTTTACTGTCATATGGGTTTTGATTAAATAGCTTAGTGCTGTCAGTTCTGCCTCATAAAGCCAGGGAACTTTATAGAATTAAATATAGGAAATCTTCTGGCATTGTCCGTTCCAGTTAACATTTAACACAAGTGAACAATTGACCGTTCTGGTTTATTTAACCGCTGTCATGGGTTTAGAAGGTGGACTTATAAGGGTCTCCAACCATCAGATTTTGGTATAGTCAATGTTATTATGTTTGGAACATATACTGGGATGCCATAAGCCATCAGAAACACGACTCTCTATATAATAAAACCGTTGGATCGCAAGGTCTGATCACCTGCATAAAGAGAATATATAAAACAGGTAATTCTACTATAATTATTTCTAACACCCGCGGTATTCGGTAAGATCATTAAAATCACCCCGGTATTAAATTATTTATATTTAAAGACTACACGAGTGATTAGCTAATGTATCGTTTGTTTTTTAACATTAGCTATAAACAGTTAATTACTCAAAATTTACGCAAGATGAAATAGAATTATGGTTATTAAACAATTTCGCTCGCCTAGCGTTTAAAAAAATTATGTTGCACATCTATTTTCACGGGAAATAACGGATAGTTATATTATTTAATTTGCGACTGGAAAACTTTGCGATGGGGTTATTTAATAGGTTTAAATTAACACAAAAATCTAGTGAAATAAATGAAGGAACTAAACTACTGAATCTCAAGACTAATATATTTTACTGTAGCACCAGAATGAATTCACTCCAATATAAAAGAACTACAAAGAAATCTTGTAAGATTCTAATATAAGCTAGTACTCCTTCCAATCTCTGGGCAACGAATGATAAACTGCATTTTCGGCGATGCCAATATATTGTTAATGAAATGAAAAGTAACAGCTACATGCGAAACGATTCACGCCTTATTTGAAATCAGGGAACTTTTCAGTTTTGCCGCTAGACTTTCCCCATCACTCCTTCGTTCGATTTCCCCCTGTATGTTCCTCGGTCCGGCAGAAATTTTAACGTGTAAACCGTAGGTGTGAAAAACTGCTTCGTTCTTCTGGGACCACCAGTCTTTTGATACTGACCGCTTGCCTCTCCTCTTGGCAACGCCCTTCTAGACGGGATGACAGAAAAAGGAATAGAAAATGCTTGATGCTCATAGCTCTAGAGATAACCCGTAGTCGTGGCTAAACTAAAATTAAAGACAAAGCGATACTCATGGATCCTCATGATAGCTGTTTACATATTAATTTGCGCACGTGGTGAAAATCCACGTGGAACTGTGCAAACTAATTTGCACGCGTGGTAGGATTCGACGTTGACGATAAAATTACAACAATATTCAGGGGTACTGATGCTACTCGAGGGTACTACCATTATCATCCATCAATTCAGGGACTTCAATTTTCATCCTATCCGTCACACAGATGATAGATTAAAAGTCTGAGTGGGAAGTGGAACTCGACAAAGAGATGTATATATGGTGTTCACTTTGTTTCAGATGATAGATTAAAAAAGTCTGAGTGAGAAGAAGAACTCGACAAAGATGTATATATGGTGTTCACTTTGCTCAGATGAAAGATTAAAAGTCTGAGTGAGAAGAAGAACTCGACAAAGATGTATATATGGTGTTCACTTTGTTCAGATGAAAGATTAAAAGTCTTGAGTGAGAAGAACTCGACAAAGATGTATATTTGGTGTTCACTTTGTTCAGATGATAGATTAAAAGTCTTGAGTTAGAAGAACTCGACAAAGATGTATATATGGTGTTCACTTTGTTCAGATGATAGATTAAAAGTCTTGAGTGAGAAGAACTCGACAAAGATGTATATATGGTGTTTCACTTTGTTCAGATGTAGATTAAAAGTCTTGAGTGAGAAGAAACTCGCTAAATAGTTAAGATATATATGGTGTTCACTTTGTTCAGATGATAGATTAAAAGTCTTTGAGTGAGTGAGAAACAGAACTCGACAAAGATGTTATATATGGTGGTTCACTTTGTTCAGATGATAGATTAAAAAAAGCATCTTGAGTGAGAAGAAACTCGACAAAGAATGTATATATGGTGTTTCACTTTGTTCAGATGATAGATTTAAATGTCTTTGAGTGAGAAGAACTCGGGAAAAAGATGTATATATGGTGTTCACTTTGTTCAGGATGATAGATTAAAATGTCTTGAGTGAGAAGAACTCGACAAAAGATGTATATATGGTACACTTTGTTTCAGATGATAGATTAAAAGTTTTGAGTGAGAAGAACTCGACAAAGATGTATATATTGGTGTTCACTTGTTCAGATGATAAGATTAAAAAGTCTTGAGGGAGAAGAACTCGACAAAGATGTATATATGGTGTTCACTTTGTTTCAGATGATAGATTAAAAGTCTTGAGTGAGAAGAAACTCGACAAAGATTTATATATGGTGTTTCACTTGTTCAGATGATAGATTTAAAAGCCTTGAGTGAGAAAATGTAACTCGACAAAGATGTATATTATGGTGTTCACTTTGTTCAGATTGATAGAACGTCTTACGATTTAAAAGTCTTGAGTGAGAAGAACTCGACAAAGATGTATATATGGTGTTCACTTTGTTCAGATGATAGATTAAAAGTCTTGAGTGAGAAGAACTCGGGGGGGGGGGGGGGGGGTAAACTTACAAAATGATTGTATATATGGTGTTCACTTTGTTCAGATGATCAGATTATAAAAGTCTTGAGTGAGCCAAGAAGAACTCGACAAAGATGTATATATGGTGTTCACTTTGTCAGATGAAAGATTAAAAAGTCTGAGTGAGAAGAAACTCACAAAGATGTATATATGGTGTTCACTTTGTTCAGATTCGAAAAGTCTTGAGTGAGAAGAACTCGACAAAAGATGAATATATGGTGTTCACTTTGTTCAGATGATAGATTAACAGTCTTGAGTTAGATTCGAGAACTCGACAAAAGATGTATATATGGTGTTCACTTTGTTCAGATGATAGATTAAAAGTTCTTGAGTGAGAAGAGACAAAGATGTATATATGGTGTTCACTTTGTTCAGATGATAGATTAAAGTCTTGAGTGAGAAGAACTCGACAAAGATGTATATATGGTGTTCTCATTTGTTTTCATGATGATAGATTAAAAATGTCTTGAGTGAGAAGAACTCGACAACTAGATGTATATATGGTGTTCACTTGTTCAAAGATTGATATATTATAAATGGTGCTTCACTGTGTGACAAAAAAGAATCAGAAAAGATGTATATGGTATGGACCATAGATTCACTTTGTGAGAAGATCAGATGATAGGTGTTCATTTAATTACATAAGTCTTGAGTGAGAAGAACTCGACAAAGATGTATATTATGGTGTGTACACTTTGTTCAGATGATAGATTAAAAGTCTTGAGTGAGTGAAGAACTCGAAATAAACACGATGTATATATGGTGTTCACTTTGTTCAGATGATAGATTAAAAGTCTTGAGGGAGAAGAACTCGACAAAGATGTATATATGGTGTTCACTTTGTTAGTTGCAGAAGATGATGAGATTACAAAGGTACCTCTTTATTGACTAGTGAGATGATAGATTAAAAGTCTTGACCTGAGAGAAATTACGAAGAGATGATATATAATGTATGTGTGAAGAATCACTTGGATGTTCAATGGAGTTACTTTGTTATGATAGATTAAAAGCCTTGAGTGAGAAGAACTCGACAAAAGATGTATATATGGTGTTTCACTTTGTTCAGATGATAGATTAAAAGTCTTGAGTGAGAAGAACTCGACAATAGATGTATATATGGTGTTCACTTTGTTCAGATGATAGATTAAAAGTCTTGAGTGAGAAAGAAGAAAACTCGACAAAGATGTATATATATGGTGTTCACTTTGTTCAGATGATAGATTAAAAAGTCTTGAGTGAGAAGAACTCGACAAAGATGTATATATGGTGTTCACTTTGTTCAGTTGATATGATTAAAAGCCCTTGGAGTGAGAAGAACTCGACAAAAGACTGTATATATGGTGTTACTTTGTTCAGATAATTAGATTAAAAGTCTTTGAGGTGAGGAAGATCATTCGACTACAGATGTATATATGGTGGTCCAAATTTGTTTCAGATGATAGATTAAAAGTCTTGAGTTGAGAAGAGGAACTCGACAAAGATGTATATATGGTGTTCACTATGTTCAGATGGCATGGGATCACTATCTATCCATCCTAAGTTGTACCGGGGAGCATGCGCGCACCAGCGATTGACGAGTTCTTTTATCTGATATCCTCGGGTGGACAGCTTATAGTTCGAAATGTAGATGTTTATCGGTTTTTCAGAATGTGCCCAATATAGCCCCAATGTTCACCAAAAATGGGATTTGAAAAAGAGCCCAAAGTCCACCCCAGCATAGCTAGAGAAATCTCACTTGTACAATGATTGTGAGTATACTAAAAAGTAGGCAACGGAGTGTGGTAAAAGAAAGACCCGTCGCAATTTTTTCAGTTTTGTGTGTTCAGATCTGCGTAAATTGTTAGAGTCCCTGTTTTTATCGAATATTATAGATGACAAACTGTGCCCTCATAATCTGTGCAATATTTATTTCAATATGATTGATGTTAGAGGGTGTTCAGTGATTCAATTTAGAACATGGATGTTGGTTATTATAATTTGAAATGTTATCTGAAAAGAAAGTCCTATGAGCTCATTGAGTCTGCAAACTCTATCATGCCTACACCTGGGGTTATGCGTGGTGTCACCATTCATGAGGGAGGATGGGGGGGGGGGGGGGGGGGGGGGGGGTGTAAAAAAAAAAAAAAAGCGGGTTGAAGTGTGGGGTTAGTTATAATATTAGATGGATATAGATGGGTGGGTGGTGGGGGGGGGGGGGGGGGGGGGGAATTGGTTTGGAGTTTGTGTGTTTGTAATGGTTGTGTTGGTGTTTGGATGTGTGGGGGAGGTGGTGTGAAAAAAAAGGAGGGAGGGGGGGTTGGGGGGGTGGGGTTGAGGAGGGGGAGGGGTAGGTGACAGTGAGAGGGGGGGGGAGGATGGGTTGGTGGGGAGTGGAAAGGTGTGGGTGGTGAGGGGGGGCTGTTTTCCTGGCGAGTATTATTCTGGTAGTATTGCTAGTTACTCTCATTTATGAGATTGCGCAGGGTCTGAGGCTAGCTATTGGGAATCGAGGTATCCGGGGAGGGGTATATGTTAGTGAAAGACAGCTATCTGCGATTTAGGAATGGACTTTAGCCTATTGGGGGTCATGTACAGTCTCCAAAGATTACATTAATATGGTATTACGTCGCACTCAGTTCGATAGTAGTGCACTAGTACAAATAGAGGTGAAATGCAGATTTGTTGATCTTTGGTTTTTTTGCACGGTAATGATTCAATCTCAGCAGTTTTTAAGGGACACACGACGTTACTATATGACACCTCTGTACCGCTTTAGTTCGATGAACACAAAGGACAATATTTTGTTTGTTGGGGGGAGAATTCTAGAGATAACATGTGAATCTACGTGATAAGACACACGTGGCGGGATGTGCATGTAGTCAACTCATACAGACCACACGATTGGTCAATACTGGGTCCGGGGGGAGTTTACTTTAGTTCGAGTAGAACGGAACTTAGCTGGTATATGTTAGCATTCATGTGCGTCTAATCTGTGGGCCACTTGTGGCTGTTCTGACAGAGTGGTACATATTATTTTGTTCATATGCACGTTTAGCATCATATCAATGATCTGGGATAGATCGAGTTTAGGTTGGGTCATCGGTCAAAGGGCGTGTATCTGGAGTGAATGCAAGAGGTGTGTGTTAGTTTGGTGACGTGTTCGCACTAGACTCACAACTTGGTTGTGTGTTTGCGATATATTGTAACATGACATTCGTTGGTTGCTGTGGGTATATTTGATCGGGCAAATCCTGTTGAGGCACCTCTGGGTATAATTAGACCAGCATTTGGTGTCCGCAGTTTTTTTAGGGCTAGTTGAATTGTTACTCTGGCAGCTGTGTAGGGTATAGACAGGTTTATTATGGTTGTAGTATGGTGGTAGATGACACAGTTACGGGCACACTTTTGTATTACGTTGCGGGCTGAGTATATGTTAACCTGGGTTAGGCTGTGATGGTATCACATAAGTTTTTTCGTTCACGCTGGGGACTATGTTAAGAGACTGTCTGATCACTTTATATGTGGGGAGGTCGTGTGTGGTCGAGTATGAACACAACATGGTAGATGTTGGACGTGGAACGTTTAGGGGGTGTGCACAATCGAAGTGCTGAGCGTATGGGCATCGCATAGTGGTGAGAGAAGGAGGGGAAGAATCAAGAAGTCTACTACCATAGTACAGTACATGGGCGGTGGGGGGGGCGATCGTGTGGCGTGTGGGGTGTGGATCCATAGTGTCAGGATGTTGCGAGTGTGGCAATGTATATGGTGTTGGGGGTGCTGATATGGGGGGGGGTGGGGTTTGCGCGTGGATGCGGTAGTGGTCGCGAGGTGGATGCGTTCGTGGCGCAGCGTATGTGCCGGTCTGGCCATTTGTGTGATGTGAGGGTGGGGGGAGCGGTTTGACGAGCTCCTGTGCGTTGCGGGTTGGGGAGGACGTGAGCAGGGTGTGGATGCCGGCAATACCAGGGCGGTGGGGGGGCGGGGGGATGGCCAAGCGTGAGTCTAATAGTGGGACGTGAGAGGGTACATTCAAGTGTGAGCAAGACATGACGGGAGGTTGGGGGATGCGGGTACTCGGGAGGGTGGAGGGGGTGGGAGGGGCTGGTCATGTGGAATTGCTGACTAGTGGCAGCTGTGCATAGAGCATACTCTGAACTGACGTCGTTGTGGGGAATGAAAGGGGCAGCGCTAGAACAGGGTACTAAGTAGTCTGCGGGACTGTATGAACCGTGGGATCGGTGTCTAAGTAGTTGGGGTTGTGGTGGGTGGCTCTACAACACAACGAGAGTACGTGATACTGGGGGGTTACAGTTGAGCATACTGGTTTGGGATTTTGGGGGTGGGGGTTAGGGATGAGGTGTGGAGGGTGAGACAGCTATTGGAGGGGGTATTGGGATTGGGGGATACTGGGGGGGGCAATTGCTTTGCAGTCTGATGACATGATAGTCCTCGTTGGGGTAGGTATGGGTGTGGTTGCGCAGGGAGGGCATGTCGGAGGTTTCGGGTACATTGGCAAGGCGTTTCGTGAGTGTCTCTGATATCGGTTAGTTTATCATTGGTTTTTTGAGTTTGTATTCTGGTAGTTTTCAACTACATGTGATGGTGTATCTTTGTGACTGGTGCGTATAGGGAAGGGAGGACAGACAATGTTCAGGTGGTAGAGGGGAGGGCAGGGCTGGTGGAGAGATCATTATTAGCGACGTCGTGACGTATGAGGCTCTGCGTGTAGGCCCTAAATGACGGGCGGAGCGAGCGATAGGATCGCGTTTGTTTAGCTAGGTCATTGGTCGCCTCAGTCTGACAGTTTATCTGGGTGCCGTGCAATATTTATTTCCTGAGATGGGCGTTGATATACATGACTATAAGTCTAAGTGTAACACTGAACTTGGTAGGGGTAACAAGAGCTATTTTGGGGTGGTACTAGTGATGGCTGGGGAATTAGTACACTTGTTATAGTGTGATTTTCAGCATCATATATATTATATAGCGGGTACACGACATATCTTATTTAATCTTCTACACAAACATGCAAGTAGTTATATTATGTAGTAATTGATGCACAAGTTTTTTATACATATCGGTTACTAGAAATTACGTGTTCTGTGTATTAACGGTTATTTATACGTATTAAAGTCTATATTGCATGTGGTTACATTTATTTCCCGATACACTGATGGGTATTAATATATGGAGGGGGATTACATGCTAACGGGTTTGGGCGTCACACTTATGAGTATTATATATTACGTATTATAGACAAAATATTAGATTAATTAATGTTACACCTGTCTAGAGTTATATAAATTATTTTGCATATTAATTCTATACATCTCATTAAGACTGTACGCTTTCTATTTATCACATGACGGCGTATTTATTAATATTGGCAATTAGAAATATATTATTTCATCGCTATTAATAGTTGTTTTAAAGCGGGTGCGGTAGAACACTTTATATAGATAAATCTATTGTGTGTATGTTTTTACTGATATTTAGTTTCCATGAGATAATCCTACTTTTCTGACTGAACGAGCGAAGATATATAGAGGTTTTATGGCAGTATTGTACGATATTAGATTTACAGCATAAAACTTGGCATTATTGTGTTAGACGGGTACATGAGAAGGGTACTGAGGTGGTGTTGGAAAACTTACATATGTATAGTATTTAATAATAATGTAGTAAGGGTGGAAGTAGGGTGCGGTAGGTCAGGGGGAGTACATTCTATTGGATGTTGGGGTCTGGAACCTATCTGTGGGACGGGGTACAGAGGTTATGGATTTAGTGCGTAAGAGTGGCGTGTTGTGGCGGATCACCCCGTGGAGGGGTGGGGGGGGGGGACGTAGTTATGTGGACATTTTGCCTCAACAAACTGAACCCCCCGGTAAGAGCGTTAGCTCTATCCCTTAATCCCTTACCAGGATGGGAAGGTGCCCGCAGGCGCTAAGTTCACGTGTCCGCCTAGAATTTCGTCTGGCAGATTGCCCATAGTTGGTGAACGGTCAAGTGCAGTGGCTAAGTGAAAGCAATAAGGTGAAAGATTAAACCTACCTGGCGGCCAAAAGAAAACTTGTATACCTGCGGACATTCGAGTGGGATCTGCTAGACTTCACAGAGGGGACGATAATATTCTGGGAGCGGCGAAAAAGGGTTTGTTATAAGTTGGAGAGAAAGCTTGAGGGAGTGATCTGAGTTACGACGGACTCTGAAAGTCGTGGTACCAATTACACCCTCATGATCCCAAGTTTTAAGCCCCAGTCCCTCACTTATCCCTTGCCCTCCGAGAATGTATGACCACAGTACTATTCTAACAGAAACTGACAATACGTCACCATCCTGGGGGGGGGGTACCAACCAGTGGTCAGCCACCTGTGTCACCACAAGATATAAGACCTCGCGCGGCTTGCATTGATCCTGATCGTGCGTATACGAGAGAGCACTCTGGACTGGAGACATAACTGAGTATCCTTAAGCCCTATCTCTCGACAGAATAACACAGTGACCCCTAGTGTAACAGTTGCACTGCGACCTGAGGTTCGATCGTGCTGTGCTATAATCTGCTCGAGCTCTCCTCTAGGGATGGGTTTTAATGGTAAATATTGGGGTGCGATTTGTTAATACGGCTCCTACATGTGGTTGATGGTGCGGTTCGCTAATCAACGCTGTCTCGAGTTGCATAACGGGCGTCTGATGACGGGTTTGACGTGCCCCGGATTAATGTCCGATATAGGTTGAGATCTAGGCATATTCGCCTCGATGGGGGGATACAACATGTTTCAGGGTTACGGGGGACGCGCTGCCCCTATAGTCAGAGGCCTGGGGGGTGGGGATCACGTGAGTTAGGGAGGATGGGATGTTGACGGGGGGATTCTATTGCGGCTGGACCGGTTAGCATGTGGTAAATCCGTTTTTGCGGGGGCCACTGATCTAAGCGCTATCGCGTGGGGAGGTATGTCGCATTTGGGGGGCAATTCGTATGGTTGTGTTTCCAGAAGTGAGGAGCTGTACAGGCGGGGATGGGGCGAGTGTTTTGCCGAGTAGCGGGGGGGGGCCCCCACGGAGACGGTGGGTTTAGAGTACGTGGATCCTGGAGCCAGTGGAGGGAGGGTGTTTCGTTTGCGGTCCATGAGAAAGGCTTTTGGGATTCGTCACGGGGGAGATCCTCAGTCATTATGTGATATAGGTTTGTCATGGTGGCAGTTCGGAATGACTGATCCCGCAGTCCTAGTAAATCTATAGTACTGCGTCTGGTGGTATGGGGTCTGATCGGTGAGGGCGGGATTACAATACCATGATAGTATCTAGGACGAGGTGGGGACTGTACGTGAGAGCAAATTTATCCTATACATCGAGATATGGGGGATGTTTGGAGCCCGAGCACCGTCGTTGGAACCCGCGTTGTTATGGCGGCCTGGAGGTCTTTGAAGCGGGATCCCATGTGGAGGTTGGTAGGGGGTTATCGTATCGACGTCCAGGTGACTCACGCTTAGGGTGGAGGCTGGGAGGCATGGGGAGTGGATCGGAGAGATACGATAGGGGCCAATTCATGTTTAGTGAGCGACGTGAGGGATAGAAGATAGGTGTGTACCCTAGAGTGTTCCATGGCTAGAGGTTACCCATTGAGTTGAGATGACGAAGAGATCAGGTCCTTGGGGCTGTAATGCGGGGGGGGCCGAAGAGACGTGGTGGGGCCCTAGCATGGCAAGACTTCGGGATAGGACTCTGGGGGGTGATCAGGCGGCCACTGAGCGGCGCCCGTCAGATCGAAGTGATTGGGCGACGAGCTAAATATAGTAGGAAGACTAGACATAGGTAGAGACCGTGGAACCTTGTTGCCCGCCGCCCCCCCCCACCCGCCCCGGCACGAACAATAAAAGAAACAAACCTCGATTTCCGGAGGGTGGGCATAAATCGAATCTGCTAGTTGGGACATGGACGGAGTGCGTTTCTCGACACACGCCCGTGATGTATACATATAAAAGTTTTTTAGGTTATTTTGAGAGACTTCACCCTCCCGGTTTTCTATGTTGCGAGAGCCCCCTGTCTCCAAACCGTAAAATCAATCAGATCCTGCTATAGACCCCCCAAAAAGACAAGTCTATCCACATCAATAAAGTCTAGATCTTTCCTGTGCAGAAAAAGAGAGAGGACTAGAAACAGATTTGATCCCGCGAGAAGAAGAAGTAAGGGGATGGGACGAAGCGGGCGTGTTCGAGAAGAAAAACAGACAGGTAGGGAGTGGTGCATACGAAACGAGGTAAGGAAGGGCCGCGTCTTTCGAAAAGTCATTGCCGGTGTGAAAGCTGCAGAAGGAAAAAAAAAAGGGGGAAAAAAGTGAAGAACAGAAAAAGGGGGGAGAAGAAAAGCAAAGAGTAAACTCGAAAGGATATATGTATAAGAAAATGAACTGGTGAGAAGAAACAAGGAAAACTGAGAGTGAGAAAAAAGTATAAGGAGGCGAGAAAAAACTGAAGGTGAAAAAAGGGGAGAAGAAAAAGAGTGAAAAGAAGAAGAAAGGTAGGGTTCTAGATACGAGTGGAAAGCAAAAGAAGAAATTTGAAGGCGAGAAAACAGAGATTAGAAAAAAGAAGGGGGGGGGAAGAACAGGGCGTAGACAGGCACGAAAAGGGGAGTTGAGTGAGTAAGGAATTAGGAAAGGGCAAGAAATTGGTGTAGAGAATGAAGGAGCAGAAGGATGGGAGATAGAAGGGTTTGAAAAGGATGAAAGAAACAACGCGATCGTTGAAATAGCGGATAGAAGTCAGAAGGAAACTAGGGGAAGAAGGATGCGAGGGTGTTTCGGAAGTCGAGGGAAAGAAAAGTGAAGTTTTCGAAAAATTGAGTACGGGGGGACAACAGATACCCAAGTAGAAAAGAAAGGAAAAGAGTGGGGAGTGGTAAAGATGGGTGAAAGACATGTAGTAGACGCGGAAAAGTAAATAGAGGGCTGAGAAAAAGAAGATGGAGGAAAGTGGGAGCAATATGAAAAGGGAGTGGGGTAATGTGATGGGAAAAGGTTAGTGATCAGTGTATAGGATCATCACGGGACTCGGACTGCGCGCAGAGCTGCGGCGCGAGCCGTTTCGATGGGCGAGGAAGAGCGTTAGTTGGATGTCAGGGACATTCACATGTGTTATCTGGGTTGGGTAATGGTGTGAGAGGCATAGCACAGTGAGGTGCTAGGAACAGGAATGAGTGACGATTGACGTATTTCAGCGCCCGTTGAATCAATAATGGCTAATCGTGTCGCTTTGTCAAAGACTGTTTTCGCATGCGTCCGGTCCAGTATAAGTGCGGCGTCGATGGGCCGAGATAAATAGACCGCTGAATAGTTTTAGGGGAGGCCGGGGAAACTTTTCACTGCAAGAAGGCGACCAATAATAACCCATAAAAAAGCGAGATAATGACTTTTGTGATACAATGTTTTCTTAGAATTCTGTATTAATTTGTTGTTTCACACTTTCTTCTTGCTCAAAATTATTTATTTATACACCAACTCTTCCATTTTCTGATAATAAAATGTAGTTATTTATATTTGTTACGTTTTCTTCCAGTTTTATTTATTGTTTAATTTGTAAAAGTTGTTTTTAACATGTTTATTCAACTCAACTCTTATTTAACTTTCTATATGATGAATCAGCTCGCCCAAATTCTACTGCAGAAGGCACCAATAATACCCATAAAAAACAATAATACTTTGATATAACTGCATTACAATTAAAGCTTACTAATGACTGTGCAATGTTCTTATGAATTCTGTATTTATTTTTTTCACACTTTCTTCTTGCTCAAAATTATTTATTTATACACCAACTCTTCCATTTTCTGATAATAAAATGTAGTTATTTATATTTGTTACGTTTTCTTCCAGTTTTATTTATTGTTTAATTTGTAAAAGTTGTTTTTAACATGTTTATTCAACTCAACTCTTATTTAACTTTCTATATGATGAATCAGCTCGCCCAAATGGCTAAGCGGATAGAGCGCTTGCCTATCGCGGGAAAGTTTCCAGGTTGCGGGTTTGAAACCTGGTAACGTCGCGCCCCAGTCCACCCAACTGTAATTGGGTACCTAACTCTGCTCTCGAGTTTGGGAAGGCGAAGGCAGCGAAGAAAGAAACAGGTCATCTTCACCTCATAAATCTGGACCCGGTGTAGTGAAGTCTCCAAGACTTCCCACCCCTACGTCAGTATCTGCTATGGGACTACTTTTATCATTTATAATTAATAAAGTCATAAAGAAATATAAATTGACCAATCATAAACAGGTAGCAAGAATACTGCATGCTGGTCTTATACACTGTACAAACATATCCCATTTAGCCCCAATGTAACTTCGATACAACAGACACAAGTGTCAGACAAGGATATCTGCTTGCACAATCGCTCATGTTCATGATCAAGACTTAAGAAGTAATGACACAGAACCGAAGTGAAGAAAACTTGAACATTTGACAAACAGCTTGACTATCTTGATTTCGCTTATGATCTTTATCTTCCACAACATACACAGCAAATCATCGGTTCGTTTTTTCGTTTACTCGAACCACATGGATTTGAGGTTTCACTCTTTACCCTTGCGGCTTTTGGTGATCTTTCTTCTGGTACACCCAGAAATAGACAAAAAAGGTTATTTTTGATTTGCATATAATAATTGTGTTTTAAATATTTATAAGCCTTTTTACTTCGATATTCTTTTTGAATTATGTGTTTATCTGTAATAGTTTATGAGTTATCAATGTTCAAAGATTTTAAGATAAGTGTTTTAACATTTAAAAACTAAACTTTAATGAAAACGGGGCCTGCGATTCACAGTTCCGGTGATATTTTCTACAGTTTTAAAGCTATAGCCTTCAAATTTTGCACACTTATAGCCCATGTTATCCTTTATGGCATGAACCTCCACTTTTTTCTTACATGGTATAGAAACAGAGATATTGCTATACAAAGTTATAAATTTGTGCTATTTAAAAGGGTCATATTGCAAGAGCCATATCTACAAAGCTCATTGAGGTAGACATTTTTTGGTGGTTCACGCCATAGGCAGGGATGTTATGCACATCATCTGCTGGTTTGGCATTCTTTGCACTTTTTATGTGAGTGAAATTCATTCCCAGGTGCACTGGGGGTTTTCCCTTCATTTTTTTTCATCACTTCATGTTAATTAATTATTTTCACATAAAACATTAAAATTTATAAAGTAAACTTTGTTCATCATAAAATATAATATCTCTTGTAACATGTGGCCAAATTTTATGTCAACAAGTTCGTTAGTTATTTTTCTGTTAATTTTTTAAAAAGAAAACCCATTTTTGGGTGGGTGTGCCCCCTTAAGGTAGTAGGCTACCTTGATAGGGTAAAAAACTCAAATTGTCCTTTCAGAATCAAACAACCATGGGTATAGTGTTAGTATGGACTTAAAATTTTTGTCCACATAATGACCTCATTAATTATGCAAATTAGCTATCCAATATGGCCGCCGTAGTGAACAAATTATACACTTTTTTCAAAACATCATAACTATGTTATTTGTACAAGGATCTGACTGAAACTTGGCAAATTGAATCATTATATATAGCGTGAGGTCATGACCTAAAATGACAGAGATTGACAGAAAGGTTAATCTTTAATTAATTTTCAAACTTTATATTTCTGGAATGTTTGATATTTGTGCCTCATTATATATGCATGATGGTCATAAAACTAAAACTTTGAATTCAATTGTATCCATTTTAGGTCAGAATCTGTAAGATTATATGACAACCAACTGTGTTAATTTTCATGTCAATTGAATGTACAGATCCAGAGATATCTTGTTTCAAAGATCACCAATTATGTTAAAAAAGACAATTCCGAGAAATCGAAGAAAAACAGAAAAAGAACTCACAAAATGAAGTTTAATGAGCTCCTGTTGAATAAAGGTCTCCTTCAACTGCACCTGCAGTGTCTATGAATCCCCTTTTCGGTGCTCTTAGGGTCTTTCCATTGCAATGGCCTTACTTGCTGAATAGATCCTGTGCAGCGTTCTCCTGTATGCTTTCTTTGCCATGGGTTGACTTGTGTTCATGTATATTGAAAAATTCTGCAATGCACTGTGGCCTTTCCCAATAGAACGCACAAATGCCACCATTCGCACATTTACTTCTTTGTGTTTGTGAGTAGCTGGAGATGAAACATCAGAAGTATTGAAATTGGCATTCCATTCGACACAGTTTGTGCACTTGATACTGATTTCATGACAAAAGCCATCCCGAGTCTCTTCGACGATCTCACAGGTCAGTGAGTACTGATAACATTTGTCACATCTAAAGTTAGCGCATAAAAACCCAAACAGCAGTTTTACATCCATAAGGATAAACACATTTCCTCTGTTGTCATTTTTAGCTTGTCCTTCACTTTTTTGGACCTTTATTTTCTTTGCTGAGGAGCACAGAGGCTTTATAGCGTCACTATCGACAATAGGTGTCTCATTTTCAGGCAACGGTTTGTTGATGTACCGATTTCCAAGGAACTTACTTTGTCTTATTTCCCATTGTGAACAAAAGAAGCTCTGCTAACTACTATTATACAGAATCAGTATAAAACTAGCAATAAATAGAGTTGATGTGGGGGAAAATGCACAATGCATGTAACAAATGCTGAAATTTACGATCAAAGCTTTCTAGATACACACTTTTGAAAAATTCATAAGAAATCATTGAGTGATTCTCCTTGGAAAAGTTATAAATATCTTTTTCCTGTTGCCTCAGTATAATTATAATTTCGCAGTTTTACAATTACGCACCTTCATGTTGGGTCATTATTCACATGGTAACCAACTATAAACATTGGTTGCTATGCAAATCACTCAAGGGGGTGTGTGTAGAAAAACACTGATTCCTATCATACCAGAGTATCTCTAAGCTTCTATGAATTATTTTTAGTACAAGAACATGTTGACGATGATTTAAAGCATGAAAATGAAAAATGTTGGATTTTTATTTTTTTTAATCTTTTGTGGGTAGCCTACTACCTTTGTAATATGAATACATTAAAGTACGAACCACACATTGTAATATAATGCGAATCTTGACATGTACGATATTCTGTAAATAAAACATGGCTACAAGCTGAACATGCTTTTACTGAGTGCCTTCTGAAACATGTGTGTGTGCTTGTGTAGATGACGAGGTAATGCTTATATACATACATCATAACATTACATGGTGGCAGCGGTCGATACCGGACTGACGCAAAACAGCTACACGATAACACGTGAGTACAGTTTATTCGGCTAATTTTCGTCATCGAGGTCAGCCATGGCGGCAAAACAATATCGCAACGCACCGCAAATGAGATTCGCCGGTCAAGATGATAAGAGTGAAGCTTTCTTGTTATGGCGCCAACGCATAGATCTATATTCCAAGACCACTGGTCTGGAAGGACAAACCCTAACTCCATATATCCTAGAAGCATTGGACGATGAAGGTTTGAAAATTTACAACAGTTTTGCTACCGCCATGCCTGTTGAGTCAGCGACCGACCCCGTAGCCATATTGGACGAATTTGAAAAACGTCTGATAATAAAGCACACGAACTTTAGAGCGGCAAGATTAGAACTTCACCACCTGCGACAGAAACCTGATGAAAGTTTAGATGATTTCTTCACTCGCATCAAGGAGAAAACAAGTGTATGTAAATTTAACAAAGAAGAAGAAAAAGAGCGAATTATCGAACAGATCCTTCTCAGCACACCAATGCCAGAGTTCCAGAAATGGATACTGAGCCAGAGTAATACACTAAATTTACAACAACTTCTGGATGAAGGCAGGAAACACGAGGCACAAGCACTAAACATTAAACAAATTCAGCAAGGTACAGTAACAGCCCAGATGGATGCAGTAAAAAGCTATAAACCAAAACAAAACAAAGCAACTGGTTCGAAGCAACAAGAAAAACACAACACAAGCAGAGGTGCTATGTGTAAATGTTGTGGCCTAAACCACATACAAAACCACTGTCCAGCTAAAGACTCTACATGTCATTACTGCAGAAAGAGGGGCCACTGGATAAAATTATGTTTCAAGAGGAAACAAGACAGTGCTCAACACAACTTTCACAGCAGAGAGTCATCAAAACAAACACACTTTATGATGACTGAGGACCTTGACTCCAGTGAAGAAAGTGATCCTTCCACATTTGATACTGTGAAGATACTAACTTTCAGTAATGAACCAAAGAGAACGCAGGCTTTCTGCAAAGTACAATTCCGAATACCAGGAATTAAAAGGCACAAAGAAAGATATATTCGGTTCAAGATAGACACAGGTGCCCAAGGTAACACTCTACCCTTAAGAATATTCAGACAGATCATGCCTGACAAGGTGGATAAGCAAGGATTTCCCACAAGGGATGTAAAAAGTAGGAGTGGCAGGACAAAGCTAAGAGCTTACAATGGAACAAGTATAGACTGTTTCGGAGCAGTAACACTTGAATGTTTATACAGAGACTCTGAATGGACATCGTCAACATTTTACTTGGTAGATGTTGAAGGACCTGCAATTTTGGGTTTACCAATGTGCGAAAAGCTGAGTGTGGTAACTATTAACAACATTAAAGCTGACAAAAAAGAACATCTTACTCTACACGTCACTGGAGTAGATGACCTTAAACAGCGATTCCCAGAACAGTTCGACAGAATAGGCAAACTTCCAGGAAAGGCAAGATTCTTTTTAAAAGACAACGCTGAGCCAAAGATAGACCCACCTAGAAAGTATCCTATACATGTTAAACAGAAACTTGCCACAGAACTAGAAAAGATGGTGCAGAATGATGTTATTAGAAAGGTTGAAGAGCATTCTGATTGGTGTAGTAGTATCACAACCGTTCTGAAGCAGGATGGTTCTCTTCGGGTTTGCCTTGACCCAAAACACTTAAACAACAGTCTAAAGCGCTGTCCACACAAAATGCATACAGTGGAAGAGATAACTCACAGATTCCACAATGCCAAATATTTTTCTAAACTAGATGCTGTACACGGATACTGGAGTGTTGAGATAGCAGAGGAAAGTCAACTCCTTACAACTTTTCGAACACCATTCGGCAGATATTGTTTCAAGAGACTCCCATTTGGTTTGAATGTATCACAAGACATCTTCCAACAGAAGATTGACAACATTGTTGAGCAATGTTCTGGTACAGTGGCTATTGCGGATGACATTGTAGTCTGCGGCAGGTCAGAACAAGAACACGACCGTAACTTGATTAACTTGATGCATGTAGCACAGGCCAATGGGCTAACATTCAACAGCAAAAAGTGTACAATTAAGGCAACGGAGATACAATTTTTTGGATTGCTGTACATCCAGAATGGTGTAAAACCAGACCCTAAAAAGGTTGAAGATATTCATGACATGCCAACACCAGCAACAAAGACTTTCTAGCAACCCCAGATGACTTACCCAACTCAGCGAGTTCAACATTTTTAACAGTAGGAGCAGCAAAGCAGGAAGTTCAATATTTTGTTTTGATTTTTGAAGTCGAAAGGATCTACCATGGTGACAACATCGATCTTCCTCTGTGATTTTTATAATTTATTGAGGTACTTAGTTTAACCTTGACTTTCTTCTCTCTCCCCCCTCCCCCCCCCCCCCCCCCCCCCCCCCGGCCTCTGTTGTTTTCTGACGAAGATTTTGTGGTCGTAACATAGGCCACTTCTTCGGCCTTTGTTCCAATAAGTCTTCGACTACTAATTCTCTTTCATTGTTTCGCTCATCAGTGTTTCCCAAACGTAAAATAACGGCGTACCCTTTAAGAGAGTTTAGTTTTATCTCATATATATATATATATATATATATATATATATATATATATATATATATATATATATATATATATATATATATATATATATATATATATATATATATATATATATATATATATATATATATATATATATATATATATATATATATATATATATATATATATATATATATATATATATATATATATATATATATATATATATATATATATATATATATATACAGTATATCTTCTTCTTTATATATATTAAAAATTAAAAACTAAAATATAAAAAAAAATTATGTCGTTTAACCCTTAAATATTTTTCGTGTATCCTCGTGTATGTAGAGATCCCTCTACGGAAACAACCTGGTCGGAAAACACAACCCTTGGGAGTTAAGAATTCAAAGTAACATGCTGCTTGGCTATGTTGGAAGATCTGGCGTTGGATAAGATACACACTGAACAAACTTGTTAATAACATTACAAGTGTCACGGATTACCTCCTTTTTGCTCTGCAGTAGTAGTCCACCAGTAGGCAAAACTCAAGTAACTAATGTTTGTCTTTAAAGGTGTCTACCTTTGACCAAGATTACTCTTGGCAGAGTTGTAGATAGAAGGATAATGATGTTCTACCTCAAGGTAGTCTTCATAAGATATTTCAGATGTCAAGAACAATGCTGCATGAGGCGGAGCAATTTTAACTTTAGTATCTGACCCGCCGACTTTTATGAAGATTTTTATGCAATACTTAATGTTAGCTCGTTCAAGCCCATAGCTGATTTTATTCAGATAAATTCCTCTTACTATTTATTCGGCTCTATAGATGTAACTATGTGTATATGTTTTGAAGATTTTAGATCATACACGCGCTCTCTTATCTATAAGAACTAAATCAACTAAGATTCAAAAATCATAAAAAATAACATATAACAAATTTAATAGTCAATTAGTCTTTAACACATTAAAACAAATATGGATGAAGGTGACTTTAGGGGGTTTAAAAACGTTCGTCACTGAGGCGTGTTTTGGATCTGATGATAATTGTCCGTTGCTTTCACCTGTTAAAAAAACTTAACTTGCTGAGTACTGCAATGATTGGTTGTCAAGTCTTTTGTGATGAGGGCTCTGCTTTAGAGGCGTCTAGATGAACTTCACTCCTAACGTCAAGGTGGGTGTCTTTACAACTCGTCCACTGTAGATAGTCAGTGTCGAACCCAGCTCGTGAATCACAAAATAGTGGCGAAGACTCTTACTTCAAACTGGTCTCTTGTAATTTGTACTTCGTACCACGAACTTTATAGAAACAATAACAGAACAAATACTTCTGTAAAGTACATTATGGTCAGAAGATTAAACAGGCGCCTTTTCTCGCTGTCCACCCACCAATTTTAGCCTCTCTGAATAATTATTCTCTCTGAGTATACACAGTATAACTCAGGGAATATGATTAGAATTCACCGTTATTCTTCTGATGATAGGAAACTCTTTACAGAGCGATACAACAGGAAGCAATCTGATCATCAGAAGTAGTCCCCCCATCCGACAAGTGTTTCGGCCCAATTACTCCTTTACACTCTAAGGGGGGCGGGCCCACTTGGGTCATGACTCCCAAGCGTCTCAGCTTCCTGTTGTCTTGTATCGAAAATGAACCCAATGGGGAAATTGTGTCTGGACAGCGCGAGTGCAATGACCTGTGCCTGAATTAACATTATCAAGTTACAAATTTCTCACAAAATCATACTATACGCGCAATGCATATGTGATGTAATCATCATTCACTTACTCACTGCTCCATTCGGAGTCTGGGGTTATTTCTGCAGTCGGTTTTCTGTACGACTAGCAAGATGATCCGTTTTTATACTCCTACTTTAAGAATTGTCCTTGAGCCTTGTTTATAATCACTGGACACGCAAGTCGCACAGAACACTGCATTCATTTAAAATTAAAACTATGTATCAAATGATTGCGTAGAATGAACACATTTTCTCCTCTTACCTGCTCACTATAATTACGCCATGAATCTTCTTATGTTTTTTTTTTTTTGATTATTCGCTTGGTCTTCTTGCTTTCTGTATTTTCTTCATTTATTTCTTTCAGTTTTGTAACGAATGCCTGACTCTGCCTTCCGTGTCTTTCCATGTGCGGTTCTGCGTGAGTCATTATAACTGGGCGGTGATCTGTACCTATGCTGGTATTAGGGAAGTGTTAAGGTTTATTTATTTATATTACATGTTGGAACTCGGTAGGATTTGTTACTGGTTTAAAGTTACGCGCTAACATATTTATCTTAAGTCAACATGATGTATTGTACACTATAAAGTATAGTTAGTGAACGCGATTATGTGTAGACGTCACTAATAATAGGATGACGTGGTAAGGCGCTGCACTAGGCAGGCAACGGTCCTTCTTGACCTTTCGTCATGTAAACCCGTCCAAGCAAGACGTGGATTATTACTGCTCCCAACGTTATTGAATTGTACAGTCTTCCTACGTGGCTAATAATTAACGAAGGTCGCCACAGTAATTCTTCTGATGCAGTATCTGAGCATCGTATATTAATGAGTAAATTCCTTATGAAGAAGGAATTCAGGGAGTACTATTATAATTATTTTCATCGCCAGCTGTCAGTTGTCACTACACCAATGGTTCCGTCATTACGGCATTGCGAGTATATAGGCTGTCATGCGACGATGCATTATTGACTGTAGGAGACTGCCTTGATATATGTATTTAATTACAACCATACATTCTTATGATGTCCGTCAATTAAATGTAAGTGTTTTTGTGGACCCAGCCAAGAAAAGTGTCATGAACTTTATATTCAATTTCAAACATATGTTGTTGGACACTCACGTCATTCAAAACAACTCAACACGATTACTCTACCACTCTTCTTCAACCCCGACGACACACAACAGGAAGACAATGGCATCCGTTATAGTTGTGACGATATTCTAAATACAATCGCTAAATTAAGTAATATTATAGTGCTTAAAGTCAAAAATAAGATAGAAAATAAAAATGGAGTTCAGCCTCTTCTTCCCCCACGCCAGCCAGTATGCGGGTTTTGATAAGCCTAATAGCCGAATGGAGGATACTGTCTTTCCAAATTCGTCCTTGAGATTAAATGTAACACTTTTGCAAGTTCAAGTCGTATTGCCAAAACGACTGAGTGAAAGAATAAAAAGAAAAGGAGGGGAGGGATGGAAAGACAGAACCTAGGGTACGCCGTCTCGCGTTGATTTCAAAAAGCCAACTCGCGCGACATAGCCTTGGGCGATTTTCAAATTACGATAAAAAACAAAAAAAATGTTCGTCAATTTGGTCACGCAGACATCCTTAGTTCTTATTTAAAAAATGACGTAATTCTAACGGACTACGGACAATTCTCGTTTTTAGTTTGAAAATAGTTGTAAAAAGAAGTGAACAGGTGGCAGTTTCTAGATTTGAACGACTAACATAGAAAAAATATGGAATTATGAACCATAATACATAGGGCCATAAAAATTATATATTCGGATGCCTTATGATTTCCTGAGCAATAATATGGTGTCAGTTACACCCTAGTACAATAAATAACCAAGATATTCGCAAAAATACTATTTATTGTAAGAAGGACTGACGGAATAAAATTATGCCTGCTTATTTTTTTCATAGCATGTTTTGAAAAAAAGCTTTTGGAGAAATAAGGACTAAAAGGTACCTGTAATTTGATTGGCTGTAGTTAAAATAAAGGCGAGATAGGATTGGTTGACCAAAAACTAAAAATATATTTGCAGGAGTAAACATAGTAGTTTGGGAGTTTGTTTTTTTTAAAGTTTGATTCAAAAATAAATGTGTGCATGGTCCCATTGGCCAGTGCATTATATATTATCGGAAACGTAGACTGCTCGTTGCCATTTTGAGAAAAAGTTTCTGATGAACAAGGAGAGATGAGAACAGGCTTGTGCTTTTCAAACCTATAGAAAGCAGTCTGGACAAGGCAGATCTAAAGTGTGCCATAATTGTTTGCCAGTCATCGTTCGCTTGTGTATATTTCATTGAAATTTGTAGTAAGATTGATTTTATTAACATTTATTTAAAATAAAGTTTGAATGTGAGATACTGCAATACGACTGTAAGTAAGTGGGTCCATGGCAGACTTAGGCAGAGCCTAGAGATTGATCCATCATATGATAGACTATCAGAGAGGTGTAGAACTACAAGATTATATATGATTGTCATCAAGGAGCATAACACCTATCCTATTGTATGGAAAAGATTACTACTGGAATTGCAGAGGCGTTGTAACCATTAGCGGAGAGGAATACTGGTATACATTGTCACCTCAAAATATAATGGTGAAATAGGTTGTCATAAAGAGCTGACCCTATTTGTTTGTTTGTACTGTGCCCGTAATTAATTGTGGAATATTATTGTACACTTGTTATAAAGAAGGACGCATATCATTCTTATTTCAGGGTTTTTGGTACTGACATTAACGTAGTACCAAGCTCGTGGGAACTGTTCGATTCCTGACCATGTTTGCATATTTCGGTCACATACTGGCCGCCATTGCCTTTCAAGAAGTGTAACAGAAACTCCAGCGAGCATATGAAAAGATCTACCGGTGTTATCCTTCGAAGATAAGTGCCTGTTCGGCACCAGGAAGCTCAACCTCTAGTTTTAAAATAAAGACTGTGAATATTAAATAAAAATTCCACCAATGTCAAATGAAAAGAAAATAAACAATAGGGTGTGATGTTAACCAACAACCTACCATTATATACCAGTATTAACCTAAGTTAAAAACTACATCTACACACTTATATTATAATAACATTTGTATTATGGACAGAAGATCCATTGTGTTATTTAATTGATGTAAATAATTCTTTTGATTTCACTTTTGATTGTCAGTCCTGATTCAAAACAAACTAGAACCAGGACAATAAATTGTAAAAATTTAACGTTTACCCAAAATTCAACCACTGACTTACTTAAGATAGTCTTTTAAAGTGTAGTTTGTATGTGATTGTCGTAGTACTGTTGTGTTGTGTTGTATAATAAAATAGTTGTTTATATGTTTAGTTGGTTAATGCAACATTACACTACATATTCATAACCCTAGACATAAAACGTAGTCATCATACCTTCTAGTCAAAGAATAATTCTGAATGAGATCATAAAGGTGGTAGCAGAAAGGTACCCTGTAAACTTACTATAATATTTGTTATATTCAGGGACCTTCACAACTGACCTCATTCAGTACACTAAGAGTACATAACAACAACATTTCTTAACATCAAACCTACCACAATAGTCTTCTTTTGCCTTTGCAGGCGATGGGCAGTCGGCATCTTGAAGTATGTAGTCAGGTTAGGGTCATCTACCTCAGCTTTGTTCAGTTCTCCTGGGAGAAGATAAGGCCTCCTATCTGACTGCTCTTTTTTATACTTCACGTGACATATCTTGATTTACATCTATCGCAACCACGGAAAAGTCTGTTTCAGCTCTGAGCGTGAATTTCTGTGATAAGTATGTTTCTGATACATATTAGGCTGCTCCACGTCAATTTTGGAATAGTTTCAGATTCCACTTGTCGAATTCAAATCCAAGCGTAGTAGCCAGCCGTTCAAATCTTTTCAGAAACAATCTGATACTTTCTGTTTTCTCAACAACAACAAAATCCAGCAGAGAAAAAAGAGAAAACGCTGCTAAAAAATATTTTTAGAATTCATGATGCTCTACATTTCTATAAACCATTAGTTGAAAATTCGAATATAGTTGAGAACTAGAAGCTTGGGGAACTACTAGCCCAGCTAGCACCAGAGTAAAAACTGATTCACTTTGCTTCAAATCCTAGCTCTTTCAATCTGAGTCCATGAACCCTCATTTTCTCTCTCTTCTCATTCACCCTGTGCCTTTGGTTTGTCCCTCTCGGACAGTTACCCTTATTCTATCTTGATCTGTTAACTTTTGAAAAATCTTCTCTACATGTTCTTTTCAACCTTCTCTTTCGAACTTAATTATTGATCTCTCTGACTCTGACATAATTTGTGCGCTCTCTTCTCCTCTCCGGCAGTATTGAAATAAATTTGTTGTGCGTACTGAATTATGTGCACTATTCAGTTGTTAGTACATTTTGTTTCCCAACTGTCAATGTTCACGTTTCACTCTTCGATGTAATACAGGGCTAGACAAGCGTATTTCCTATCGTGAGAGATTAATTGAATCACTAAAACGTGATAATACCACATTCACTACATGTACATGCGGGCATAACGTGTTTGCTTAAGATTGCAAAATCACTTCCGGCTCGACAGTATGTTTAGGTGATTATAGATAAATGCAGTCTTGGAAGACAATTGGAAGAGTGAGCAGGAAGTGTGATATAGTCAACTTTGACAACCTTTTACGGATATCACAACTTCATAAATGGACGATAACTGTTTGAATTATTCAAACGCATGAGTCATGGAGAATACTACACGTGGAAAAGTTTTCATAACATGTACTTTGAATGTATTGGCTGGCATTGAGGAGCCAATAAACAATCGCGTTGATTGGGAGTTTTGTCGAAAACGCCAGGTAGAAGCATGGGCCGGGAACCTACGATATAACGTAGAACGAGTTTGACAAACGACACTGCATTCCAGAAATCGTCAACGTCTACAGCTAGGACCTTGCCACATAAAAAAAAGAACAGCTTCGGATTCTGAATTTATAGGACCGGACAAAACGTATTAAGCGCACCTCTGTACATCAGTAGAACACTCGCTAATATTAATACGGAACCCGGAATTCCACAGGACCACTCACAAGTCACAGATGGATTCTGAAATAGAAATAATACCCAAGACGAGTGTTCGAGGCATCTGTGTTCAGTTGCCAGGACTATTCTACCGAGCAAGAAGACTAAGATTTCTCAATTATTGCGGTGAGTGTAATATATTTTTTATGCTGTGAATTTGACATAGTGGTGTTAAAGATTCATACTATCATGACAACCTGAGCTTGTGAAAAGGATATATTCATGAACCACCACAGCAAGCGCTGGTGATTGCTTCATGCTAGTTCTCACGGAAGATTCAAAAGCAGAGGTAACCCCAGACTCCGAATGCAGCAGGGAGTGAGTGATGATTACATCAACTTGTGAATAGTTGTATATTATCATTTGGTGAATGTATGCAAATTTAATATGTTCCATCAGGCACAAGCCACAGCCGCTGTCCAGTCACAAATTTTTCTTAAAGTAACTGACATACTGGTGATTTTTCATCATATACCCTAAGTGATATGATATACTGTACGCTCAATGAGAGTAAACAATCTGAGAAAACAAACGGCTGACTGACAGTGGGAAAAGGCGCCTGATTAATATCAGGAAAACTAATATTTAGCAGCGTAGTTGTTCTTTTATTCCATCTAAAGTTTGTGGTATCTGTACGAGGCGATCCGACTATTTGGGGTACGATCCGGAGAGACCATTTGCTGTACTACTAGACTGTGGTTCGAAGCTTGAGATCAACACCTGAAGATTCTTGCCTTGACCCGGAGCGGTTACTTACTGAACTGATCTGGAAACGTGCCTCTCACCACAGAGACGAATGTACGGAAAAGCAACATCGGCACTTCAGCATTTTGGCAAGTCCCAATTTTAACAGACCAAAACAACCGAACTTTAATTTGCTAGATTCATCAAACCTAAAGACTTTTCGGTGAAGTATATTTTTTTATAATCACTAGGCATATTTATTTACATTTGTTTCAAAGTAATTGATCATTAAATTTGTATATGTTGATTTTGACAAATTCATAGTTGATCTAATCATTACAGAGAGAAAGGTATACATTAATGTTAATGTCAATCAGAATTGACCTCATTGCACTCAGGACAAACCCATTGGTGCTCAGTCTCCCTCCAGCAAATGTCGTAGAATATGAGTGCTAATAGTACCTGTATATATATATATATATATATATATATATATATATATATATATATATATATATATATATATATATATATATATATATATATATATATATCGAGCTAATAAGAGGAATTTCGCTGATTTAAGGTAGAAGGATACCCAAAAATGTTGAATTTTCATTTTCATGCTTTAAATCAGCTGCAACATGTTCTTGAACTAAAAATAATTCATAAAAGCTTAGAGATACTCTGGTTTGATAGGAATTAATGTTTTTCTACACACACCCCCTTGAGTGATTTGCATAGTAACCAATGTTTATAGTTGGTTACCATGTGAATAATGACCCAACATGAAGGTGCGTAATTGTAAAACTGCGAAAGTATATTTATACTGAGGCAAAAGGAAAAAGATATTTATAATTTTTCCACGGTGAATCACTCAATGATTTCTTATGAATTTTTCAAAAGTGTGTGTCTAGAAAGCTTCGATCGTAAATTTCAACATTTGTTACATGCATTGTGCATTTTCACCAACATCAAAATTGCTAGTTTTATACTGATTCTGTATACTTTTGGATTCTGTATAATAATAGTTAGCATTGGGAAATAAGACAAAGACTAGGAGGCGTGTACACCAACAAACCGTTGCCTGAAAATGAGACACCTATTGTCGATAGTGACGCTATAAAGCCTCTGTGCTGCTCAGCAAAGAAAGTAAAGGTCCAAGAAAGTGAAGGACAAGCTAAAAATGACAACAGAGGAAATGGGTTTATCCTTATGGATGTAAAACTACTGTTTGGGTTTTTATGCGCTAACTTTAGATGTGACAAATGTTATCAGTACTCACTGACCTGTGAGATCGTCGAAGAGACTCGGAATGGCTTTTGTCATGAAATGAGTAGCAAGTGCACAAGCTGTGCCAATTTCAATACTTCTGATGTTTCATCTTCAGCTACTCACAAACAAAGAAGTAAATGTGCGAATGGTGGCATTTGTGCGTTCTATTGGGAAAGGCCACAGTGCATTGCAGAATTTTTCGATATACATGAACACAAGTCAACCCATGGCAAAGAAAGCATACAGGAGAACGCTGCACAGGATCTATTCAGCAAGTAAGGACATTGCAATGGAAAGACCACGAGAGCACTCAAAAGGGGATTCATAGACACTGCAGCTGCAGTAGAAGGAGACATTTATTCAACAGGAGCTCTTAAAATTTTGTGAGTTCTTTTTCTGTTTTTCTTTGTTTTCTCGGAATTGTCAGCATAAAAATCTTTGAAACAAGATATCTCTGGATCTGTACATTCAATTGACATGAAAATTAACATAGTTGGTTGTCATATAATCTTACAGATTCTGACCTAAAATGGATACAATTGAATTCAAAGTTTTTGTTTTATGACCATCATGCATATATAATGAGGCACAAATATCAAACATTCCAGAAATATAAATTTTAAAAATTCATTAAAAATTAACCTTTCTGTCAATTTCTGTCATTTTAGTTCATGATCTCTCGCTATATATAATGATTCAATTTGCCAAGTTTCAGTCAGATCCTTATAAGAATAACATAGTTATGATGTTTTAAAAAAAGGTGTATAATTTATTCACTACGGCGGCCATATTGGATAGCTAATTTGCATAATTAATGAGGTCATTATGTGGACAAACATTTTAAGTCCATACTAACACTATACCCATGGTTGTTTGATTCTGAAAGGAAAATTTGAGTTTTTTACCCTATCAAGGTATCCTTCTACCTTAATCAGCAGGGCGATTGAACGAGCTAAATCATTAATATACATCTTCACAAAAGGCGGCGGGTCAGATAAAAATTTAACGTGCTAAGACTCATTCAGCGTTATTTTTGACTTCTGAAATATCTTGTGAAAATTCGCACGAGTTAGAAACATCATTATCCTTTTATCTATAACTCTGCCAAGAGTAATCGAATGCGAAGGTAGACACCTTTGAAGACCCACATTAGTTACTCTAGATTTAGGCCACGGTTGGACCACTACTGCAGTAAGCAAGGGGAGGCAACCCGTGACACTAACCACATTTCTTTCTCCGCATTCTTCCTTCTTCTGCAATCTCTCTCGCTTTCTATGTGTTCTGTCATTATATTGGTAACATACTCTGCCAGAGACTTACCAATGAGCTCCATATTTTTCACTGTCAGAGTATAAAATATTGAGCTGTATTATGTCTGACATCCGGGGAGCGTGATTTACCACCTACACAAATAATACAGTTGCCGCGATAAACAGAAATGTTACCAAATCTTGTATCTGTTTACACAACACTTTAAACACATGAATACAAGACTTATCTCTTTATTCACTACAACGCCTTTATCACATGACACATATTTAATTTACTGTCTCAAACATAAAAGTATAACAAGGAAACAATAAAGGTATACACAGCGATAACATACTCGTAGTATTTCTAGTTGATGACAATTAGTATGGCTAAATTGTGTGTGATCTCATTTTTAAATAAAGTTGTTTGTATTCCTTTTACTAAATTCCATACTTCTGAAAAGTCAGTCACATTTACTATTTTGTTACGTTTGAAACTGGTCAGACAGTAATAGGTAGCAGGATCTCTTCCTGAAGCTTAGAACAAGAAACAACATCAGTGATAAAGGTTTTCTAGTTTTTGACCCATGTGACAGTTACAAATAGAAACTTAACGTTTATTTGAAGTCCACGTAAACATAGAGAAAAATATGTCTCTGTATTTTGAACTCATTCTTAAATAGACGAAAATGTTTGCAGTGGAATTGACAGCCTGTATTAGAAGTACAAACAAACCCACGGTAAGATAGAGGTTCTTATACTTACCAGTAAGACTTAGCTCTTTTTCACACTTCATCACAACGAAGAGAGCAACCACTGGGAAATAACAAAGAATAAAGATAATGGAAATGGAAATAACCATCCTTACAACTCGTTGATCACGTGAAGATATATTTCCAGTTTTATTAGCAGTCGAAGTTGAATGTCGCCATTTTATAGTGTCATTTAGCTTAAGAACTAGCATGATGGTCATGACAGCTACAATCACAAATGAAGATAGTTCTGAGATAGTATTGAAGTATGATACTATGTCATGAATAGTTTTAGCATCTGAAGATTGCGTGATGCCAATGACCGTTCGGTTTTTACTTAAGCTAAATTTCTTTACTAGACTTGTTGAGGTGAAGACTGGGGCCACGTAAGCTACCAAGATGACAAAAACAGTGATATTTATGACGGCTGTTCTTTGAGGAGTTATAAAACTTCGAACTTTCAAAGGATGAGCGATACAAATATAGCGCTCAATGGCCACGAGAGCTGTCAACCATCCTGTGACACGCACGAAGTAAACGTGAGGTCGCGTCGTAGTCAAATACAGTATCTCCATCATCTCGAGGTCTTCAAATCTTTTGACCATCAAAGGGTTCAGGCAGATACTGTTGCACAAGAGAGTGACTAGCGCTCCAGTGTCAGCTACAGCAATACCAAGTAGAGAAATGTTAGTTGTATCCTGGATGCCCTGCTTCATGAAGATAATAATGTTGATGATGTTACAAGTGGTACCAAAGACACTAATTAATCCCATGATGGCGCAGACGTTGACTACTACTAGAATTTGTAGTTCTTGCATATAATAATCTTCATATGGCCTAAACAATACTCTATTACACAATAAAGCCTGCTCACACGGCAGCTATAATAATCTTCATATGCCCTAAACAGTACTCCATTACCCAATAAAGCCTGCATCACACGGCAGCTATAATAATCTTCATATGGCCTAAACAATACTCCATTACACAATAAATCCTGCATCACACGGCAGCTATAATAATCTTCATATGGCCTAAACAGTACTCCATTACACAATAAAGCCTGCTCACACGGCAGCTATAATAATCTTCATATGGCCTAAACAGTACTCCATTACTCAATAAAGCCTGCATCACACGGCAGCTATAATAATCTTCATATGGCCTAAACAGTACTCCATTACACAATAAAGCCTGCATCACACGGCAGCTATAATAATCTTCATATGGCCTAAACAATACTCCATTACACAATAAAGCCTGCTCACACGGCAGCTATAATAATCTTCATAAGGCCTAAACAGTACTCCATTACACAATAAAGCCTGCTCACACGGCAGCTATAATAATCTTCATATGGCCTAAACAGTACTCCATTACACAATAAAGCCTGCTCACACGACAGCTATAATAATCTTCATAAGGCCTAATAAATCTTCACTGCAGTTTATCAAATAGGCTGTACACACAGCGAAATATATAAGTCGACATTTTCTTAAGCCCTACGTAGGCATACACTATCCAAAAACCACTGGGACTCGACCTACACGGTCCACGCCCAAAACACAACTCTTAAATCACACACACTAGTCCCGCCAAATAAACCCATCACGAGACTCGGCTGTCTTGAACACCGCTCTCGATAACACATGCAGACTAGCTGCGAGCTATTCACATGGCTCAAAACAGTACAGAATAAATACATCTCAACATTTGAGATTAAACAGCGTTCACACGCTTATCTGTACTCTGTCACTCGAAAAATAGGAAAAGATAATTCTATCCTAAAGTCAAACAAGTATCCGCTTAATCAAGCGTTGCAACTCGAAATTTAACTTGTCCAAAACATTCTAAAGATTACTTCCCCTTCCATAAAATCCACTTGCAACAGTTACCACCCCCTCCGGGAAAAAAAATGATTCTATCATTTTTTTTGAAAAAATTAACTCCCAAAAACAAAAAAATTTAGAAGACAATGAAGCTCTAACATATGCCTACAAAAATATCTTATTTTAAATCAAAATTATATTTACAACAAATATCAGCAATAAAGTGTAAAGTAGCAATTAAAGCATACAGCATAATCAGCTAAGTATAAAAAGTAATTAGCTAAATATACAAATATGATCAGTTCCAAAATTAAGTTACGTATATTTAGTACAAACCAAACCGACAACAACCGATCGAAAGAGAAAACACAAGATCAATCAAAAGAAGAATGATCTGTAAAAAAGGAAAGTAAGAACTCAACAATACCATATACTCATAATTATGTTGGACAATTACATGTAAAATAAATACAACTATCATAAGTAGATATATCATATCAAGTCATATAACCATTCCAATAATACAAAGAATGGAAGTATAAATGTTGAAAGAAGACAAAGTATACAAGTAGAATCAAGTGAAACGAAGATGAGGTACGAAAGTATAAACAAGATATGAACTCCATACCGAAAAGACAACAGAAAAGAAGGAATGAAATGAAGAATAATTACCAAAGACAGATGGAAAGCAAAGGCACGAACGCAGAGAAAGTCAATAACAGTAATACTAATAACTGTTTTGATCAGATAACCTATTCATAAATAAATATATAAACATGATCGAAAGGCACAACACAAAATATCAAAGTATATCTATACTAACACCACCAAAAAATAATTTATAACTAAACAAAACCTAATAAGTAATTTAACCAAGTTACAAGAGTTATACATAACTAAAAATAAATAAATTATAGGCATCGAACAAACAAGTAATAGCATTGCTATAACTAATACGACCAACGCACAATCAAGCGCTAAAATAAAAAATATATCATAACAAAAAACAACTTTTTACAAGAACTAATCACACTACATAATAATCATCTCGCACTGACAAATGCTAGGCACCCACACAAAAATTACAATGCCAAAAAATAAATAATTTTTTCCAAAAGTACCATACAAACATATTTTTTTATGATAAGTTACATAAAAACAGTATTTAATTTTTAAGTAATTCAAGACCACTAAAACCTAATAATGAAATCAATTTTTTAACAAAATGAGTGAAATATAAAATCAAAAATCCTATCTCGAACAAACCCTTAAATCAACACATGTAAATTTAATTTATCCTTTAAGTTCTTTCTGCTGACAATTACGTTCAGCTCAGTACAATGCTATTTAACTATAACTTTATCTCTTACTCAAATCGATAAGATATACATTATAAATAAATCTACACTTTGTTGCTAATATGAAATATTCAAAAGGTTCTATAAAAATATCTACAAAAAAATAAGTTTTTTTTAAAAAATAATCTGCTAAGAAAATAATCTGCATGCCTGGCTGGCAAGAAATCAAGTTCTGGAAAAATCAAAGTTTCACAATATGTTGACAAATCCAAATACAAGATCATTTATGATACATGCAAGCTATTTTCAAAATTACATTTCACAACATCACAGATAATTCACATCTTCTCTGTATATTCTATATATTAATTAACCATAACATCAAAACATGAGAAAAATTTAAATTAAGTGAATAACGAACACTCAGGACTATCTAAAAGTAACCACTACATCAACACAATAAATGAGTTTGTGCTTAGGGCTGGCAATCTCATCATGTACAAAAACTATCCTAAACAACACAGTTGCAAAAATTCTAAGTTGAACAGAGTAGTATAAAGGATAATAATTACATACTACACATTATCAACACAATAATATATAAATAGTATAAAAATGTATTAATACATCATCAAAATACAGACATATAAATAAAAATAAAAAAAATTATGGCAATCAAATGATGCATAGAAACAATCATACAACAACAACAACAACATGTCATGTACTAATATAGAATACTAAAATATTTACTATCTAAAAAAAATCAGACGCAAAATTTCCCACTCTCTTGTAAACATGCTTGACCTTCAGTAAGTAACACCTCAGATTCTAGTTAGACGCTGACAGGTTTCGGTTGATCACTCGACCGTAAAGTTGACCTACATATCTGACCGTCAATATGTCACAGAAGCCTTGACTTTTATCGCAAAGTAGCTTCTGTCAACAAATACAAATGAAAATTTCCATTTTACTCAATAGTGAAATTTAATGAGAAAAACGTAGAAATCAAATTTACAATTACCCAGCACCGGCTTGTGTAAAGCACCGGTCTCTTCACGATGTCATCAGCTCTTCCTATCACATGTAGATATCACAGAATACTTGGGGACAACATGACCGACCTTGAATGTAGCCGCTGCCGTACGCTGAAACAAAGTCTCACATTCACAACAACAAGTAGAGCAAGCAATAGTATTCAAGCATCCACTGTTATTTTTACTCTGTTTACCTTGATTATAAATGACTCTGGGCTCATGTTGAACAAAATTAGCACAATTGCGCTTATTATTTGTTCTATGGTCAAAATACTTATTAATACCGTTGCCTTGTTTACAAATAATGACTTTAGTCTTTTGTTGAGGAACATTATTCTGGTGATGTAAAGCAACATTTGAAAAGCCATTATCTCTATCATACTTTCCAACATTCTTACAATCAAAACTTTGAGATTTGTTAAATTGTCTACAGTATCTAGGAGAGGGAAAATTATTATTTACTGATATCCCTTGGTACTGTTTAATCTGGGGGTTATCTCTCTTACTAGAACTGTTTTTCTTTTCCCCTATGGGAATATATTTACCAATTGTTTCAAACTGACTGTGCTGAGTTTGACAACTGCCAGAAACAATAGTATCTATATTGTTCCGCATATGGGTTTCATCTTTGGAACAAGTAGTAATAGCCTCAACCCCTGTTATTAATTTCTGAGAATTTCCAATAGTAGAGAAATATTTGCTCTTATGAGTCTTGACCTGAAATTTATCACCTTTCTTTTCATGATTGGCTGTTACACAAGAATCTTTGTTGGTCTGACGCCAAGAATTATTACTAGAATTATCAGTAACATCAGAACTAGGAAAGTTGTATTTACCACGAAAAGATCCATATTTACTATGTATGACCTCTCTATGAGCAAAAAGTGTATGGGGCTGACTTTTCGCAACTTTCTGTCTATCACTGTCAACATTTACAGAAGACCAAATTTTGTTGTTCAAAACAACGTCAAGTAGACCATCCACTCTATTTCTCGCCTGTGCAATCTCCACATCTCTATGTGAGATCTCTTCACCTAATTTCTTGTTTAAACTCTCAACTCTTAAAACTTTGCAGCTTTCCTCTGCTAGTAAATTTTCAATCTTAGCGACCTTCTCTTTCTCAGCCGTCAACTCCACTAATGTCTCTTTCTCTAACTGTTCTTTATTTGCTCTCAACTGAGTCAACTCTAGTTGTAGTGACTGAATCTTAATATAATCATTGCTATTATTAAGCTCATTAATCTTTTCCGGAATCATCGCATTCTTTTCTTCCTGTTGGAGACCAAGATTCGCAATATCATCCATCAAATCAAGAAGTGACTCTGTATAATCCCTATCACGTTTATCGGTCTCAACTTTCAATTTCTCATAAATCTGTTTATTTTGTTGGACCTCCTGTGTAATATTTTCCACCTCAATTTGCTTATCTTTCATCTGGACTTCTAATTGCTTTATCTTCAACAATGTTAAATCCAAACTTGCCTGCACACCAGCAAATTCCGAATTTGATTTATCTAAATCACTTGTTAGTCTGGACACTGTTTCATGTAGCCTATTCATTTCAGTAGTACTCTTTACACAACTGTCCCTTTCCTGTAGGGCACTCCGTTTGTTCTTTCTTATTTGCTCCTCATCTTCTAACTCCTTTTTCTGATCATCAGCCATGTCGTTGCGCACTATCTTACGTATACTCTTCATTATCTGATTGCGTTCAACACCCATATAGTGGTACGAAAACAATCGAAGATCCATAACCAGTAACTCCGCTAAATCTTTAGCCATCCTTAGATGAGGATGAGAGTGAAAATTCTCCTCAGCAAAATATTTTAGGGCTTTTGCCGCATTGACCAAAAATTTGTCTATCACATGTTCCTCAAGCTCTGGGCCTTTTAATTCTTGAAAATCTCTACCTTCTTCCAACAAATAAGCCAATACAGGCCTCATATCCTCAGGATCTATATCATCATCATCCATAGTGATTCACTTACTTAATCAAATATATATAGTAATCACTTATAGTTATGGCAAATTACTGTCGCAAAAGGTTGGACAATCACCTTTCCAGCTCACAAAGTTAACTATTTGTCAAGAAATGAGCTTATTCCTCAATTCTGTATCACCAATTCCTTTTTATAGCACCTTTATCAAGTCACATCATTATCAGGAAAATCGATATATGTCAACAGCCATTAACACCTATGCATAAAATCTTACTCATATGTCAAATTAGACATAAACAACAATAACAACAGAATGAGCAATTAGGAAAGCCCAATGACATGCATGAAGTGACGCAATTTACACAAGAAAAATCACTTATCTGTCAACAATCCCGTTCCTTTCCGCCACGACACTGGATATCACATAGACTGCTAAAACCTCCACTGTGGGAAAGCACTGGAACTTGATTCGTTTCTCTTCAGGTAATTTCGTCAATATGATATGTGCTTAACAATGCACAAGTTGACAGGAACCATAATACAGCACACAACGCAACTCTTGACTCTTCTTTAGTCTGAAATGTACACGGCAACTCCGTGTATCATAACATCTTGAACTTGTGATGGTGATAACTGGCACAGGTAACCCGAATATTGCAGGAATCCGTCACAACCCGTACAAATGCTGGTACAAATACTGTCCAAGTATAATTGAACTTCCTTGACCACTGCAGACGTTGTTGTGGTCTATAGGCATGAAATAGGACGTCAATTGATACTGGTGTAAAGTTGCATACTACCACGAATAAAGCGTGCGTGGTTTCTCAAATGCGCCACACAGGCAGATAATAACTAGGTCAAAGTTCTGAAGTACAGGAGATTCAAGCCACGCCCACATAGGGCTAATTATAACAAAGTCAAGTGTTCTACACTCTTGTCACGCGAATGTCTTAAGTATACGTTCCAACTTGACTGTAAACCACCAAATGATAACGAGCGAGTTTTAAATAGGTTAAGTGATTGTGATTGTGTACTGGCAAAGTCGTTCACACAACAGGTGCGCACACGGGAGTCATCGAGTATGGAACGACTGGTGATATTTAATTATTGTTTATTAACTCACAGCACATCATCACGTAGACATAGACGAATACAGGTACATCGAATCATATAATTTCCACACTGCATTAAATATATATAATACGGCCTGTCCACATCCTGGCCTATAATAATCTTCATATGGCCTAACCAGTACTCTATTACTCAATAAAGCCTGCTCACACGCCAGCTATAATAATCTTCATATGGCCTAAACAATACTCCATTACACAATAAAGCCTGCTCACACGGCAGCTATAATAATCTTCATACGCCCTAAACAGTACTCCATTACCCAATAAATCCTGCATCACACGGCAGCTATAATAATCTTCATATGGCCTAAACAATACTCCATTACACAATAAAGCCTGCTCACACGGCAGCTATAATAATCTTCATATGCCCTAAACAGTACTCCATTACACAATAAAGCCTGCTCACACGGCAGCTATAATAATCTTCACAAGGCCTAAACAGTACTCCATTACACAATAAAGCCTGCTCACACGACAGCTATAATAATCTTCATATGGCCTAAACAGTACTCCATTACACAATAAAGCCTGCTCGCACGGCAGCTATAATAATCTTCATAAGGCCTAATAAATCTTCACTGCAGTTTATCAAATAGGCTGTACACACAGCGAAATATATAAGTCGACATTTTCTTAAGCCCTACGTAGGCATACACTATCCAAAAACCACTGGGACTCGACCTACACGGTCCACGCCCAAAACACAACTCTTAAATCACACACACTAGTCCCGCCAAAAAACCCCATCACGAGACTCCGCTGTCTTGAACACCGCTCTCGATAACACATGCAGACTAGCTGCGAGCTATTCACATGGCTCAAAACAGTACAGAATAAATACATCTCAACATTTGAGATTAAACAGCGTTCACACGCTTATCTGTACTCTGTCACTCGAAAAATAGGAAAAGATAATTCTATCCTAAAGTCAAACAAGTATCCGCTTAATCAAGCGTTGCAACTCGAAATTTAACTTGTCCAAAACATTCTAAAGATTACATCCCCTTCCATAAAATCCACTTGCAACACACCCCCGTTATCCACAGCTACTGGGTGGAGATCCACGCCCAGAAAAGAGAACTGTCTTGAGAATAAATGCAGCAAAAAACAATCATAATGTTCTTGGAGAAACAAAATATTGACTTACACTTTATTTCTTAACAACGTCAACAGACAAAGTTGGAGGCGTAGGTAGTGATATTCAAAATAAGGACACATTGTGCAAGAAAGGCTTTTGCTGCATTGCAAAATAGATGGAAATCAACAGAAGTCGAGTCTAATTTTTTTTAAAAGTCTATATCATTTTCAAGTCAAATGTCAAGGCAGTCAAACTATTTAGCTCTGAAACATGGACAATAAATAAACACCAAATTAAGATTATACGAGAGTTGCGTACTTTCTGTACTTTTGTATGCGCTGAGTGCTGGAGAGTTTGTATGGCGCTGAGTGCTGGAGAGTTTGTATGGCGCTGAATGCTGGAGAGTTTGTATGGCACTGAGTGCTGGAGAGTTTGTATGGCGCTGAGTGCTGGAGAGTTTGTATGGCGCTGAGTGCTGGAGAGTTTGTATGGCGCTGAGTGCTGGAGAGTTTGTATGGCGCTGAGTGCTGGAGAGTTTGTATGGCGCTGAGTGCTGGAGAGTTTGTATGGCGCTGAGTGCTGGAGAGTAACAGAAAAGGAAATGTCCAAATTATCCTCATTCCACACAACCTGTCTAAGGAATATTCTTCGAATTTATTGGCCGAATACCATCTCCAACCATGAACTGCTTACATGGTGCAGTCTAAAAGATATGCACACCATCAATGCAAGCAGAAGGGACACTAAATCCATCACCAGAACTACACTAAAACCATCACCAGAACTGCTATGCTATGGACCACAGAAGAACAGTGAAAGAGAGGCAGACCAAAGACAACTCGGTGGAGTCTGAGATGCAAAGCATGAACCAGAGTTGGAGCAAGGCATGAAGGATGGACACTGACTGCAAAATGAGGACAGTTTGTTGCTGTCCTACAAGATGCCACTAGGCGTGATGGCCACTGACTGCTTTGTTAGTCAGGGGCTAAGGATCCAAGAAAAGAAGAAGATGGATAACAACAAAAACGACAACCAAGAAGGAACAGATTTTCATAAATAGGTGCTTGCACAGAACAAATGGTTTACCAAGATCCCCAATATGTAGTCTGAGAAGTGAGAAAAAGATCTTGGTGCTTGATAAGAGGTAAACGGTTGACAGTAGTGCAAGGCTTTGTTTTGGAGTCCTCAAGGTAAATAAAAATCAGACAGCCCCAAAGACACACGGATAAGAGAAATGGAAACAGGCATAATAAGTAGATGGAGAAGATATGAAAAGAGCTTGAGCAGATGACACAGGATGAAAGAACTTGGCATGAACTGACTGAAGACCTATTCTCCTTATGGAGCTGCAAGGTACGGTAATGATGATGGTGATTCTAATTCTTCAACTTGACTACAGTTACTTCTTGCCTGTCGCTCAGCAAATGCTGATATAATCCAGACAAGCAACTCAGAAATGAACAAGCAGATTTTCAACACAATAGATCCTGTAGAGCCGTCGTCCTTTCACCAATACAACAAAAAAAAAACTCCGTGTATTGCGGACAGAAAAATTTCCATAACGGGGGCTAGATTTTACTGTCCCGAGTTCCATGGCCCATTGCGGTTGTTCCATAGCCAGCATGATGCCTTTTCTGCAGTCTCACTAAGCCTCTTCAGTGCCCTTGTTCTCGACTGTCCCCTCAGCCCCAACAGTTTCAATAAATAATACACTGACGCAGCCACGAGCCCTCTTGCACCTACCTCAACAGCCATGACCCTTGCAGTAAACCCATCGTGTCTCAGACCCGCGGCCAGATCACTATACTTTGCCGCTTTGAACGCTTGTTGCTCGTCCAGTTTGGATTCAAATGGCACGTTCAGTTCAATCAATATAACCTGATGCGATGCTGAAGAATGCAGCACTATATCCGGCCGTCTTTAGATTTTCTAATACTCCATGGATATGCCCCTCGTCCAGTTAGGTCTACTGCCATCTCCCGGTCATTCGCACGGTCAAGAAGAGATGGTAAACTGCTACCTGACTTACTCGGTTTGGGTGTGCTGACTTTCCTGCTCTCAGAAAGTATGTATTTGCTGTGCTCGGCCCGATTTTGCTATTCGCCTTCATCATTGCCAGGTCTGTTGTCGCAGCCAGCCCATTTAGCACTTTGTTGTGGCGCCATGTGTATCGCCCTTGCCCTAATGATACCTTTCAAGCTGAGAGCACGTGTTCAAGTGTTTGCCTCTCATAGCACAGGGGGCACTGCTCATCATCCGACTTTCCCCCATCTCACAAGGTGTGTGGCCGATTTCAGGAGATCATACATTGATCTAATAATGAAGCTGAGCTTAAGAGAAGCCATAGGCCTATATCATTCCATGTCAAGGACCTTTGCAGGGCTCCTTCCCATGTAGTCCATTGGCCTTGTTGGGCCTGCTGCACCGCCTTATGCAACCTCTTATCATTCTCAGCTCCTCGTATCTCCTGAACTACCATGTTTCTGCGCTCCCTGCTTGATGCCTTGGACCACCAGCGGATGTCTCCGTGGCCAGATCCCCGCGTATATTCGTCTGGGTGTATCCGATTACCTCTCTCAGCTTGAGCGACTCTTGGGCAGCAGCAACAGCTTTTTCCACTTCCTTCCCGTTTTCAGTGTGGGCTGAATGGACTTAACCAATCAATATATATATATATATATATATATATATATATATATATATAGACTTCTTCGACCTCAGTGTGTCTTACATTTACCTGTCAAAAAAAAAATAATTAAGAAAAGAAATGATTCTGTTTCACCATAAACATAATATTTTCATTTGTACCCATCTGTTGAGGGATGGAGAAATTGCCCGATTTCTTTCGTTTGTTGTCTAGGGTCCATTAGTTTTAATAAAGATGTGAAGATACGTTTATTTTAATTTGGTTTGTATTGTCAAATATTCTGGAAGCTAATCCTCTTGGATACCTCTTTCTGTCAAACTTCAAATACTGAATAAGGCTATCTACTGTTTGAATGAACCTTGAATGATTGAATAAACCTCTGTGTTCAGACGATTTGGCAACAGTTTAATAAACAGTAAGTACGAATTCACAAAACGTTACAATCACGAATATGGCATGAATACTCCCTCTAACTTTCAGTCTACCACCATCTTGGTTCGCTTTTTATACAATGTCATACCACGTTTCCATAGTGGATACTTTTATCATATCATTTCTTAATTCCATTTAACATCGGGATATTGAGCATCCCGGCATAGCTAAAAGTTTATTATATTTTTTTTTCCCAACAACATCGGGGGATTTGAGCGTCCCGGTATCTTCAATATTCATCATCACAATTTTCACTCCATAAACTTCGGGGTATGTCGCATCCCTGTATAACCACTGTTCAATTATATTTGTTCATATAATTTTATTTTAACACACTTCTTCGTCTCGGGAATTATCGTCCCGTATTGACTTCAATTATAATCCTGGCATTATCTCATGCCTTTCATTTACAGCATATAGCTTACCATTATCCTCGGAAATATTTATTGAATACACAATCCAATGTACTGGCTGATACACAAGTCATTAGACATACATCTTGACGCTATGACGTCACATTCCACTCTGCCTCATACGTCATACCTCGATACTCATCTCACAGCGACCGCTCTCATGTATCTCTTGCATTCAGTTGAGGTACGACATGGTGTGACAAAAATCCGGCCCTAATAATAAGTTGCCGCGATAAAAATCACATCATGAAGCAGCCTCAACACCATCATTGGAGAGCCGCGGTAGCATAGTGGTTAGTGTACTGGCTTCCTAGCTCAGTGATCTGTGGTTCGATCCCCAGATGATGTGGGATTTTTTTAGGCCGCAAACGGCTCCTGGGTCGACCCAGCCCCAATTGGGTACCAAAGCAACTTCTGGGAAGGTTAAGGCGGCCGGCGTGATGTTGACCACGTCACCCCTAGTGTGCCGATGGTCAAGAAAATATGGGCCTAACACCATATTCCCAATATGCCTCAATGGGCGTGTAACGGGATCCTCATTTTTCTACCCATCATTGACAGAGTCAAATGTGCCGGGTTCGATGCACGCCATCTATCAATCTGTAATTGGGTACCTAACTTTACTTTTGAGTTCTGAAAAGAAAAAGCATCGAGGAGGTGAGATGGTCACACTACCTCTCGATGCTGGACCTAGAATAATGAATTCCTTTACATTTTACTTCCCTACCGCAGTATCTGACACGTGACTACCGTTACCCATCATAATTGTCGTTTTCCGTTTCACTAATTATGAAACATGGACCACCGCATTAAAGAATTCACGTCTTCTTACATGGTGAGATTGCCAGCCTTATGACGTGAATGAAAGTGCCCTACATCTCCTTGTCAGCGACCACGAGAACTACAGAAGACGTTCGCCTTAGTTAATTTTAAGTCATAATTTTTCCCTGACTGTAATAATTTTAACATACCTTTTTAGATTTACCCACTGTAATGTTCTTATTATGTAGTCTTAAAATACGTTTCTGTCGTAGCCGAAATATAAGAAGTAAAAGTCTATATCTCTGCACGCAAGATCACAAATATTTTTCGTTACAAAATAGGTAATGAATCCTGTTACACATTCATTGAGGCATACTGGGAATATGGTGTTAGGCCCGTATTTTCTTGACCATCGGCACACAAGGGGTGATGTGGTCAGCATCATTTCGTTACAGCAGTTATAAATTGACCAAATACTGAAAATGCCCACAATTTAGTTCTTAAAGTGTTTATTGAAATAGAATAACTTATTTAATGATTTTACTATATTTTCTATCTTAAACCATTATTCGCCCGACCGATAATATTGTAAAATACTACACGAGGCTAAGACTGTGAAGCTTGATTGAACTCTCGGTTTATTTTTGCGGGTCAGCTAATTAAAGACATTAAATAACAGCTTCGTAAGTCTTAAATCTGTACATTATGAAATAAAGTATATTTAAAGGTTAACACATAATCTCTTATATACTGTATATTAATTGACTTGACTTGACTTTGATCCACTCTCACTGAGCGTCAGCTCTTTGTGACCAATTATATTTTAATTATTTACAGCAAAAAAATCAAAGAGTTTCTAGTGAAAGTATTTGATCTCAGAACATTTATGTGCACTCTGTGATTATGTAAGATTATTGATTTTCTTCTTTAAAAGAAAGTGTTATAATGAATGACTTGTTTTCTTCAGGACGGTTACATACAGATTTTGTTTTATTCCTTTATATTTTCTGTCAGTTTGATGACAGGTCAAAATACGAATCTTTTGATCCAAGATTTTATGAACGCATTCAGCAGCCTTCCTATAGTTACACAAGATAATAACAATCCATTGTATATTTGATTACACCTTCTATCATCTGTGAAGTCGGACATGAACAATTACTGACAACAATTTTTAAGACTTAAAATCAAGATGAAAAAAGTGAATTAATCCTAGCTCAATAAATCTTCTATTTCTTACAACTACAATCTGTTATTTACATTATTGATGCCAGCTTGATAGTTTCGTTCTATTTAAGTCAACTTTAAGTTCTCATTATGAAAACACAGTCTGCGCTTTATAGGTGGCTAATAAAAGTTTACAGTAATGTATGATGTCACAGCTGTGTGTCATATATCAATATCTAACTGTACTACTTACTACTCTTTAAGGAAACACAGGAACACTGCTGCCTCAGACTTCTCTAAAGAGGTTACTAATGTGGAGTTGTGTATTGTTACAAGCAGTATCACCGTAGACTTCTCTAAAGAGGTTACTAATGTGGAGTTGTGTATTGTTACAAGCAGTATCACCGTGTAAAACAAATTGTTACAGAAACCACCACTTGACGAGCATCTAAGTGTCTTTGAGCACGCTATGTCCGAGTGAGCTAACTACAATAGTGGGCATACTCAGAGAACATAGAGATAGAAAAAGGAGTATAATTATCGTCAATCTTTAACAGTTACACCTTCATTACTTGTCATCTCCGTGTGGAGTATGGGCCATAGACATACAAACACTTAGCTGTTTTGGCCTGTGAAATCCGTTCAAGATTTTCTTGATATTTTTTCTTTTTCACTTTCGTTTCTTTCACCAAATAACTTCAACATGTGTTTCTTAGTCTCTCTCGATGTCTCTTACCCTGGCGCTTCCGAAACAATAACTGCATTGTAATACTATCAAGTGGTTTGTTTATTGTGTGACTTATCAACGACAGCGGATTTCTCAGAAATATTGTGTTTCAGTCGTATATCTTGGTTTTTTTTTTTTTTTTTTTTTTTTTTTTTTCATATTTTTAACACATTCCACATATGTAATCTTGGCATACCTTCTGCGCAAGTACTAATGTATTATAGTCTGGAGCGTCTTTCTGGTGTTTTTGTTAAATTTATCTCCATGTTTGACAGCAAAACAAAATTACTGTTGATTATTGTTTTTTTTAATAGGTCTTAGATTTTTATTGATTTTCCCGTTGCAGTGAAGGTATCTTCTACTTATTCATTCATATTTAATTATCTGTATATGTCACGGATTGCCTCCCCTGCTTTGCAGTAGTGGTCCAACACTAGCCAAAACTCAAGAGTATCTAAAATGGGTCGTCAAATGTGTCTACCTTCGCACAAGATTACTCATGGCACATTTGTAGATAGAAGGGTAAAGACGCTTCTATCCCTAGGGAGATTCCACAAGATATTTTCAGAAGTCAAGAACAATGTTGCCTTGGGCTGAACAATTGTTAACTTAAATCTGATCCGTCGTCTTTTGTGAAGGATTATGCAATGGATATGGTCTGTGCAAGCCCCCAGCTGAGTTAATTCAGCAAATTTCCTCTTATAAGTAATGGCTCTATATATGTAAATATATCTCTAGATGTCTATATATGTGTATTTATTAAAGAATCATGCTCATACGTTGGCTTTCATACTTATATCACTGAATAAACGATTATTGTTTTAGTTTTAAAATAACAGGTAACAAGTTTAATGATTAATTACTCTTTAACAGTTAAAATAAATATGAATCATGGGTGACATTAAATGGATATAAAGTTTCTCGTAATCGAGACTTGATAGAGGATGTATAATATTCCTTTTGCTGGTGCTCATTTGTACTACAACTTAGCTCTAGGTGAGTCCTGTCGCCGTGGTTTTCGTCACTTCTTTTAAGATGAGGGCCCTTCTCCACACAATTTACTCAGTGTATGTGGTTAGAGTTGATGCTCTTCTCTCACACTTAGTGGCGTAGAACGTTAGTAGTACTTCAAACCGTCTGATAGGTGAGTCATCTCGTCGTGGTTTCCGTCACTTCTTTTAAGATGAGGGCCCTTCTCCACACAATTTGCTCAGTGTAAGTGGTTAGGGTTGATACTCTTCTATCACACCTAGTGACGTAGAACGTTAGTACTTTAAACCGTCTGATAGCTTGTAACCACGAACATTTTTGAAAAAATAGAAAGGACAAATGCCTCTGCTAAGTACACTGAGTTAGAAGCTTAACAGGCGCATCCTCTCGCTGTCCACCCACCAATGTTAATCTCTCATAAGAATTAAATTCTTGAGTACACAGCGTAGCTCAAGGAAGATGATTAAAAATCACCAATACTCTTCTGTGTAATAAAAACTGGGAAAATGTGTCTGGACATTGCGAATAATGATTTGTGCCTGAACTAACATTAACAAGTTTCATATATCGCACAAAATGAAATGATACACTTGAGGCACATGTGATGTAATCATCACCCATTACTGCTCCAGTCGAAGTCTGGGGTCACCTCTGCTGTAGGTTTTCCGCACGACTAGCCAGAAACAATCACCAGCGTTTGCTGTAGTTGTTCATGAATATACTACTTTCATATGTTGAGGCTGCCAGCCTCATATATAACCACTAAGCAAGAAAACAGGTCACATTCACATTGGTAAAATAATTGTTACTTTTATCCCAAGGTTTTGGGGATACACAATCTCCTCACACAGGCTAATGGACACGAGCAATTTAGGTTATATGCTCTCGAATCACTTGGTATGGAAATTTTGAACCCCTCTTTTGACGGGTGAATCTGCAAAACACTTGGTCTGGTAAAGTTTCTCTTACAACGAATGATCCAATTCCTTAGGCTTCCAGTCTTGGTATTTTAAGTCCTTGTCCCTTAAGATTACAGTCTGTGTATTTAAATATGAGGGTTTACTTGTAAATTCCAAAGTTGCCCAAATACTCGATCTGTCACTTATAATTATGGAATTCTAGGTTCGATGTCTCACTGGCTTCTGTGAGTTTGCTCATTTGACCGTGCGATGCAGTCTCTGCTGTGTCTCTGAGCTCTCTAGATTATATCTCTCATTCTCAGTTCAAATCCCAGATTGTACTTCCCGGCAAACTTGCCAATGAGATTCATTGTGTATTCCGGCTCTCACTTCAATCCAATCGTAAGCTCTTTTGCACTATGTGGGTAGGGGTGTTTAATTTAAAATATTCCCCACGTGTATTAAAATATAACATTTCAAAATCCAAACGCGTGACCTCTATTTAATATGCCGTAATATTTCCGGTGACATCTTGTGCACTCTAACAAACAAATGTGTGCACTAATTTCTTGCCCAGATGCTTTCCTACCAATATTGACTCGCCAGACAGATTATCTGCGATAATCACACACAAGGATGGTCTAAGCGGAAGCTATTATCTCATATCACCTGTGTTTTCGTGCCTTCTCCAGACAGTCAAACAAAAGGATCGCCGGCAGTTCAGACAAACAATATGGTCTTCTCAGACAGACAGACCGAATCCCAGGTGTTAATTGCCTGATTGTCGCATATCAAAGGTAGCCGGCGACTCAAAGAGATAAACGTATTACCGGTGATAATGACTGGATATTGTTACGATAATACCACAGTTCACCTGGCGGAACGTAAATAGTAGTAGCAGTAAAAGAATTTAAGTGCAGTAAATATGCCAATTAATAGGACGTTGAGTGAGAAAAATGAAAAAATAAAGAGATACTGCCAGAGTGAATTAAAGTTTTAAAAATTGCACGACCGATTTCATCACAGTATATTCCTCCAACTGTATCTAAAATTTTTGCCAAATCTGAGTTTGCATTTGAATTACAGTTTAAAACTTTATAATTAAAACACAGGCAGGTGAGTTTATAATCGATATTTAGTTAAAAGAACAACATGCAGAAATAAAAAGGTAAAAACGACAATAATTATACAGTCATGCATAACACACTATTCAGAAAGACCCTGCAGACAAACGTATCTGACATTTCAGGAATTAAAATATAAAGCAGTTAAAACAATAAATTATTTTTTATCCCCTTTGAACTTGCTGAGGGATACAGGACTTATTTTTCTTCGAAAATTCTCAGACGTCTGCTTGAATATTATCAAAGAAAGCAGTGGTCAGCTTGAGGCTATTTGTATCTCCATAGAATGTTTCCAGGAATGATACTGGTGACGGCCATTTGTGTGTTTTCTCTGTTGCTCGTATGTTGGGCATCTTTGAAGTAGGTGTCCAGCAGTCATTGTATACATGCCACAGTTACACTCATCGATAGTTCATATCTTTAGCTTGTTGAATAGATGGTATCTCAGTCTGTTGTGGCCAGTGCGGAGTCTGAAGATTACCATTTGTTCTCTTCTGTTGAGCTTGTAGTACTGGTATGCATCATTTTGTGTGTGACCTGGATGCTCTACATCGCATTCGTTTCTGTATCTGATTCTGATAAAACTCTTTGCCTCTTCGAAAGTTATGCTTGTATCAGCCTGAGGTAGCTTTCCAACTTCCTTTGCCAATCTGTCACCCTCTTCATTACCAGGGATTTTACAATGAGATGGAATCCATTGTATCACAACTCTTTTTGATCTTTGACATAGTTTGTGGAGAATTACTCTTAGGTCATCTAGGTCTGCATTATTTTGGCTTTTCATCGTTGCAATTACTGACAGTGCATCTCTTGTCTTTCAGTGCTTTTCTCTGTCATTAGAACCTCTATGGCAGTTTTCAAAGCCTCTGCCACTGCTCTGAATTTACTTGAGAATTTTCCTGATGCTATTGATATAATTTTTTGTTTACCAGTGCTTAAGCGTAGGAGAACACCCCCACCTACATCTTCTGTTGCATTTGTTGCTGATCCATTTGTGTAGGCATTGGTCCAGGTATTGCTTTGGTAATGTTTCCCTATGTATTTTGTCGTTATAGCTTTTCTCTCTTTTGCATTCTGGCTTTTCTTTCTCTTAATTCCAAGAATGTTTTCTGTCCTTTCAGGGAAGCGATGTTATTTCCAAACTGGAAGCTTGTGTACTTGAATAAATAAATTCCAGACTTTCCTTTTCTATGTTATCTGCTTAAGGTTTCTATATCTCTTTATACCTTTCAAATCCTTCTCCAGTTCTTTTCTTCGCGTGTTTTAGTCTCAGTTATCCTCTGATGGTGCGATTTCCAGTTTTCCTCTGACGCTGCGATTTCCAGTTTTCCTCTGATGCTGCGATTTCCAGTTTCCTCTGATGCTGCATTTCCAGTTTTCCTCTGACGCCGCGATTTCCTGACCAGGGATTGGCTTGTAATGCTATCCGCTGGTTTTCTCAATGTGCGTCTTATGCAGTGCCAGCATCTTTTCCTTTCATCGTATTCTACTGATACGTGTTTATTTTTTCGATTAGTTCCATATTAGTGTTCTTGTCTCTAAAATTAAAATACCTCTATTGTGCATAAGCACACATTATACAAGTCTTCATCTTTCTGGTTGAGGTCGGAGTGGCTAAGAGGTATTGCGTCCGCCTCGAATTCTAGAGGTACCGGGTTCGATTCCCAGTTGAGGGAATATAATTTACGGACATTTGTTTTTCAGAACCAGTGGTCCTTATGATGTCATACTCCCCCCTGGTCTCATGGGTAGTGAGATCGGATGTCTAGCTTTCTCGGATAAGGGCGAAAAATAGGTGGTCCCGTGTGCAAGTTGCGCACGTTGAAAATCCCATGGCAGTTGGAAATCGTAAAGAGTAGTCCTATCAGGCCGCTGCCCTGGCAAAATTTAAAAATTAGAAACCTGCCTACCACAAAAATATTTACATAATGTGTGATTCCTATATACACACATTGGGATTCTCGCTGGTGCTACGGAGTTCGTGCACTGTGCCGAGATGCTCCTTGTGTGATCTAAGGGAGGAGATCGGAGCACTGATGGAGTTGTCTATGTGCAATGAAGAAAGTCCTTCAAACCAAACCAAACCAAACCAAACCAAACCAAATCAAACCAAACCAAATCATCTTTCTGGATGAAATTTCGCTTGTTCTCCATGTGTCAGAGCTATACATTATAAGTGATTTGACGTAAAAGTTGACTATTCTGAATGTTTGTCTTGGACTTGGTTCCATTTGATTTCCATGTAATTCCCTCTTCAATAAAAGCTCATCGGCCTTTTGTATTCTTATCTTAATCTCCCTGTTTGTTTCACTAATTGTGTCCGCGTTGCGGCCGCACTACATATATTATTTCACATCTTGTAAGGATGTATTTCACAGTTCAATCTTCCTAGCGATAGTCAAAATTATTTTTAAATAATCTTTTTCATTTTTCTGTGCATTTTCAAACGCAATTGATGTAATCTCTAGTTACCTATGTTTATATTCTTGTATCTAGTTGTGGATATGACAAAAGAGTCGGGTCGTCGGTAAAATCTGAATTTTCTAGCTTTTTTAAATTAGAGTTACATTTGGTTTAAGATATCTGCTTACTCGGAGCAAGCAAGAGGACATGCACACCATCATAGCTGGCAGACGCTGGAGCTGGGTTGGCCATGTCCTCAGAAGAGACCCCGATGCCATCACAAGAACAGCTATGCTATGGACCCCTGAAGGAAAACGAAAGAGAGGCCGACCAAAAACAACCTGGTGGAGGACTGTGGAGGCTGAGATGCAAAGAATGAACCAGAGTTGGGGAATTGTACGAAGGATGACAACCGACCGAGCAAAGTGGAATCAATTTGTTGTTGCCCTACAAGACGCCACCTGGTGTGACGGCCACTGACTGTTTTGACGGTCGGCGGCTAAGGGTCAAAGAAGAAAAACATTTGGTTAATTTGGTTTTCATAAGATAGTCAGTAACGGTATCAGGTGGCATAATTGCCACACCCCAAGGGCGGAGTCAAGTTTCCACTATGTACAATTTATTCACATACTTCAGTTACAGAACTTGTGGAAACCTCTTGTATGACTCATCTGTTTTCAGAAAGACCTCGGTCCAAATTTGCCGGAAGCCTTTTAACACTCCTCGTAAGATGAAGAATTTATGTCCAAGCATACCCAACACGTATCCGCAGTGTGACTATCTGGTCTGTGCATGATCTGTTTTGTCTAAATCCTGTCTGTTTTTCTTTCAGCTAAGTTCTTTGTTTTTAAGCTTTCAATGATTTGGTTGGTTTGGTTTTTAAGGACTATATTCATTGCACACGGACAACTCCACCAGTAGTCCAATCTCCTCCCTTAGATTATACAAGGAGGATCTCAGCACAGTGCACGAACTCCGTAGCACCGGCGAGAATCCCAATGTTTGTGTATAGGAATCATTTACTTACTTAATCGTTCCTCTTCTACCGTGAGGTGTAGAGGTTTGTAAGAGAGAGAGCTATACTATTATATCGGCTGTCTTCCTCCTGGTTTGGTTCCATTCTAGTCCTCGGTCCTTCAAAGATTGTCTAATGTTGTCCTCTCAGTGGACAGTGGGTCGTCCTGGAGGTCTGGTTCCCTGGCTCTTAGTTTCCAATGCTTGCCGTGGTAGCCGATCTCCCATTCTGCAGACATGACCTAACCATCTCAGTTGGGACTGTTCAACTAGGATATAGGAATCACGCATTCTATAAATATATTTGGTGGGTAGGTTTCTAATTTTTTAAATTTTGCCAGGGCAGCTGCCTTATTGCCTACTCAATGATGATCTTGTTTAATAGTTTTCCTGACACTCCTCCGTAATGTGTTCACCCTCGCAATCCTCATTTCTTTGGCAACTTGAAAAGATATCCTTCGTTCCAGTCTTTCTCATCTCTCCCGGACTGTACCGAGTAGTCTGGATAATATTTCTGTACAGGTGGCAATGTCTTCGTTATTAATCTCTGGTGGAATGTCATCTGGACCATTGTCTTCGTTATTAATCTCTGGTCGAATGTCATCTGGACCAATGTCTTCGTTATTAATCTCTGGTGGAATGTCATCTGGACCAATGTCTTCTTATTATTCTCTGGTGGTATGTCGTCTGGACCAATGACTTTTCTCTGTCTCTTTGAAGCATGATGACTTTCTGAATTTTGTTTCTTTTATTGGTGTTTTCCGAAAATTCACGAAGAAGACCACAGGAATAAAAAGGATGAAAGAGACATCCTGAGATCCTTAGCAGGTGGCACAGCACAAGAGGCCATGGCCCGGATTTGTTATGTAATGCCATCAAACTCTTCATTATGCGTATCTGTGATTGATGTAGGTTAAGTCTGTGATTGATGTAGGTTAAGTCTGTGATTGATGTAGGTTAAGTCTGTGATTGATGTGGGTTAAGTCTGTGATTAATGTGGGTTAAGTCTGTGATTGATGTAGGTTAAGTCTGTGATTGATGTGGGTTAAGTCTGTGATTGATGTAGGTTAAGTCTGTGATTGATGTAGGTTAAGTCTGTGATTGATGTGGGTTAAGTCTGTGATTGATGTAGGTTAAGTCTGTGATTGATGTGGGTTAAGTCTGTGATTGATGTAGGTTAAGTCTGTGATTGATGTAGGTTAAGTCTGTGATTGATGTAGGTTAAGTCTGTAATTGATGTAGGTTAAGTCTGTGATTGATGTAGGTTAAGTCTGTGATTGATATAGGTTATGTATGTGCATTGTCAGTGAAATTGTGTGATTAATAACGAAAATAGCATTTCACGGTAGCTAATCCTCTTAATAATTCTATCTTTGCTCCATGAGGAGCATTTAATCACCACTGTAGATGCCCCCCCCCCCCCCCCCCCACCTTTTCCAGAAAGACATCAAGAGTCTATTTATGCGCTCTCGCAAAAGTGATATATGTAGCAGTTTGTTCTACACGATGAAGGTGCCAACTCAATACACAACCTCACAACCTCACAATCTCATTTTACTGCAATCATGAAGGAGCGACATCTCTATTCATTCCTTCTCTCTCTATAAACCCAGGGGAAGATAAACAAGGCCAAACTCTAAATATTGTCCTATTTGTTAATTCAGGTAGTTGTAGAGACAGTGCAAACGACCTTTCAACCTGGTTGGGTTCGTAATGTGTCATTTTTGTTTTCACATTCAAGAAGGAAATGGTGTTAGTATCTACAACAATAAGAAATTCAACCACAATGCCAGATGTCTCAACTGCTGTCCTCTATGATGTCATAAGTGATCATGAACTACAGATTATACTTATTGTCGTCGGTTGCACCATCATGGTATTAATTTGTGTTTTTGGTACCATCTGTAACATTATCAACCTTATTATCTTCCTCAAGCTGGGCGTCAAGGAAACAACTAACATTTCTCTACTTGGTATTGCTGTAGCTGACACTGGAGCACTAGTCACTCTCTTATGGGGCAGTGTCTGCCTGAACCCTTTGATGATCCAGAGATTTCCAGACTTCGAGATGTCAGAGATTCGGCTTACGACATCGACGTGGCTGCACGCTACCTTCGTGCGCATCACAGGATGGTTGACTGTTTTCGTAACTATTGAGCGCTATTTGTGTATTGCTTACCCTTTAAAAATTGGACGTCTTGTAACTTTTCAAAGAACAATTGTCATAAACGTCATTATTTTTGTGATTATACTAGCACACACGGTTCCTTTCTTCACCTCAACCAGTCTTATGAAGAAATTTAGCTTCAGTAAAAACCGAACGGTGTTCGGAACCGTGTACACTCCAAACGCCGAAACAATACAAGACATATTATCGTACTCGAGCAACATCTTAGAGACTGCTTCTTTTGTGATTGTAGCTATCATGACCTTCATGCTAGTACGACAGTTAAATAACAACATAAAATGGCGATGCTCAATTTTCACAACTTCTAAAACAGACACATTATCCGCGCGTGATCAAAGAGTTGTGATTACGGTCATAATAATTTCTGTTATCTTTATTCTTTGCTATTTTCCCGTTGTGATTCTCTATATTGTGATGAGGTTCGAGAAAGAACTCAGTCATTTCGGTAAATATAAGAATTCGTTACATACTGTAGGTGTTTTTACATTTCTCTTAGAGGCTGTCAGTTCTACTGCAAATATTTTCGTCTATTTGAGAATGAGTTCAAAATACAGAGAAATCTTTGTTTCTTTGTTTGGTTGCACCAAGTAGACGTTCGTTTTCACATATAAATGTAACTCGGGCCAACAAGCAGGGAAATTTAACACCGACGTACTTTTTCTAAGTTTCAGTAAGTAGATAAAGCCAACTCTTCCTGTCTAAACTATTTATAGTCTCAGAATATTTAATGGGGCTGAAGTTCAGATTTAAAAACTTTGTAATAAGAATATTTATATGAATCCTATAGCACGCACCACTTAACTTGTATTATTGTCAGCGACTCGAACAGCGTTATAATGCTTGTGCTATATGCATTCCTAAGCTGTGGTTTGAAACAGCAAAATTCTCTTTACATTAAGAAACAATTAAATGCCATTGGTGTATGGAATGCAAGCCTGGGCAACTGCATCAAAAGTCCAGCTTTGACATCATAGCCAGAATTCACCACCAGGCAGAGGAAATCATCGTCATCGGAGGAATTAAATTAACGCCAATAAACGAGACGACAAAGCTGAAATCCATGAATGATATCTCTCACAGAAGGAAGTTTTAACATTAAATCTGAAAACATGACAAGATATGAAGAGATCAAGGCTATTGTCACATGATGATGATGATGATGATGTCAGTGTAATACAGATATCGAGCAAATGTTGTAATGATGATGTCAGTATAATACAGACATCGAGCATATGTTGTAACGATGATGATCATATCAGTGTAATACATTTATCAAGCGTATATAGTATTGATGATGATGATGATTACGCTGATGATGATGATTATGGTCTGCGTATGTGTGTAAGCAAATGATAAAGTAAGAGGCGTTGTTTGCGTGAACAGTAAATTGCGTAGGCCTGTGTGTATGTTAAGTGCGAATGAAAAGTGGTCAGTCTGGTTTTACATGAGTTTGCCTCGTGCGAGACTATGGGTCAAAACACGGGAGAATAGTTCAAGCTGCGAGGTGGTGAGTTTTGACTGGAAGGTTGCGTGTAGAGCGGAGAAGATGCTAGATGTTATGGCTGAATCTTGTTTAATTCTGAAGGAAGAATTACGAATTATTACCTTGGATATTTGTATTTCATATAATGTTTGTGTTTCATGACATTTCCGTAATACAGTGTTCAGTTTGGGACTAAATTTCGGTGTTGATTGGTTTACTCAGGAATGGATGTGTCAATTATGGTGTAAGAAGATAGTAAGCATCTTTGAGGATTAATTAATGTGACAGCATGCATCACCCAGCATGTGTCAGCTATGCTTAAATATTTTTCAAAGAAAAATGGCTCATATAATGCCTAGAATTAGATATGACAAAAGCATCGACTGCTTGCGAAGACGAGACGAGATGAACATTTTCAGACTGAGAACCAACCACTGCAGATTCAAACATCATAAGTTTAACAACGTAAAGGCAGACTTGAGCCCATGGGGTTCAGACAAACAAACAGCGAAACATATTATTAATATTGATCAGAATCAATGACGGTGCACTCCGGGCAAATCCATGAGTACTCAGTCTCAGTCAGCAAATGCCAAAAGGTATGAATGCTAAGTGTTCCTGTTTCGCACTGGTTCTATACACGGTTGTTGCATCCTCTCATACGTCCATCTCTGCTGGTCTTAACGTGTGATGCAAATTCCAGCAATCTTAGTCTTGATGATCCATCGATTGCAGTGTCATTCTCTAATAACTACGGAGGCATCTCTCTTCTTAGTATTGTTGGTTAGGTTTTTGCCAAAGTCATCTTAATGCGACTACACAAGTTAGCTGAGCGCATATATCCAGAGTCACAGTGTGGATTCCGAGCTGGCAGATCAACAACAGACATGATCTTCTCTCTCCGCCAGCTTCAGGAAAAATCAAGAGAGCAGAAAAGACCATTATATATCGCCTTTATAGACCTCACAAAAGCATTCGACCTGGTTAGTAGGGAAGGACTCTTTAAAATCCTCCTGAAAATAGGCTGCCCTTCTAAAATGCTGGAAATGATAAAGTCATTCCATGACGGCATGAAGGGAACAGTCCAATATGCTGGAAGCACGTCACAGCCCTTTGATATACGAAGTGGCGTTAAACAAGGCTGTGTTCTGGCTCCGACCCTCTTCGGAATCTTCTTTGCCTTACTCTTGAAACATGCATTCAGAGATGCAACTGAAGGAATTATTCTTCACACTAGGTCAGATGGCCGTCTGTTTAATCTTTCAAGGCTGAAGGCAAAAAGAAAAATCAGAAGGGTCACTATAAGAGACTTGTTGTTCGCTGATGATGCTGCAGTCGTCACTCAAAGCCAACAGGAGCTTCAGAGCTTGATGAATCGCTTCACTAAAGCATGCAAGGACTTTGGCCTCACAATAAGTCTAAAGAAAACGAATGTGCTGAGTCAGGATGTGGGTGCTGCACCAGTTATCACTATCGATAACTATGAATTGGCAGTGGTGCACCACTTCACATACCTAGGGTCTACCATCAATGACAAAACTCTCACTGGATACAGAAATCGACAGCCGCATTGGCAAAGCTGCAGCTACCTTTGCCCGCCTCACATCGCGTGTTTGGGGAAACTCTAAACTCACAATGAAGACCAAAGCTGCGGTATATAATGCCTGCGTCACCAGCACACTCCTATATGGCAGCGAGACTTGGACGACCTATGCTAAGCAAGAAAGAAGGCTCAATACCTTCCATTTGCGGTGTCTACGCCGCATCCTCGGCATCTCGTGGAAAGATAAAGTGACAAATGTCGAGGTGTTGTCACGTGCTGGCCTTCAAAGTATGTATACGCTTCTTAGACAGCGCAGACTTCGCTGGCTTGGCCATGTTTGCCGCATGGAAGATGGTCGCATCCCAAAAGATATCTTCTACGGACAATTAGCAGATGGCAAGAGAACAGCTGGGCGACCACAGCTGAGGTTCAAAGATGTGTGCAAGAGAGATATGAGGGCACTGGACATGGATCCAGCAACATGGGAGGAGGAAGCTGCCGATCGCACTAAGTGGCGATGCTATTTACGGCGCCACCTCAGATTGGGCGAAGAGAGGCTCACACAAGAAGCAGAGGTGAGGAGAAAACGTCGAAAGGAGCACCAGGAAAATAAGCAGCTGAGGGCTGTCACCTCAGGGGCGCATTCCCATAGTCAGTTATGACTGAAGGGGCTATTATTATTATTCTCTAATAGGCGATCATTAATTGTCTTCTGTATCTCTCCCTTATCCAAAACCAAATGCACCTTCTATGGGTGCAATTGAAGCTACTTAGTCAGCTCTTTCATTGCCGCTACCCCTGCATGACCAGGATGGTAGATCCACACCAGTTCCTGAAGATTAGAGTCTTCTATGGAGGTTTTCCATTCATGCCGGAGCTATCCACTTTGGACCTTCCGAAGCATGGATTGTGAGTCTGACACAATAACTGCCCCTGAGTAGTATGGTAGGGTGGTCCTGGAAACAGGCTGCAGCACTGCAGTCTGGCTGAGAGAGTAGGGATCAAAGAGGGAAGGCAAACCCGGTCCATAAAAAATGCCGTGCTGAAGTCGGATGTGTCGGTCGAAAGGCGCAGATATCGCAGCTCTGGTGTAAACAGCCACATCGCAACCAACGTGCTTTTCAGGACGAACGAGGAAGAAGAATTCAAGCAGCTGTTATTAATAAAGAAACACTGCAATAGATGAATCATCAAGGTTAAGACCGTTGGAATTTGGTATAAAACGTAAGGCTAGCAGAGATGGACATTAGAGAGGATGTATACGTTGTTTATATATGACTGTTTGCCGAAGATGGCTATTTAGATGTAATTTCCCAGTAATTTGATTTGTGATCATGTCCTGCAAAGCTAACCTTTTTTCTTATATAACCATCGAGCTACAGGAACAGTTAACATTCACACTCTTCGACATATACCGAGGGAGACTGAGCAGCTTTAGGTTTGCCTGGAGAGCAATGATGTAAATTCTGTTCAACGGTAACAATTAAGAAAGAAATTAGTGTCAATACAATCAACAATTTGTAAGTGGTACTGTCAAGCTGTTTATTCTTTTTAATCTTTTAGAATGATTGTACCACCCCCGTTATCCACAGCTACTGGGTGGAGATCCACGTCCTGAAAAGAGAAATGTCTTGAGAATAAATGCAGCAAAAAACAATCATAATGTTCTTGCAGAAACAAAATATTGACTTACACTTTATGTCTTAACAACGTCAACAGACAAAGTTGGAGGCGTAGGTAGTGATATTCAAAATAAGGATACATTGTGCAAGAAAGGCTTTTGCTGCATTGCAAAATAGATGGAAATCAACAGAAGTCGAGTCTAATTTTTTTTTTAAAGTCTATATCATTTTCAAGTCAAATGTCAAGACAGTCAAACTATTTAGCTCTGAAACATGGACAATAAATAACCACCAAATTAAGATTATACGAGAGTTGCGTACTTTCTGTACTTTTGTATGTCGTTGAGTGCTGGAGAGTTTGTGTGGCGCTGAGTGCTGGAGAGTTTGTCTGGCGCTGAATGCTGGAGAGTTTGTATGGCGCTGAGTGCTGGAGAGTTTGTATGGGGCTGAGTGCTGGAGAGTTTGTCTGGCGCTGAATGCTGGAGAGTTTGTATGGCGCTGAGTGCTGGAGAGTTTGTATGGCGCTGAGTGCTGGAGAGTTTGTATGGGGCTGAGTGCTGGAGAGTTTGTATGGCGCGGAGTGCTGGAGAGTTTGTTTGGCGCGGAGTGCTGGAGAGTTTGTTTGGCGCGGAGTGCTGGAGAGTTTGTATGGCGCGGAATGCTGGAGAGTTTGTTTGGCGCGGAGTGCTGGAGAGTTTGTATGGCGCGGAGTGCTGGAGAGTTTGTATGGCGCTGAGTGCTGGAGAGTTTGTATGGGGCTGAGTGCTGGAGAGTTTGTATGGCGCTGAGTGCTGGAGAGTTTGTATGGCGCTGAGTGCTGGAGAGTTTGTATGGCGCTGAGTGCTGGAGAGTTTGTATGGCACTGAGTGCTGGAGAGTAACAGAAAAGGAAATGTCCAAATTATCCTCATTCCACACAACCTGTCTAAGGAATATTCTTCGAATTTTTTGGCCGAATACCATCTCTAACCATGAACTGCTTACAGGGTGCAGTCTATAAGATATGCACACCATCAATGCAAGCAGAAGGGACACTAAAACCATCACCAGAACTACACTAAAACCATCACCAGAACTGCTATGCTATGGACCACAGAAGAACAGTGAAAGAGAGGCAGACCAAAGACAACCTGGTAAAGTCTGAGATGCAAAGCATGAACCAGAGTTGGAGCACGGCATGAAGGATGGGCACTGACTGCAAAATGAGGACAGTTTGTTGCTGTCCTACAAGATGCCACTAGGCGTGATGGCCACTGACTGCTTTGTTAGTCAGGGGCTAAGGATCCAAGAAAAGAAGAAGATGGATAACAACAAAAACGACAACCAAGAAGGAACAGATTTTCATAAATAGGTGCTTGCACAGAACAAATGGTTTACCACGATCCCCAATATGTAGTCTGAGAAGTAAGAAAAAGATCTTGGTGCTTGATAAGAGATAAACGGTTGACAGTAGTGCAAGGCTTTGTTTTGGAGTCCTCAAGGTAAATAAAATTCAGACAGCCCCAAAGACACACGGATAAGAGAAATGGAAACAAGCATAATAAGTAGATGGAGAAGATATGAAAAGAGCTTGAGCAGATGGCACAGGATGAAAGAACTTGGCATGAACTGACTGAAGACCTATTCTCCTTATGGAGCTGCAAGGTACGGTAATGATGATGGTGATTCTAATTCCTCAACTTGACTACAGTTACTTCTTACCGGTCGCTCAGCAAATGCTGATATAATCCAGACAACCAACTCAGAAATGAACAAGCAGATTTTCAACACAATAGATCCTGTAGAGCCGTCGTCCTTTCACCAATACAACAAAAAAACTCCGTGTATTGCGGACAGAAAAATTTCCATAACGGGGGCTAGATTTTACTGTCCCGAGTTCCATGGCCCATTGCGGTTGTTCCATAGCCAGCATGATGCCTTTTCTGCAGTCTCACTAAGCCTCTTCAGTGCCCTTGTTCTCGACTGTCCCCTCAGCCCCAACAGTTTCAATAAATAATACACTGACGCAGCCAAGAGCCCTCTTGCACCTACCTCAACAGCCATGACCCTTGCAGTGAACCCATCGTGTCTGAGACAAACGGCCAGATCACTATACTTTGCCGCTTTGAACGCTTGTTGCTCGTCCAGTTTGGATTCAAATGGCACGTTCAGTTCAATCAATATAACCTGATGCGATGCTGAAGAATGCAGCACTATATCCGGCCGTCTTTAGATTTTCTAATACTCCCTGGATATGCCCCTCGTCCAGTTAGGTCTACTGCCATCTCCCAGTCATTCGCACGGTCAAGAAGAGATGGTAAACTGCTACCTGACGTACTCGGTTTGGGGTGTGCTGACTTTCCTGTTCTCAGAAAGTATGTATTTGCGGTGCTCGGCCTGATTTTGCTATTTGCCTTCATCATTGCCAGGTCTGTTGTCGCAGCCAGCTCATTTAGCACTTTGTTGTGGCGCCATGTGTATCGCCCTTGCCCTAATGATACCTTTCAAGCTGAGAGCACGTGTTCAAGTGTTTGCATCTCATAGCACAGGGGGCACTGCTCATCATCCGACTTTCCCCCATCTCACAAGGTGTGTGGCCGATGGCAGGAGATCATACATTGATCTAATAATGAAACTGAGCTTAAGAGAAGCCATAGGCCTTTATCATTCCATGTCAAGGACCTTTGCAGGGCTCCTTCCCATGTAGTCCATTGGCCTTGTTGGGCCTGCTGCATCGCCTTATGCAACCTCTTATCATTCTCAGCTCCTCGTATCTCCTGAACTACCATGTTTCTGCGCTCCCTGCTTGATGCCTTGGACCACCAGCGGATGTCTCCATGGCCAGATCCCCGCGTATATTCGTCTGGGTGTATCCGATTACCTCTCTCAGCTTGAGCGACTCTTGGGCAGCAGAAATAGCTTTTTCCACTTCCTTCCCGTTTTTAGTGTGGGCTGAATAGACTTAACCAATATATATATATATATATATATATATATATATATATATATATATATATATATATATATATATATATATATATATATATATATATATATATATATATATATATATATATAGACTTCTTCGACCTTAGTGTGTCTTACATTTGCCTGTCAAAAAAAAAATAATTAACAAAAGAAATAATTCTGTTTCACCATAAACATAATATTTTCATTTGTACCCATCTGTTGAGGGATGGAGAAATTGCCCGAATTCTTTCGTTTGTTGTCTAGGGTCCATTAGTTTTAATAAAGATGTGAAGATACGTTTATTTTAATTTGGTTTCTATTGTCAAATATTCTGGAAGCTAATCCTCTTGGATACCTCTTTCTGTCAAACTTCAAATACTGAATAAGGCTATCAACTGTTTGAATGAACCTTGAATGATTGAATAAACCTCTGTGTTCAGACGATTTGGCAACAGTTTAATAAACAGTAAGTACGAATTCACAAAACGTTACAATCACGAATATGGCATGAATACTCCCTCTAACTTTCAGTCTACCACCATCTTGGTTCGCTTTTTATACAATGTCATACCACATTTCCATAGTGGATACTTTTATCATATCATTTCTTAATTCCATTTAACATCGGGGTATTGAGCATCCCGGCATAGCTAAAAGTTCATTATATTTTTTCCAACAACATCGGGGGATTTGAGCGTCCCGGTATCTTCAATATTCATCATCACAATTTTCACTCCATAAACTTCGGGGTATGACTGTTCAATTATATTTGTTCATATAATTTTATTTTAACACACTTCTTCGTCTCGGGAATTATCGTCCCGTATTGACTTCAATTATAATCCTGGCATTATCTCATGCCTTTCATTTACAGCATATAGCTTACCATTATCCTCGGAAATATTTATTGAATACACAATCCAATGTACTGGCTGATACACAAGCCATTAGACACACGTCTTGACGCTATGACGTCACATTCCACTCTGCCTCATACGTCATACCTCGATACTCATCTCACAGCGACCGCTCTCATGTATCTCTTGCATTCAGTTGAGGTACGACATGGTGTGACAAAAATCCGGCCCTAATAATAAGTTGCCGCGATAAAAATCACATCATGAAGCAGCCTCAACACCATCATTGGGGAGCCGCGGTAGCATAGTGGTTAGTGCACTGGCTTCCTAGCTCAGTGATCTGTGGTTCGATCCCCAGATGATGTGGGAGTTTTTTAGGCCGCAAACGGCTCCTGGGTCGACCCAGCCTCAATTGGGTACCAAAGCAACTTCTGGGAAGGTTAAGGCGGCCGGCGTGATGTTGACCACGTCACCCTTAGTGTGCCGATGGTCAAGAAAATATGGGCCTAACACCATATTCCCAATATGCCTCAATGGGCGTGTAACGGGATCCTCATTTTTCTACCCATCATTGACAGAGTCAAATGTGCCGGGTTCGATGCACGCCATCTATCAATCTGTAATTGGGTACCTAACTTTACTTTTGAGTTCTGAAAAGAAAAAGCATCGAGGAGGTGAGATGGTCACACTACCTCTCGATGCTGGACCTAGAATAATGAATTCCTTTACATTTTACTTCCCTACCGCAGTATCTGACACGTGACTACCGTTACCCATCATAATTGTCGTTTTCCGTTTCACTAATTATGAAACATGGACCACTGCATTAAAGAATTCACGTCTTCTTACATGGTGAGATTGCCAGCCTTATGCTAGTCGTCAGTTACGACGTGCATGAAGGTGCCTTACATCTCCTTGTCAGCGACCACGAGAACTACAGAAGACGTTCGCCTTAGTTAATTTTAAGTCATAATTTTTCCCTGACTGTAATAATTTTAACACACCTTTTTAGATTTACCCACTGTAATGTTCTTATTATGTAGTCTTAAAATACGTTTCTGTCCTAGCCGAAATATAAGAAGTAAAAGTCTATATCTCTGCACGCAAGATCAAAAAGATATTTCGTTCCAAAATAGGTAATGGATCCTGTTACACATTCATTGAGGCATACTGGGAATAGGGTCTCTTCTCTTCTTCTTCTTCCGTCCTTAGCCACCGACCGTCAAAGCAGTCAGTGGCCATTACGCCTAATGGCGTCTTAGGGCAACAGCAGATAGGTTTTTTTTGCCATTGTTTCCCATCACGCCTATTGGCGTCTTTAGGGCAACGGCAAATCAATCCATTTGCTGTTGTTTCCGTAATCGAAGTGACTGGCAAACGGGTGATCAGCCCGTTGGTTGGGAATAGGGTGTTAGGCCCGTATTTTCTTGACCATCGGCTCACAAGGGGTGATGTGGTCAGCATCATTTCGTTACAGCATTTAGAAATTGACCAAATACTGAAAATGCCCACAATTTAGTTCTTAAAGTGATCGATATAAACTGTACAAAAATGTTTATTGAAATAGAATAACTTATTTAATGATTTTACTATATTTTCTATCTTAAACCATTATTCGCCCGACCGATAATATTGTAAAATACTACACGAGGCTAAGACTGTGAAGCTTGATTGAACTCTCGGTTTATTTCTGCGGGTCAGCTAATTAAAGACATTAAATAACAGCTTCGTAAGTCTTAAATCTGTACATTATGAAATAAAGTATATTTAGAGGTTAACACATAATCTCTTATATACTGTATATTAATTGACTTGACTTGACTTTGATCCACTCTCACTGAGCGTCAGCTCTTTGTGGCCAATTATATTTTAATTATTTACAGCAAAAAAAAATCAAAGAGTTTCTAGTGAAAGTATTTGATCTCAGAACATTTATGTGCACTCTGTGATTATGTAAGATTATTGATTTTCTTCTTTAAAAGACAGTGTTATAATGAATGACTTGTTTTCTTCAGGACGGTTACATACAGATTTTGTTTTATTCCTTTATATTTTCTGTCAGTTTGATGACAGGTCAAAATACGAATCTTTTGATCCAAGATTTTATGAACGCAGTCAGCAGCATTCCTATAGTTACACAAGATAATAACAATCCATTGTGTATTTGATTACACCTTCTATCATCTGTGAAGTCGGACATGAACAATTACTGACAACAATTTTTAAGACTTAAAAGCAAGATGAAAAAAGTGAATTAATCCTAGCTCAATAAATCTTCTATTTCTTACAACTACAATCTGTTATTTACATTATTGATGCCAGCATGATAGTTTCGTTCTATTTAAGTCAACTTTAAGTTCTAATTTTGAAAACAGTCTGAGCTTTATAGGTGGCTAATAACAGTTTACAGTAATGTATGATGTCACAGCTGTGTGTCATATATCAATATCTAACTGTACTACTTACTACTCGTTGAGGAAACACAGGAACACTGCTGCCTCAGACTTCTCTAAAGAGGTTACTAATGTGCAGTTGTGTATTGTTACAAGCAGTATCACCGTGTAAAACAAATTGTTACAGAAACCACCACTTGAAGAGCACCTAAAAGTGTCTTTGAGCACGCTATGTCCGAGTGAGCTAAATACAATTGTGGGCATACTCAGAGAACATAGAGATAGAAAAAGGAGTATAATTATCGTCAATCTTTAACAGTTACACCTTCATTACTTGTCATCTCCGTGTGGAGTATGGGCCATAGACATACAAACACTTAGCTGTTTTGGCTTGTGAAATCCGTTCAAGATTTTCTTGATTTGTTTTCTTTTTCACTTTCGTATCTTTCTCCAAATAACTTCAACATGCGTTTCTTAGTCTCTCTCGATGTCTCTTACCCTGGCGCTTCCGAAACAATAACTGCATTGTAATACTATCAAGTGGTTTGTTTATTGTGTGACTTATCAACGACAGCGGATTTCTCAAACATATTGTGTTTCAGTGCTATGTCCTTGGTCTGTTTTTTTAAACCACTATTCCACATACGTAATCTTGGTATACCTTCTGCGCAAGTACCAATTTATTATAGTCTGAAGCATCTTTCTGGCGTTTTGGTTAAATTTATCTCCATGTTTGAGAGCAAAACAAAATTACTGCTGATTGATCTTGGATTTTTATTGATTTTCCCGCTGCAGTGAAGATATCTTCTATTTATTCATTCATATTTAATTATCTGTATATATCACGGATTGCCTCCCCTGCTTTGCAGTAGTGGTTCAACACTAGCCAAAACTCAAGAGTATCTAAAATGGGTCGTCAAAGGTGTCTACCTTCGTACAAGATTACTCTTGGCACATTTGTAGATAGAAGGGTAAAGACACTTCTATCCCTAGGGAGAATTTCACAAGATATTTTCAGAAGTTGTGACGACAGGATTTCAGTGAGATAGGTAAAGAGTGAAAGCGACAGATTCTGTGAGAGAATCAAGGGCTATTCTATTAAGAATGCCTCATATCTGCAGACACATCAAAGAAACACTTTTCCCCACTATCAGGGTAGTTCACTATTGTGAACTGAAAAGGAATATTTAGTAGAAAGGTAATCTGTATCTCTCTCTTGATTGAGTTAAATAGAGACAGAGGATTGGTATTCTAGTCACACTTCTATCCCTTCCCTGATTTACATTTTTTTTTTACGGCTCAAGCCCCCAGTTAAAAGAATACAGAATTTATCTTAAACCTATTACCACATTGAAGACAACAACCATACATCTGACGAGTTACAAAGTAAAGTAGGCACGGTTGGTTTAGTTATTCAAATATAACAGAATTTTCAAAAGGAAAAAACAAAAAAATCCCACTATACAGAAAAACAGTTACACTGGTATTATTCAACATTTAGTGTTACTTTAGGCAAGTTTCATCAGTTGGTTAAAAAAAAGTGTGTAAAGTTGTATGTTTTGCTTCTCAATAGATGTTTGTTAGTCATCTTTTGGGAGATTTGTTGGTCTTCTGGGTTGATGTTGGCGTTGTTTGACTCAATGGGTTGCCTCGGCTCTCAGTTCATTACAGTCTCTTACTTCGGCACATTTGGTTGGTACTGCATTAGGCTTTCTTCTCTTCACCATTAGGACTGGAAAATACATACATTGGAGGCTTTGTAAAGTTCCCTGCTTGAGGTAAACTTCATCTTCTTTCTATTTTCTGACCATCAGCTAATTACGTGTCCCTGATAAATACAGGCAACAATAGGCCTATGAAGCAACTCAAGGGTCGCGAAGTATACACGTTCTCTCCAATGAAATGTAGATCGATATTCTTCCTGGCTCCAGTTGGAGCAGAGGTACAATATTGGCTAAATGACCTAAGAAAGATCTATGTAGATCATAGTGAATGAAATCTGTCTTGCTGTTCAGCATAAAGTGATACAAAGACAATGAATAGCTATACAACTGAACTAGAAGAAGTTGCGAATGTTACATATATCAGAGAACAAGAGGTAATGTTACAATGAAATGAAAATACAGCTGCAGCCACAACTAAATGATCATATATACAAATCAAGTAATCTGAATAAAATAAATTATTGACATACCCTCTCAACAAATCACTACTGCTCTGGTTCTGGAAAGCTTTAGGTCGTTAAGTTCAATGACTTGAATCCTAATTAAATTGTGCCCGTCCAGTTGGTACACAGTGTGAATCGTTTCGGTCTGAGCGGGCCCCAGCTTAGTTCTTGAGTGCCAAACGTTGTTTTTGTTTTGAAAAGGTGATGGGTGGAGAGCGGGCACTTAACAGCTGACCATTATTGCCTCTTCTCGTACCATCTTGGTCTACCCTGTTCATTCTGAAAATTGGTTATAATTGGGGTATTTAGTGTCATTTTATTTACTAATTTTGTATTAAATTTAAATAACTATTGTCTTTTGCAGTTGCTGGTTTTAATTTATATTAGTATTAGTCATTTTATTTTCAGTTTTGTATTGTATATAGCTAACTATAGTCCGTTCCACTTGGTTTTAATTTGTATTTGTATTTGCTCTTTTTGGGTTGGTGTTTTTTTTTTATACATCGTTGTCTTTCCTTGTCCTAAGAGTAGTTAGTAAGTTTGCTAATTTTTCTGTTGTTGTTTATTTTTAATGATTTGTTAGTTCTTGTTGCTTAATTTCTATTTGGTTGAATGTCTTTTCTAAAGTACTAACCTTATATGTTTTCCTTTGTTTTATGTATATATCTTTTAAGTATTGATTGGGCCTCTCCTGGGGCATCTATACTTAAAACCGTATCCCCTGTCATATCTATATTGTGATTTCTATAGTAAGTTTTTAATTCAAGCCTTTATTGTTTGTACTTTTTCAGTAGATCAGGTAGTGGTCTATGTCATTCTCTTCTTGACATTCTTGGCAGTGTGGTTCCTCTATCATAAAGTATGCTGCACCGAGACGGAGACGCCACAGCTTTTTGTTCGATGGTACCTTTAATTCTTCTCTGACCTGGCACATCCTTGTTGATTCTTTCAGCAGTTTGAACGCGTGTCTGCCTTTTCTACTGTTCTTTCATGCTGTCTTCCATTCCTCGTTTATAGTTAGCTTCACTTGGCTCTTGATCTCCGACCTTCCCAGTCCTGCTCTTATACTGTTTTTACTTATTCTTCCATTCTTGGCGTTCTGGTCTGCCAACTCGTTACTAGCTATACCTATGTGTGCTGGAACCCACACTAGCCTCACACTACATCCTTTGTTCCCTAGTGATGTATTAATTGCCAGAATTTCATCCTTTATGTCTGGCCGGCTACATTTACCTGGGTGTTCTAGGGCTTGTAGTGATGATAGTGAGTCTGTAAATATCGTAACAGCTTCTAGTGGGTTATCTTCGATTATTTCTAGACTTTTTAGAATTGCTACCATCTCTGCGGTAAAAATCGAAGCCCCTTCAGTTACACTGTAGCTCATCTTAATTCCCCACTGTGGTATTACTACTCCTGCACCTAGTTGCCCACTATCACTCTTGATCCATCAGTGTAGACTTTGTTTTGTAAGTTGATTTATGAACTTTCTACTTATCGTTTTGGCTTCCTTATCTTCTATGTTTTGTTTGATCTTTTCAGTATGTGAGTAGTTTATGATTGGTGTTTTTAGTTCCCAGGGTGGCATTGTGCTTCTATACTTATTACTATTTTAAATTGAGTTTGACAGTTCTTTGAACTGTGTTAGATCTTCTATTGTTCTCCACACTGTTGGATATCTTTCTTTCTTTAAGGGGACGTCCCATACACTTGGTTGGGGTTCTCTTGACTGTATTTTGAATTCTGTCTAGTTTTGCTTTGTTAGAAGCTGCCGCTGAGTCATAGACAATGCTGGCATAATCTAGTTTCCCCGTGATGAAAGACTTGTAGAACATAAGCGTTATTTTATTGCTAGCCCCCCTTCCCCCCCCCCCCCGTCCATTACCTTTTGCTATCCTTAGTATATTTAGGGGTCCCCTACAGCTTTCTACTAAATTATCTATATGTTTATTCCAATTTAGTTGTTAATCTAAAGTTATGCCCAGAAATCTAGTTGTTGATCCTTAGCCGTCGACCGTCAAAGCAGTCAGTGGCCACCACGCCTAGTGGCGTCTTGTAGGGCAACAACAAATTGATTCCACTTTGCTCGGTCGGTGGCCATCCTTCGTACAGTGCCTCAACTCTGGTTCATTCTTTGCATCTCAGCCTCCACAGTCCTCCGCCAGGTGGTTTTTGGTCGGCCTTTTTTTCGTTTTCCTTCAGGGGTCCAAAGCATAGCTGTTCTTGTGATGGCATCGGGGTCTCTTCTGAGGACATGACCAACCCAGTTCCAGCGTCTGCCAGCTATGATGGTGTGCATGTCCTCTTGCTTGCTACGAGTAAGCAGATCTTGGTTAGTGATGGTATTCGGCCAAAAGATTCGGTGAATTTTTCTTAGGCATGTTGTGTGAAAAGAGGACAATTTCGACATTTCCTTCTCTGTAACTCTCCAGCATTCCGCACCATAGAGAAGCACAGAAAGCACACAGCTCTGATATAATCTTAATTTTGTGCTTGTGCTGTATTGGGAGGACTTCCAGATGTTGTTTAGGCTAAAGAAGGCTGTTCTTGCCTTATTCATTCTGATGTTGATGTCTTTGCCTGCCCCGCCGTCTGGTGTTACTATGCTTCCTAGGTATGTGAAGGTATCTGTCTGTACCAATTGCTTATTCCTTACTGATATGGGCTCAGGGTTGCTCACATTGAGCGTCATGACCTCAGACTTCTTTAAATTGATGTTCAAGCCCACCTGCTGGCTAAACTTATTAAGTCTATCCGTTTTTTTTTTCCTGGATGTGTTGATGTGAATGTGCTAGTAGTGCAATGTCATCTGCATATTCCAGATCTTCCAATGTAGAAAATGTTGTCCATCTTATTCCTCTTGGACTGCCCTCTGTTGTCTGGCGCATCACCCAGTCTATGACTGTTAAAAATAGAGTGGTTGATAAGGGGCATCCCTGTCGTACTCCTGTCTTCACCTCAAAGGTTAGGTTGCTCTGCCCAACACTGCACGTAAAGTTTGCATAGAGGCTTTTTATGATTGACACTATGCAGCTTGGAATTCCATAAGCCCTCAGTATTTTCCATAAACTGTCCCTATGTATGCTGTCAAAAGCCTTTTCAAAATCAACGAAATTAATGTAAAGCTGTCTTTGCCATTCTGAGCACTGCTCTATAATGTTCCTGAGAGTGAATATATGATCTACACATCTCCTGTTCTTTCTAAATCCTGCTTGTTCTTTCCTCAGTTTGTGATCTACTGCCTTTGAAATTCTCTGTATAATTATCCTGCCTAGTATTTTGCTGGGAACTGAGAGAAGAGTGATTCCTCTCCAATTATTGCAGTCTGCAAGATCTCCCATCTTGGGCAATTTGACAATTATTCCTTTGTTCCACTCTGATGGTGTTGTCCCCGTTTTCCAGACTTGTGCAAATAGTGGTTCTAATAGTTCTGCTGCTAGCTCAGGGTCTGTCTTAAATAGCTCTGCATTTAAGTTATCATGGCCCGGAGCTTTGCCGTTCTTTAACCCTTTGATTGCTGTGATGATTTCTTCTTTTCGTGGAATGTCTGTATTCACATCTAGATCGTTTTCAGCCTCAGGAACATTCAATTGTGTCTCTGGTGGTTCCTTGTTCAGAGTTTCTCTGAAGTGCTCTGCCCATCTTGTTTCTTGTCCCTCTGCTGTCGTGATGAGATTACCTTGCTTATCTCTTACTAATGTAATATTGTTTGCACCTCGTTTTCCGCTGATGAATTTAGTTATTTTGTATACTGTGCTTTGTTCATTTCTCAGTGCTGCCTCCTCTGCCTGTCTTGCAAGATCGTCTAGGAAATTCCTTTTGTTGGCTCGGGTTTGGCGTTTAACTTCCTTGTCCAGCTGACTGTACTGTTCGCTATATAGTTGCTTTAACCTGGGGGACTTCGCTTCTGTTTTCTTTCTTTTCATTTCCTTTCTCATCGTTATGGTGTTTAAAGTTTCTGGTGTTATCCAGTCTTGCTTCTTCCTTTCCTGGAATCCCAAGCATGATTTGCTGCTTTCTTTGTATATTGTTGAAATGGTGTTGAAATTCTGGTCTATATCATCAGTCAATGTCTTTTCCTGACTTTTGGCAAATTGATATCGTTTCTTTATGTCGGCCGTAAAAGCTTTTCTGGTAAGGGAGTCCTTCAATTTGCTGATGTCAAACCTTTTCTGTGTAGTTACAGTTGGTGCAGCCCTTCTTAGTTTCACTTTCAGTTTTGCTACTACTAAATGGTGATCACTTCCCACATCTGCACCTCTTCTTACCTTCACATCTTGTAATGCATGTCTCCATCTACCGTTAACCATGATGTGGTCTATCTGGTTTCTGTCCCGACCATTTGGTGATTCCCATGTTAATTTGTGAATTTCTTTATGTGGGAAGAGTGTTCCTCCAATGACCAGGTTATTAATGCATCAGAAACTTATTAGTTTATCCCCATGTTCGTTTGCTGTTCCGCTGCCGCATTTCCCCATTGTTCTTTCATTATATGTATTGTGTGTACCAACTTTCGCATTGAGGTCTCCCATTACTATAACAAGATCATATCTAGGTGTGTCTTCCATTTCTTTCTGCAGTTGTTGATAGAATTCATCCTTGACCTCCTCATCGCTATCATTCGTTGGTGCGTAGCATTGTATTATTGTAGTGTTGGTGAATCTCCCTCTCAATCTTAATCTTATCAGTCTGTTGTTGATGGGTTTCCATTCCAGTAATGTCCTTTCTATTCCTTTCTGTAGAATAATGGCTACGCCTTCATTATGTTGTCCGTCCTCTCTTCCAGAGTAAAGTACTGTTTCTCCTGTTGCTGTTTTAACTTTTCCTGCCCCTGTCCATCTGCTCTCGCTTATCCCTAGAATGTGTAACCTATAGTTTCTCATTTCTGCCGTGACCTGTCTTAGTTTACTTGTCTCGTACATTGTCCTGACATTCCAAAAACCTATTCTTGTATCCTGTTTTGAGGTCAGGACATCCGTTTTCATGTCAGTGGCTTCCTTTCGGCTTTCACCACTGACAGTCATACGAGCCACAGACTCCGAATGTCCATCCCGCAGCAAAGTTTGTTCATTTATTATTGTTTCCGTAACTTCATTGTTTCTTTTACACAGACAGGGGTGTCAGCCCTGTGCTAAAACTCCCAACCTGGAGGACCAGGGTACCAGCTTTTGTCTGACCCCTACCCACACAGACCAGTTCAGCTTGGTTGAACCTACCAGGAGTAAAACTCCCACTGGCATAGCTCTGGGGATTATCAGGGTACGCAAGCTGCCATACCGCTACAAGGTATAGGTACCATTGATGGCAGCTAGTTGTTGAGGAGGTACATATTTTCTGTCCTTTAATGGTTATATTTATTTTGTTTTTTAAATTTCCTTTGCTGAATATCATACCTACTGTTTTGTTTACGTTTATTTGGAAACCCCAACTTTTCCGTTTCATCCACTCTGAAACTTTGTCTATTTGTTTTTGAAGTTTTTTTGTAAACATGGTCCAAGTTTTTTCCAGATCGCCAAATTCCACAGTCATCTGCAAATTGTGATAATGCTCTTAATGTCGTTAAATTCATCTGCTAAATCATTTACAGCTATTGTGAAAATTGAAGGTGAAATCACTGATCCCTGAGGAATCCCATTCTGTTGTTCATATATTTCTGACTTATCATTGTTCACCTATACAGCAAAATACCTATCCTGTAAAAAGTTTTCTAGATACCTATAGGTTTTACCAGTAATGCCAATCTTTTTCATTTTGTAAAGAGCTCCATCTCTACAGCATTCATCATTTGCTCTAGCGACATCCAAAAAGACTGCCACTGTTTTTTCTTTCCTCTTGGACCTGTCGGCGTCTGTGGCCTAATGGATATGAACGCAGTTTCATAATCCAGATATACCAGGTTCGAAACCTGCTGCAGGCGGTTTGGTAGCAAATCGCGTTGTGTGGATTTTTAACAATGGTATAAGCGCCGTACCGTTCAGAAAGCAATGGCAAACTACTGAACGAAAAAAATTGCCTAGAAAAATCACGAACAGCCAATAAAAGCTGGGGTTGATTGCCACGTCCTGTAAAGGATAAGCAACTAACTTGGACCCTAGCTTTACATCGTGTTCTAATCTTACAAACTGGTCTACTGTACTTCTGTCTGCTCTAAACCCTGACTGAGTTGGGCTATATAACTGATTTTGTTCCAGTTAGAATTTAACTCTTTTGTTAACAACAGTTTCCAGTATTTTGCCTAGTTGTGATGTTAAGGAGATAGGCCTATATGAACTCACATCATGGGCTTCCTTATTGGGTTTTAGAATGGGTACTATCATAGCTACTTTCCATGCTTTTGGTATCTTTCCTAAGCTACAGATTTTGTTATAAAGGGAAGTTATTACGTTTATAGTTTTTTTTTGGGTACTTTCTTAAGGATTTCATAACTAAGTATATCATGCCCTGAGGCAGTATTCGATTTCTCTTTTATTGCACTAGTTACTTCTTCCTCTGTTATATCAGCATCTAAATAGTTTGTTTCATCTATCTGGTCTGGTAGTTCCTTTAAAAACTGTATCCTAAGTCTTTCTCTTCTCTCATTTTCTTCCTGTCTAAGACTACTTTTTGCACTGACTTTATAGAAATACTCAGCAAAGGCATTAGCTTTTTCTTTATCTGTTTCTGCTCACTTTGGTAGTTTGATTGTTGGCATTATTTTTTTCTTATTGTTCCCTTTGATTGCCTTAAGTTGTTTCTATACTTCTTTAATTTGAGTGCTAGGTTTAAGTGACTGACAAAACTCCGTCCAGTTAGTTTCTTTGGTTTTAAATATTATTCTGTTAGATTCATTCCTAAAATGTTTATACTCAATATAGTTTTCTTCTGCTCTATTATTTCTGTATTTTTGTAAGGCCCATTTTCTTCTCTCGTGAATTTCTGCACAGTTTTTATTCCACCAGGCAACTGGTTCTTTATTCCACTGAGTTTTTCTTTTCTTATTAATGCTATTTAATGGTTTTAGGTGCTGTGGCATATTTTTATTTTGTATATATTTTATTGCTATTTTAAGAATTTCATTGGTCAGTGTTTCTGCCCACAAGTCAGTATCATCTGATTCCACGTCTTTATATTCCATCACCTCCAGCTCTGATAGGAAGGCTTCCCAGTTTGCTTTTTTGTAGTTGAAAGTCGGTTTCTCTGGTTCTGGGTTTGGAATGACGTTTTCATGTATGGTTATTACAATGGGCAGATGATCTGAGTTTGTGTCTTATAACATTTCCCAATTTACATTCGCTAGGTTGTTAGTTGCTATACTTATGTCTATTGTTGAGTCTGCCCTGTTAGCTTGTGGATTAATCCTAGTTGCAGTTCTATCATTTAGTATTAGCAGGTCATTGTTTTCTATAAAGTCAAGTAGGCGCTTTCCTGCATTGTCTGCATGTTGCCCACCCCAAGCATAATGATGGGAATTAAAATCGCCTACTATGACTATTTTGGGGCCTAGTCTGGTGCTTATGGCGAATATTTCTTCATCTTTAATTGTACCATTTTTAGCGTATACATTTGAGATTGTTATATTGTTTGGTTCAGCTGCTCTAGTGACCTGGATACCTTCTATGTTGGTTGAATCAAATACTTCCCAGTCTATAATTTTAAATGTTTCGTTAACTAAGACTGCGACACCCCCTCCTCTACCTTCTTTCCTATCGTGCCTAAGTATCTTATAGCCCTTACAACTATATCTACTATTTGGGTTTAAAAGTGTCTCTTGAAGAGCATATATAGTGTTAGTTCCTCCTGTCTCTGCAAGTAGGGGTGCAAAATTCTTTTTGATACCCCTTCAATTCCACTGTATAATTCTAAATCCTTCTAAGCTGAACTTTAATATCATCTAGTATCCCTTTTATTTTTTGGTTAAACTATCAAATGTGCTCTTATTCTGTATTTCCTGTACTCATGGGCCCATTATCTGCCATGTTCTCAAGAAATTCCTCAACATGTTCTTTGATAGATTCTTCTAGGTTGTTTTTGTTTTTGTTTTCCTGTTGTATTATGTTCTTTTTACCATCTTCCTATTTTCATCCAATACTACATTCGCTGCTCTGTCTATGTTTATCTCCTGTCTTTCACTTTCCATTCTTTTTAGTATAATTTCATTTTCCTCTTTTAGTTCAGTCAGTTTGACTATTATTATTTCATTTTCTTCTTTCAGTATAGTCAGTTTAGCTACATCCTGGGCAATTTGGTGCTGTATGGCCAAACTTTTTTTTCTTATTAATGTGTTTGCTACTTTTCTTTGTAGCACGCCCTTTCAACCATCTACCATGTACATGGATCTGTTGGTTATATCAGGACGTGTTTCATTTGTTGTAATATGTTTTTGTTTGTATTTATTTTATACTATATTATCTCTAGTAGGTATTTTTCCTTTTGTAGTTATAGTTCAAAATGGCTTTTTTTATTCAAAATATGATATTTTCTAAGCCGGTATGTTTTTAATTTTCACTGGACGGTTTATTTGGTTAATCTGTATGTATCTGGGGGGAGTCTTTCACCAGTGTGGACTACTGGCTTGGATCTTTATTTATTTTTTATATGTTAGCTTTAGTTTTTGTAACTTTTGCACTTCTGGTGGGGTCTTTGTGCCTATGAGATTTTCTACACTCATTTCTACCTGGTGGTTACTACAGTATGTCTTAATGTTTTGCCTCTGCTGGTCATATTTTTTGCAGTCCACCAGAAAGTGTCTAATTGTGTTTGGTTCTTGACACTCTTCACATGTGGGTTCCTCAATCATGAAATATCCAGTTCCAAGCTTGAGCCTCAGCAATTTTTTTATTAATTGGTATTTTTAGTTCATCTTGTATTTGACATTTTTTGCTTGTTTTTTTAGGATTTTATATGAGTGTCTTGCTTTTTTACTTTGGTCCCATGCTGTTATCCAGTCTTGGTATTTTAAGTCCTTGTCCCTTAAGTTTACAGTATGTGTATTTAAATATGCGGGTTTACTTGTAAGTTCCAAAGTTGCCCAAATACTCGATCTGTCACTTTTAATTATGGAATTCTAGGTCCGATGTCTCACTGGCTTCTGGGAGTTTGCTCATTTGACGATGAGATGCGATGCAGTCTGTGCTGTGTCTCCGAGTTCGCTAGATTAAATCTCTCATTCTCAGTTCAAATCCCAGATTGTACTTCCCGGCAAACTTGCCGATGAGATTAATTGTGTTTATTTCGGCTCTCACTTCAATCCAATCGTAAGCTCTTTTGCACTATGTGGGTAGGGGTGTTTAATTTAAAATGTTCCCCACGTGTATTAAAAAATTACATTTAAAATTCCAAACGTGTGACCTCTATCTAATATGCCGTAATATTTCTAGTGACATTTTGTGCACTCTCACAAACAAATGTGTACACTAATTTCTTGCCCAGATGCTTTCATACCAATATTGACTCGCCAGACAGATTATCTGCGATAATCACACACATGGATGGTCTAAGAGGAAGCTATTATCTCATATCACCTATGTTTTCGTGTCTTCTCCATACAGTCAAACAAAAGGATCGTCCGCAGTTCAGACAAACAATATGGTCTTCTCAGACAGTCAGACCGCAACCCAGATGTTAATTGCCTGATTGTCGCCTATCAAAGGTGGCCGGCAACTCAAAGAGATAAACGTATTACCGCTGACCTGTGATAATGACTGGGTATTGTTACGATAATACCACAGTTCCCCTGGCGGAACGTAAATAGTGGTCATTGTAAAAGAATGTAAGTGCAATAAATATGCCAAATAATAGCACGTTGAGTGAGAAAAATGAAGAAATAAAAAGATACTGCCAGAGTGAATTAGAGTTATGAAAATTGCACGATTGATTTCGTCACAGTATATTCCTCCAACTGTATCTAAGATTGTTGCCAAATCTGAGTTTGCATTTGAATTACAGTTTAAAACTTTATAATTATAACAAAGGCGGGTGAGTTAATAATTAATCTTTAGTTAAAAGAACAAAATGCAGAAATAAGAAGGTAAAAACGGCAATAATTATACAGTCATGCATAAAACACTATTCAGAAAGACTTACTTACTTACTTAGTCGTTCCTCTTCTACCGTGAGGTGTAGAGGTTTGGAAGAGAGAGCGCCAGCTGTCTTCTTCCTTGCCTGGTTCCAATTCAGAAAGACACTGCAGACAAACATATCTGACATTTCAGGAATTAAAATATAAAGCAGTTAAAACAATAAATTATTTTTCATCCCCTTTGAACTTGCTGAGGGATACAGGACTTCTTTTTCTTCGAAAATTCTCAGACGTCTGCTTGAATATTATCAAAGGAAGCAGTGGTCAGTTTGAGGCTATTCGGTAATGTTTCCCTATGTATTTTGTCGTTATAGCTTTTCTCTCTTTTGCATTCTGGCTTTTCTTTCTCTTAATTCCAAGAATGTTTTCTGTCCTTTCAGGGAAGCGATGTTATTTCCAAACTGGAAGCTTGTGTACTTGAATAAATAAATTCCAGACTTTCCTTTTCTATGTTATCTGCTGAAGGTCTTTTCTATATCTCTTTATACCTTTCAAATCCTTCTCCAGTTCTTTTCTTCACGTGTTTTAGTCTCAGTTATCCTCTGATGCTGCGATTTCCAGTTTTCCTCTGACGCTGCGATTTCCAGTTTTCCTCTGACGCTGCGATTTCCAGTTTTCCTCTGACGCTGCGATTTCCAGTTTTCCTCTGACGCCGCGATTTCCAGACCAGGGATTGGCTTGTAATGCTATCCGCTGGTTTTCTCAATGAGCGTCTTATGCAGTGCCAGCATCTTTTCCTTTCATCGTATTCTACTGATACGTGTCTATTTTTTCGATTAGTTTCATATTAGTGTTCTTGTCTCTAAAATTAAAATACCTCTATTGTGCATAAGCACACATTATACAAGTCTTCATCTTTCTGGTTGAGGTCGGAGTGACTAAGAGGTATGGCGTCCGCCTCGAATTCTAGAGGTACGGGGTTCGATTCCCAGTTGAGGGAATATAATTTACGGACATTTTTTTTCAGGACCAGTGGTCCTTATGATGTCATACTTCCCCTTGGTCTCATGGGTAGTGAGATCGGATGCCTAGCCTTCTCGAATAAGGGCGAAAAATAGGTGGTCCCGTGTGCAAGTTGCGCACGTTGAAAATCCCATGGCAATTGGAAATCGTAAAGAGTAGGCCTATCAGGCCGCTGCTTTGGCAAAATTTAAAAATTAGAAACCTGCCTACCACAAAAATATTTACATAATGTGTGATTCCTATATACACACATTGGGATTCTCGCTGGTGCTACGGAGTTCGTGCACTGTGCCGAGATGCTCCTTGTGTGATCTAAGGGAGGAGATCGGAAAACTGATGGAGTTGTCCATGTGCAATGAAGAAAGTCCTTCAAACCAAACCAAACCAAATCATCTTTCTGGATGAAATTTCGCTTGTTCTCCATGTGTCACTTTCTGACACCAGTATGTTAAGGGCTCGGGACCCCAGTATGTTATGGTTGCTTCGATGACTTCTAGTATTTGAGGATGACCAAGTTATTATATGCGTATTCAGTTTATAGAGTCGAAGTCCCTCGGGTTCTTATCACTTTTGTAGGATTCCGTAACACTGTTCGTTGGTATCGATAATGTCTGCTTTACTCTTGTGATACATTATGTGCTGAACATGTTTCATATTAAATATTCGACCCTTGACTGACCTGTATTAGTCTCTTGTCTTATTGATTATATTGGCAGTGCAAGATGCAGCGTGTTAAGACATTAATCATCACTGGTCATGATCAGTTGAATATTAACAGCATTTTAACTCAACTCCGAATACGACAGTTGATAAGACCGTGATTTTGACGACTCAAAATATTTAATTAGTAATTTCATACCATGAGCAGACACCAACTACATGGGAACAAAAGTCACATCACATTCATGTACGATCTGTAAGAGTTCTCATTATTTCATAAACACATGTTCACAATCTCTATCTAGAGTTCTGGTTCAAGGTCAGTTCCTTTTAACGGCCAATGTCCTTTGGCATAAATTCAGAGGCTAACTAGACTTACTCCCGTCGCTAGTTTATACAATAGCCTTTTGCACTAGACTTAACTATCCTGCTAGTTCTGCAATACACTTATTTCGCTAGGCTTACGTCTACTGCTAGTCGTCTAATATCCGTTACACTAAGCTTACGCTTGCCGCTAGCTGTACAATATCCATCTATACTAGTCTTACACTATTGCTAGTACCATAATGTTCCTTTGGCATACCACGCCAGGCTAATCTGCCATAATTATGCAAACTGCGTTATTCATACGACGACTTACGTTTGACTCAAGAAATACACTGCTCAATTGGCTTCCCAGCCACACAATTAAAAAGTGGTTATACCACACAATATCAGTGGCAATGGCCACACTTCTGAAACACACTGCCGTTCTGGTCAAAACCCACAAGTCGAATGACGTTACAAAGACATACGCGTCATGCATAGTGATATGCATACTACGTCGTTAATATATATTCAATTGCGATGTTCCATGGTGCAGCAATCCGAGTTGGCCAAACTCAAATGCTTGCACACATGCAACAATCATCGATATCGGTCGCGGAGATATATCTCTATTCGATTGAGGTGTTCCATGATACAGCCATTCGGATCGACGTCAAATCCAAATGTCTGTAATCATGAAACAATCCTCAACATCCATGTGTCAGAGCTATACATTATAAGTGATTTGACGTAAGAGTTGACTATTCTGAATTTTTGTCTTGGACTTGGTTCCATTTGATTTCCATGTCATTCCCTCTTCAATAAAAGCTCATCGGCCTTTTGTATTCTTATCTTGATCTCCCTGTTTGTTTCACTAATTTTGTCCGCGTTGCGGTTGCACTACATATATTATTTCACATCTTGTAAGGATGTATTTCACAGTTCAATCTTCCTAGCGATAGTCAAAATTATTTTTAAATAACCTTTTTCATTTTTCTGTGCATTTTCAAACGCAATTGATGTAATCTCTAGTTACCTATGTTTATATTCTTGTATCTAGTTGTGGATATGACAAAAGAGTCGGGTCGTCGGTAAAATCTGGATTTTCTAGCTTTTTTTAAAATTAGAGTTACATTTGGTTTAAGATATCTGCTTACTCGGAGCAAGCAAGAGGACATGCACACCATCATAGCTGGCAGACGCTGGAGCTGGGTTGGCCATGTCCTCAGAAGAGACCCCGATGCCATCACAAGAACAGCTATGCTATGGACCCCTGAAGGAAAACGAAAGAGAGGCCGACCAAAAACAACTTGGCGGAGGACTGTGGAGGCTGAGATGCAAAGAATGAACCAGAGTTGGGGCACTGTACGAAGGATGACAACCGACCGAGCAAAGTGGAATCAATTTGTTGTTGCCCTACAAGACGCCACCTGGCGTGACGGCCACTGACTGCTTTGACGGTCGGCGGCTAAGGGTCAAAGAAGAAAAACATTTGGTTTTCATAAGATAGTCAGTAACGGTATCAGGTGGCATCATTGCCACACCCCAAGGGCTGAGTAAAGTATCCACTATGTACAATTTATTCACATACTTCAGTTACAGAACTTGTGGAAATCTCTTGTATGACTCATCTGTTTTCAGAAAAGGCCTCTGTCCAAATTTGCCGGAAGCCTTTTAACACTCCTCGTAAGATGAAGAATTTATGTCCAAGCATAACCAACATCTTATGCGCAGTGTGACTATCTGGTCTGTGTATGATCTGTTTTGTCTAAATCCTGTCTGTTTTTCTTTCAGCTAAGTTCTTTGTTTTTAAGCTTTCAATGATTTGGTTGGTTTGGTTTTTAAGGACTATCTTCATTGCACACGGACAACTCCATTAGTACTCCAATCTCCTCCCTTAGATTATACAAGGAGGATCTCAGCACAGCGTGTCACCTTTTTTTTTTTTTTTTTTTTTAAATTTCCTCGCATGAGGTTGCATATATTCCTCGCATGAGGTTGCATTGGCCCCCGCCCAAACCCGGCTCTGGTCAAAACCACATATCCCAACACAAGAAGACCCAATGACACCATGTGTCATTGTAGTGGTCTTCCGTGTTTTCACACAAAGGACCTCATGACATAAATGTCACTACTGGTCCCTGTGTGTAGACACATGATCCTAGCCAAATTTTTTTTTTTTTCCCCTCGCTTGAGGTCGCATATTTTTTTCCTCGCATGAGGTCGCATTGTCCCCGCCCAAACCCGGCTCTGGTCAAGACCACATGTCCCAACACACGAAGACCCAATGACACCATGTGTCATTGTAGTGGTCTTCTATGTTCTTACACAAAGGACCTCATGACATAAATGTCACTACTGGTCCCTGCGTCTAGACACATGATCCTAGCCAAAAGCCGGATATTAGGCCGTTGGGTCGGCCAGAGCATTATTTGTGCTTCAAGCAAGGTTTATATGAACGGTGATTTGGTCTTAGTCAAGTAAAAGAGTGTAGAAAAATGGTTTAGGAAATATGAATGGATTTGGATACAGACTATTTGTCTTAGTTGAAGGGAGATAAAATGAGTGAAGGGATGCTTTGAGAAAAGGGAGGAAACTCCGCATATTACGGTTGGTGGATAAAGGTCTTGAATTAGGGTTAAGCAGATTTAGTGGGTTCTCAATTGTGGTTGAGAAAATTAGCTTGTAACGAAGTTGTATTAAGCTTTAAAGAAGAGAATATAAAGTTCAGTTAAAACGTCAAAGGGAGATAACGTAGAATTAAGTCCCTTGCAGGTGTTAGTGAGTTGAGGGAAAAAATACACACGGGAACAGATTGAGAGAAGTCTAAAAATAACAGACGAAAGTTCACTGAATTCGCTTACGTTGTAAAAGCGTGAGCATATTTTTTCCAGTAAGTGGAAATAGGGCCGACCAATCGTTTTAGCTGGTAAACAGTGACAGATCAGCTGAGCATTGACTAGAAGTGAAAAGGAGAACAGTTTACGGCTCGCAAGTGTGCGGTCGTGTATTTCTGAAGATGAAGAAACAAGAATGTTGTGCGGTTGCCACAAGTTTGATAAGATCTGTAGAAGTTATCACAGATAGATTAGAAGTGACAAAGTAAACTCATAAGGTATATAGATAAGTTAGGAGATGCTAGTCCTAGGAAATTCGGAGGATGTGATAAAGATTAGTCAGAACAGTAGAAGTAAACTAAGAAGTTTCATAGACAGAGAAAAAAGCGACTTAAGAGAATTTGTTTTATAATGTCACTAGTGAGTGTATTCACAGGAGAGATTCAGGGAATCACCTGTAAGTATTGACCTTTTATGAATTATTATGCACTTTGATGAACATTTTTCCTGACTCGCAGCAGAGAAATCACAAGACGATATGTTAGAAAAATGAGTAAATGAAATTGTACTGGGCGAGAAGTTTAAAGAAGAGAAGCAATGGAATGCCCAGGAATAGCCAGAGGAATAGAAATACAAAGTACTTTGCATAAAGTTGATCAGGAGATTTGAGGCAGATTGGGCAAAATGAAATAGAGCTTGAGGAAGCTAATTAAGTACTTTGAGATGAGTACTTTGCATAAAGTTGATCAGGAGTTTTGGGGCAGATTGGGCAAAATGAAATAGAGCTCGAGGAAGCTAATTAAGTACTTTGAGATGAGATAAGCAAAAAGGGGATTAAATGCCTACATACTTTTGAGATACAGAATGTATACTTGAGGTAACTATGATATGACTGCAGGTGTGCTCTATATGAAGAATTACCTGCATCTTTGAAATATATTTATATTACATGTAAATAAATGTAAATATGGGCCAAATGAGGGTGAGAGAGCAGAGGTCAAGGAGGAATTCTTTGGGCTGCTTCAAAGGACAGTGGATGACTGCCTAGATGAAGTTATCATGCTCGGAGATTTTAATGCCAGAGTTGGAAATGACCATGCTAGATGGGGTGGAGTTATCGGAAGATATGGAGAAGATACTCTCAATGACAATGGAAAGCGACTCCTTAGATTCTGCAGTGAGAAAAATCTGATCATTACAAACACAAAGTTCCCCCATAAGCGCATTCATGCATACACTAGATGTGAACCAACAAAGAATGAGAAGTCAGTGATCGACTATGCCATTGTTCGGAGAAGCTCATTCAAATATGTCCGAGATGTTAGAGTCTGGAGGGGGCCAGAGATTGGAAGTGATCACTACCTGCTAACAATCAAAAGAACAACTGAAAGAGTTGCTCAGCCTAGGAACTGCCCAACGTCACGCAAGAAACCAAGTAAACGAGCAGGAGAAATGAGCATCTTGACCTACAAGCTGAGAGAGCCAGAAATTAAGACCAGATATCAGGGGCTTATTGCTGCAGCGGTGAGCAACACAGAAGAACGACCTGATGACTTGGAAACCCTCTGGATTAAATTCAAGGATATCATAAAGACCGCTGCTGCAGAAGCATGCGGAGAAGTCCGACTTGGGAACAAGAGAAAGAGGACACCTTGGTGGACAGAGGAAGTCAAAGAGAAAATAAGAGAGAAGAAAATGGCATGGAAACAATACTTAGGAGCTAAAAACACAACAGGACTAATGGAAAAATATAGAGAATATGTGACACTCAGAACAGAAGCAAAGAACACAGTGCTAGCAGCAAAACAGAAGTCCTGGGAAGAATTTGGAGAAAAGCTAGAAAAAGATGCACAAGAAAACCAGAAATTGTTCTATAAGACCCTAAAGAACATGAGGAAGGAAAAACAATGCCCTCTCAAATTTATAAAGGACAAGCAAGGCAAATTGCTTACTGCCCCGAAGGAAGTAATGGAAAGATGGAAAGAATATTTCTCAGAACTCCTGGATGGTGAGCATGGTGAAGCATCAGAAATGATAAACACTAGCATAGAAGAGAAAACCAATGAAGGTGAAGATGACAAAAAGATGGAAGAACTGACGGCAGCACTGGAGAAAATCAAGATGGGCAAAGCAGCAGGGCATGATGGTATAACACCAGAAATGGTTAAGTTCATGGGAGCATCAGGCGACCTATTACTCTTAAGGGTTTTACAGGCAGCGTGGTACAACAAGATCATACCAAAGGATTGGGAGATTGCCATCATAACACCAATTTTCAAAAAGGGTGACAATCGACAGTGTGGAAACCATAGAGGCATATGCCTTCTCAGTGTCCCTGGTAAAATCTACTCTAGAATCCTAGAGCAGAGACTCCGACGCCTAGCTGAGCCACAATTGGATGAGGTCGAGTGCGGATTCCGAGTAAACCGAAGTACTCAAGACCTAATCTTCACACTCAGACAGCTGAGTGAAAAGGCCCTTGAGTATAAGAGTGAGATGCATCTTTGTTTCATAGATCTGGAAAAGGCGTTTGACAGGGTCCCCTGGAGCAAACTTTGGGACTGTTTGGCAAGGAAGAATATTCCAGCACCTCTGATTCATGCTATACAGAGCTTCTACAAGTCTTGCAGAAATTATGTGAGGACAGCAAACCATAAGTCAGAAGAGTTCAGGACCACCACTGGTGTAAGACAAGGTGATATCCTATCACCTTACCTCTTCATACTCCTTATGGACGATGTCATCAAGGCATGTAAGGAGAGAACAAGAAAGTATTCAGTGGGGTACTGGAAGATGAGACAGGTCTATATTTCGGAGCTGGCATTTGCTGATGATGTTGCCCTGATTGCTAAATCAGAGGCACATCTCCAATCCAACCTGCAAGTCTGGAAGTAAGAGCTAGAGAAGAGAGGGATGGTCATAAGCAGCTCTAAAACAAAATCCATGTTGATATCACGAGAAGAAAGAAGACATCAGATTAAGCTGGGAGAACAGGTCCTGGAGCAGGTCGACCACTTTAAATACCTCGGAGCTATTATAGACCGAAAGGGAGGCATAAAAGAAGAGTTGGCCACTTGAAAAGTAGCAGCTGGGAGACTTTTTCAGGCTATAAATCGAAGATTCCTCAGTAAGAGAGAGGTTGGTAAGAAAACGAAGATGGCTGTATATCGCTCCACCTATGTCCCAGTCTTGACGTATGGATGCGTGTCATTGGCAATGACTACAACCCATAAAAGCCAGATCCAAACCTCAGAAATGATGTATCTGAGGAAGGTGGTTGAAGTAACAAGAAGAGACATTGTACGCAACCAGACGATACGTCAAGGCCTTAAATCCTACCCCCTTCAGACCCAAGTAGAACAGTCCCAATTAAGATGGTTTGGCCATGTCTGCAGAATGGGAGAAGATCGGATACGACGACACGCATGGGAAGCAAAGAGCCAATGATCCAGACCCTGAGGACGACCCAGAGTCCGCTGGGAGGACAACATTAGACAATCTTTGAAGGACCGAGGACTAGAATGGAACCAGGCCAGGAAGAAGACAGCTGATAGAATAGTCTGGCGCTCTCTCTTCCAAACCTCTACACCTCACGGTGGAAGGGGAACGACTAAGTAAGTAAGTAAATAAATAGAATTTTGTAAGAGAACAAACAATAGCTTGAGTTGATCCATGAAGGATTGTTATTGAATGCCTGATCATCAATCACTATAATAACTCCACTATACGAATCAGTCACTGATTAACAACAAAGAAGGGTACGAACGAGCCAAGGGTTGAAAGTAAGAAGGGAAGTAGTTCATCCAAGAATTGTCAACTCTGGCGCTGAGGGCCAGTACCAAACACTACTAACTTAAAACTTGGAAGATATACAAGGAAACTGGTGTGATTCACAACTAGGCCTGCCACCTGCCACCTAGTAAAGATTAGACGAGGTAGCACTGTTACACTATACTAATTGGTGCCTTAGGACCCGTAATCAGTTCACACCTACTGTGACACAGTGCACGAACTCCGTAGCACCGGCGAGAATCCCAATGTTTGTGTATAGGAATCATTTACTTACTTAGTCGTTCCTCTTCTACTGTGAGGTGTAGAGGTTTGTAAGAGAGAGAGAGCTATACTATTATATCCGCTGTCTTCCTCCTGGCTTGGTTCCATTCTAGTCCTCGGTCCTTCAAAGATTGTATAATGTTGTCCTTTCAGTGGACATTGGGTCGTCCTGGAGGTCTGGATCCCTGGCTGTTAGTTTCCCATGCTTGCCGTGGTAGCCGATCTCCCATTCTGCAGACATGACCTAACCATCTCAGTTGGGACTGTTCAACTAGGATATAGGAATCACACATTCTATAAATATATTTGGTGGGTAGGTTTCTAATTTTTAAATTTCGCCAGGGCAGCTGCCTTATTGCCTACTCAATGATGATCTTGTTTCTTAGTTTTCCTGACACTCCTCCGTATTGTGTTCACCCTCGCAAACCTCATTTCTTTGGCAACTTGAAAAGATATCCTTCGTTCCAGTCTTTCTCATCTCTGCCGGACTGTACCGAGTAGTCTGGATAATATTTCTGTACAGGTGGCAATGTCTTCGTTATTAATCTCTAGTGGAATGTCATCTGGACCAATGTCTTCGTTATTAATCTCTGGTGGAATGTCATCTGGACCAATGTCTTCGTTATTAATCTCTGGTGGAATGTCATCTGGACCAATGTCTTCGTTATTAATCTCTGGTAGAATGTCATCTGGACCAATGTCTTCGTTATTAATCTCTGGTGGAATGTCATCTGGACCAATGTCTTCGTTATTAATCTCTGGTGGAATGTCATCTAGACCAATGTCTTCTTATTAATCTCTGGTAGAATGTCATCTGGACCAATGACTTTTCTCAGTCTCTTGGAAGCATGATGACTTTCTGAATTTTGTTTCTTTTATTGGTGTTTTCCAAAAATTCACGAAGAAGACCACAGGAGACAGGAATAAAAAGGATGAAAGAGACATCCTGAGATCCTTAGCAGGTGGCACAGCACAGGAGGCCATGGCCCCGATTTGTTGAAAGCATATGTTCCCATAGGAGCTGAGGGTTAACGAATGAATAGATTGATATTTAAATAGTCATATGTCAATCATCCAATGAACATCAATACGTCACTCAGTTTCCTGCATATTCAGTTCAGACGGTAGTAAACCCCTAATTCATCATTTACGTCAAAACAGCCCAAACATGAAAATTGAGATGTGTCTGTATTCACATAATTTATATTCTCCTGAATCTAAAAGTATGAAAATCATTTGTCAGATCACGTGCTAGGTTGGTGTATTTGGATTTTGTCAATAGTATTTTCTTCAGACATTGTGCTTTTCTTATGAAGAAGATCATGATTTTCTCAGAACTTCGTTTTTTTTTAAAATAAAGTTCTTATAACTTGCATAGTTTTTAGTCAATCAATATGAGATTTGGCACAAAGACTTGCCATTGGACGATAAAACTTTTTTGTCAGATCCGATTTTTGATATCTTATCAAAATGTTGACTTATTGCAAATATAGTTGTAAAATTCTGAAAATATTTTGTTTTAGATACACATTTTTAAGTTATATAACTCAGGATCTACTTAAGTTATCAAGAATCCAATCTGACAAAAGTTTTAGAATATAAGGATAAATATTGTACTTAAATTTGGTATTGATAGCTAAATAAATAAATAAAAAGCCTTAGCAAAGTGAAATAGAACAAAATAATCCAATATGGTCGCCGTTTCCATGGCAACCAATTATGTAATGCCATCAAACTCTTCCTTATGCGTATCTGTGATTGATGTGGGTTAAGTCTGTGATTGATGTAGGTTAAGTCTGTGATTGATGTGGGTTAAGTCTGTGATTGATGTGGGTTGTCTGTGATTGATGTGGGTTAAGTCTGTGATTGATGTGGGTTAAGTCTGTGATTGATGTAGGTTAAGTCTGTGATTGATGTGGGCTGTGATTGATGTAGGTTAAGTCTGTGATTGATGTGGGTTAAGTCTGTGATTGATGTGGGTTAAGTCTGTGATTGATGTGGGTTAAGTCTGTGATTGATGTAGGTTAAGTCTGTGATTGATGTAGGTTAAGTCTGTGATTGATGTGGGTTAAGTCTGTGATTGATGTAGGTTAAGTCTGTGATTGATGTAGGTTAAGTCTGTGATTGATGTAGGTTAAGTCTGTGATTGATGTAGGTTAAGTCTGTGATTGATGTAGGTTAAGTCTGTGATTGATGTAGGTTAAGTCTGTGATTGATGTAGGTTAAATCTGTGATTGATGTAGGTTATGTATGTGCATTGTCAGTGAAATTGTGTGATTAATAACGAAAATAGCATTTCGCGGTAGCTCCTCCTCTTAGTAATTCCATCTTTTGTCCATAAGGAGCATTTAATCACCGCTATAGATGCCCCCCCCTCCTTTTTTTTCCAGAAAGACATCACGAGTCTATTTATGAGCTCTCGCAACAGTGATATATGTAGCAGTTTGTTCTACACGATGAATGTGCCAACTTAATACACAACCTCACAACCTCACAACCTCATTTTACTGCAATCATGAAGGAGCGATAGCTCTATTCATTCTTTCTCTCTCTAGAAACCCATGGGAAGTAAACAAGGCCAAACTCTAAATATTTTCCTATTTGTTAATTCAGGTAGTTGTAGAGACAGTGCAAACGACCTTTCAACCTGGTTGGGTTCGTAATGTGTCACTCTTGTTTTCACATTCAAGAAGGAAATTGTGTTAGTATCTACAACAATAAGAAACTCAACCACAATGCCAGATGTCTCAACTGCTGTCCTCTATGATGCCATAAGTGATCATGAACTACAGATTATACTTATTGTCGTCGGTTGCATCATCATGGTATTAATTTGTGTTTTTGGTACCATCTGTAACATTATCAACCTTATCATCTTCCTCAAGCTGGGCGTCAAGGACACAACTAACATTTCTCTATTTGGTATTGCTGTAGCTGACACTGGAGCACTAGTCACTCTCTTATGGGGCAGTGTCTGCCTGAACCCTTTGATGATCCAGAGATTTCCAGACTTCGAGATGTCAGAGATTCGGCTTACGACCTCGACGTGGCTGCACGTTACCTTCGTGCGCATCACAGGATGGTTGACTGTTTTCGTAACTATTGAGCGCTATCTGTGTATTGCTTACCCTTTGAAAATTGGACGTCTTGTAACTTTTCAAAGAACAATTGTCATAAACGTCATTATTTTTGTCATTATACTAGCACACACGGTTCCTTTCTTCACCTCAACCAGTCTTGTGAAGAAATTTAGCTTCAGTAAAAACCGAACGGTGATCGGAACCGTGTTCTCTCCAAACGGCGAAACAATACAAGACACATTTTCGTACTCGAGCAACATCTTAGAGATTGCTTCTTTTGTGATTGTAGCTATCATGACCTTCATGCTAGTACGACAGTTAAATAACAACATAAAATGGCGATGCTCAATTTTCACTACTTCTAAAACAGACACATTATCCGCGCGTGATCAAAGAGTTGTGATTATGGTCATAATAATTTCTGTTATCTTTATTCTTTGCTATTTTCCCATTGTGATTCTCTATATTGTGATGAAGTTTGAGAAAGAACTCAGTCCTATCGGTAAATATAAGAATTCGTTAAATACTATAGGTGTTTTTATGTTTTTCTTAGAGGCTGTCAGTTCTACTGCAAATATTTTCGTCTATCTGAGAATGAGTTCAAAATACAGAGAAATCTTTGTTTCTTTGTTTAGTTGGACCAAGTAGACGTTCGTTTTCACATATAAATGTAACCCGGGTTAACAAACAGGGAATTCTAACACCAACGTACTTTTTCTAAGTTTCAGTAAGTAGATAAAGCCAACTCTTCCTGTCTAAACTATTTATAGTCTCAGAATATTTAATGGGGCTGAAGTTCAGATTTAAAAACTTTGTAATAAGAATATTTATATGAATCCTATAGCACGCACCACTTAACTTTTATTATTGTCAGCGACTCGAACAGCGTTATAATGCTTGTGCTATATGCATTCCTAACCTGTGGTTTGAAACAGCAAAATTCTCTTTACATTAAGAAACAATTAAATGCCCTTGGTGTTTGGAATACAAGCCTGGGCAACTGCATCAAAAGTCCAGCTTTGACATCATAGCCAGAATTCACCACCAGGCAGAGGAAATCATCATCATCGGGGGAATTAAATTAACGCCAATAAACGAGACGATAAAGCTGAAATCCATGAATGACATCTTTCACAGAAGGAAGTTTTATCGTTAAATCTGAAAACAGGACATGATATGAAGAGATCAAGGCTATTGTCACATCATGATGATGATGATGTCAGTGTAATACAGATATCGAGCAAATGTTGTAATGATGATGATGTCAGTATAATATAGACATCGAGCATATGTTGTAATGATGATGATGATATCAGTGTAATACAATTATCAAGCGTATATTGTATTGATGATGATGGTATTTATGGTCAGTGTATGTGTGTGTGTGTAAGCAAATGATAAGTAAGAGGGGGTGTTTGCGTGAACAGTAAATTGCGTAGGCCTGTGTGTATGTTAAGTGCGAATGAAAAGTGGTCAGTCTGGTTTTACGTGAATTTGCCTCGTGCGAAACTGTGGGTCAAAATACTGGAGAACAGTTCAAGGTGCGAGGTGGTGAGTTTTGACTGGAAGGTTGCGTGTAGAGCGGAGAAGATGGCTAGATGTTATGGCTGAATCTTGTTGTTTAATTCTGAAGGAAGAATTACGAATTATTACCTTTTTGGATTATTTTGTATTATTTCATATAAGATGTATTGTTGTTTCATGGACATTTTTCCGTAATACAAGCAAGGACAGTTATGGGACTACATGATCAGCGGAAGAAAGACTGTGTGATATGGTGGTAGAACATCCTTTAGGAAATGGACTGTTCCAAACAATTAAATGTCTTCCCAGTCTACAGCAACAACATAACCACAAGCATGACTGACTATGATTAAAGCTGTAGTTCCTTTCTGCTGCATCTCTACGGCCGCAAGCCAGTTGACCTCAAGTAATCTATGCTTAAAATAAATGTTTCAAAGAAAAATGGCTCATACACATGCCTAGAATTAGAAAAGCCCCAGAATCTTTTGGGGACAAAACCGCATCGATCATTGGCATGTGCCAAGGTACGACTGAACTGAGATGACCAAAAACAGCGAGCAGACATGAGAACCAACCATACTGCAGCGACAAACACAATATTAAATACAGTTTAACAATGTCCTAGGCAGATTCCCCCCTTTTGTACGGGTTCCCGGTCCCCCCCCCCCTCCCCCCGATAAATCTGGCCCGTATCAAATTGGGACCTACACCATCAATGAAACAAGCTATGCATCAACATGCGACCCCACTAGGGGGGGGGAACGAAGGCAAACCCAAATGAGATGGGTCAATTGGCTCCGATTCAAACACTCAACTGGCACGGAAGAACTGTGGTGTGAGGAAGCCAATGCAAAGACACGTCAATCGCAGAACCTTGGGGCCAACTGTACAGAAGGATGGCACCTGCCGACCTATACACGGTGGTTATGCATCCTCTCTGCCCTACAAAGACGCCACCAGGTCCATGATCTGCTGTTCTTATAACGTGTTGATGGCATAATTTCCAGTGTGCATTCTTAGTCTTGATGAAATCCGATCGATTGCAGTGTCATTCTCAAATAGGCGATCATTAATTGTCTTCAGTATCTCCTCCCCTTATCCCCCATATCCGATGCACCTTCTATTGGTGAGTCATAGCATTAGCTATAGTGAATTAGCCCAGAAAAAAAAAAACAAAACAGTTCTGAATAGATTAGATCAGTTGATGGGATCATGTCAGAGGTAGCAGGTTAGGGACTCAGAGTGACTCAAAATCATCATCATTCCGCACTCCGCGGCGCGAACTTGACAAGGCTTTTCGCGCCAGCCACTTGATGTCTCATACACCCAGAAAACTTGTCAGAGAAGGGCGCTTCACAAAACACTCGTGCCGCTTATAAGATCAGTCTCCCAACCTCACTACGCATCTACCTACCCCACCCCCCCCCCCCCCCCCCAACCCCCCCCCCCCCCCCCCCCCCCCCCCCCCCCCCCCCCCCCCCCCCCCCCCCCCCCCACCCCCCCCCCCCCCCCCCCCCCCCCCCCCCCCCCCCCCCCCCCCCCCCCCCCCCCCCCCCAACCCCCCCCCCCCCCCCCCCCAACCCCCCCCCCCCAACCCCCCCCCCCCCCCGCACCCCAACCCCCCCCCTCCCCCTCGCCCCCCCCCCCCCCCCAACCCCCCCCCCAACCCCTCCCCCCCCCCCCCCACCCCCCCCCTACCCAAACCACCACCCACCCCCAACCCCCAAAAACCACCCCCCATCCCTCCCCCCCCCCCCCACCCCCTATTCACAATAACCACCCCACCCCCCCCCCCCCCCCCACTCCGCACCCCAAAACCCCCCCACACCCCCCAAACCCCCCCAACAACCCCCACCCCATTCACCCCCAACCCCCCCCCCAAACCCCCCCCACTCACCTCCCACCAAAAAAAATCAACCAACCACCCCCCCCCCCCCCCCCCCCACCACACACACAACCACCCCCCCCAAACCCACCACCCCCACCCCCAAAACCCCACACCCCCCCCCCCCCACCACCCCCAACCCTGGCAAACACCACCAACCCCCAACCACAACCACCCCCCCCCCCCCCCACCCCCACCCCCCCACCCCCCCCCCCCCCCCTCCCAACCCCACCCCCCCCACCACCCCAACACCCACTTACACACCCAACGATCCCCCCCCCAACCACATCAACAAACCCCAACCCCCACCAACAACCACCCCACCCACCCCCACCACCCCACCCCCCCACCTCCCCGCACAACCAACTCCATAATCCCCTCAAACCCCCCCCCCCCCCCCCACACACCACCCCCCCCACCCCACCCCCCAAACAACACCCCCCAAACCCCCCCCCTTGCCCCCACCCAACAATCCCCAACAACCCAAACCCCCCCCCAAACAAACCCAAACCCCCCCCCCCCTCCCAACCCCCCCCCACCTGTTCCCCCAAATATCAAACCAAACCCCCACCCCCTACACCCCCTAATCCCAACAATGCCACCCAACCGTATCCACCCCCCCCCCCACCCCCCCCCCCCGCCCACCCCCCCACCCACCCACCCCCACACCAACAACCAACACATCCACACCACACCGTTAACGACCCCCAAACCCACCCCCCTTCACCACACCATCGCCTAAACAATACCCCCCACCCCCCCAAAAAACCCGTCCACCCCCCCCCACCCCCCCACCCTGTCTCTCCAACATCCCACCCCCACCCCCCCCCCCTAAGAATGTACCTATATACCACCCCCACCCAACCCCCCCCCAAAACCCCCCCACCCACACCAACCCCCACACCCCACCAACCACCCCCCACCCCCCCCCCTACCCCACAAACACCCCCATTACCACTTAACCAACCCCCCCCAACACCCACCCCCCCCCCCCCCACGAAACCACCCCAACCCCTCCCCCCCCCCACCACACCCCCCCCCAACCACTAAACCCAAACACTCAACCCCCCAAACCGCCCACCCCAAAAATGCCAGACCAAACCCAAACACAACACCACAACTCCACCCCCCCCACACCCCAAAACAAACACCCATAAATACCCCCCACCCAACACCACCCCCACCACAACCACAACTTACCCCCCAATCCCCACCCAGCCATCACACCCAACCTCTTCAACACCACCCCCAAACCCCCCCCCACCCCCCCACACCACACCCAAAATTGCACCATCCCACCACCCCCACAAAAACAATCCCACCCCCAACCCCCCCAACAACACACCCCCCTCCAAAACCCCCCCCACCACCCCACCCACCCCCCCCCCCCAAACCCCACCCAAACACCCACCCCTCACACCCCCACCCACAACCCACAACACCCACCCCCCCACCCCAAACCCCCACCCCCCCCCCCCCCAATACCACCCCCCCCTTTCCCCCATAGAAAACACCCTCGATATGAAAACCACAACCTGATGGGTGACAGTTCTCACGAAACAAACGAATTCAAATAAAAACAACGTGTACGAAAAAAAGTAAACCATAACTAAACAACACCTCACTGAAAGAGTCTTCACCGTCCGAAACAAATTCGCTTAACACTCAAAAATAAACAAATACAAATTGAAACGTAATAATAATATAGCTTCGAATATAATGGGCCATTATCTGTTGAAAAGCGGTATATGTCTTTGGTAAAATCTCAGTCGTAGGTTCCACCGGGGTATCACACAAGACCAAACTCCTACACCACCTCCCGATACTAGAGACGAACAATACACCATACGGTCCTGACCACCCCTCCCCTACACCATGTCCGTTTAGAGTCGAACTTCATAGCGGCCCCGGGGCTCCATCCCCAGACTTAATAACGACCATATCCCCCACCCATGAACACAGTAACCCATGACACGATTCCCAGACCCCATAGGGTGCCCCACACCCCCCATACCCAACTATTGTACTCAGATCCCAACCCGGTCATACCTTTCGAGAAAGAGTGGTCCTACCCGTACGTCTCGTGTGGGTCCCCACCATATCCACCTCAAGAACCCTGAGGAGAGATTAGACCCCACGAATAAAAATGAACACAAAAAAGACCCAATTCCAAACCAAGAATAACTGTCGTAAAAATTACAGTGGGAAATCCCCCCCCGGGTAACTAATACAAGAGTAATTAGTAATAAGAAAAAAGTCGAACTAAAAGACCAAATAACTGAATATCTCGAAACCTGGTGTCTCCCCACCCAAACATAATACACCCCATTCTCTATCTCACCAATTTCTACCACAACGCCGTCTTCATTCCCATAGGTTCGTGCCTACTGTCGACTCTCCCTCTCTACTCGGATGGAACCCCATTGTCTACTACCCTAGCCCAAACCAGATGCGAAAGATCTCCACACCACCCTCATGATTACATCAGATACCCTTCTTCTATCCCTAGCCACCCCATAACTTCACATATGAACCACGAACGACTGCGGCCCAGCTACTCATCCTGGACCCCAGCCAATATCTAGTTCTGAATGCTATCTGTCTAGAGATTCTATCGCCTACAATCAAACCTCGCCGGAACTCCTCGTCATGTAATGTCCCATGTCCACCAGTTGTTCCTACATAATACCACACTCGCTGCAGTAGCAGCCAAAAACCTCCAAACTAATGCTAGAGGACTTGTGACCAATAAGTTACCACCACTACTGCATATCAGTAAAACAAGTCGACATATCTGCCATATAATACAGATCATAAAATCTCACCTCATAATCTTCCCACCATGGATTACCTCCTCCCATTCAAATGCAGTATACACAATCACCATCAATATCCTCTAAAGGCACCATCTTTTTTTTGAAACCTAATCACTCAATCTTTTCGCTCCCCAGGCGGTCAGCTCCTAAATTATGGGCCGCGCGAATTCTGCAAACTCTCCCTTGACCAAGGCTAGAGTAGAAGACTATAGAGTATCCTATTCCACGCGGTAATTGACTAACTCCACTGATAGAGATGCCCCCATAACCTAGTCACAGTCTAACAACCGGGGGTAGACTCATCCATAATACTCACTGAGCCATAACAACTCTCTCTAACAAATTGTCGTACCAAATTTGTCGCGCAACATGTCTGGAACCAGATATGTCACCCACATCTGTTCTACAAGTGACAGGGCCTCAATAACGATGTCCCAGTGAAAGTTCCTCATTGAATAGAGGACTATGACTGTCGCCTCATTAAGTATGTCTCCTTAGCACAAATCACCTAGCTTGCAAAATATAGCGCTTACAATTTGTCTCATAATTTCCCATGCACAAAGCAATAGATGACCGCCCTTGGCACAAGAGATCCACCGTCCATGTACTGCACCCAAAAGTACAATGGTCAAGGGGTGACCTTCAGGTATGTTATATATCTTTCCAGTACGAATCACACTGTCACTCTAAGACAGTCTGATACTCGTTGACAGCCACTCTCCTCTATTCCACACTACATCACATATTGCATGCATCCATGACTAGGGGTAAGATAAATGTCAACCGTCACACTATATCACCTACAATTAAATATACACTCTCACGGAAAATTCGTGAGTAAGTTCTCGGCTCATCACCCCGCACCATTCCATACTCATAGCTTTCTTCTTTTCCACACACGCAACTGGTGACACTATCACATAAGTAATCACAACATATTCAACTAGAATAAAGACCGTTTTACTTGCATACTATGACATCTTTAAACTTCAGTTTTTCTAATGCGCGGGAGACTAAAAATTAAGGTCCATTTGTACACCCTAAGTATCTGTGCTAATGCGTTACTGACTTAACCATAAAACCAACTATGTATTAAGAACAATGAACATATGAAGCAATCATACACTATAGAGATACATCTCGTTTCCAACGTTATCTAAGCACAGACCACCTAGACGTGAGTTAATAAGCATATTAGACAACTCAGCAAAACTAAATTTGCTATGAGCCACGACCGAGTTTACATTTCGGGGGGTTAGTGTGGGTATCATCCATGTGACACTCATGGGGTCGGGAGTAGTTAAACATTCTTGTGGCTTACCGTCCCCTAACCGTCCAAATCATGCACGGCAGCGCAAGTTTGACATCGACGAGATGTAACAAACCTAACAGCAACCAATATGCAGGGTCTGGCCAGAAAAATCCACATAACAAATAACACATAAACAACAATAACACCTTATTTAAACAGATAAAACAGGTAACAAAACCAACCAATTCATACTATTAGCACTCCACCTTAAAATAAAATCACTGTATTACACTTAAACACTCCAAATGTATTTTATAATCGTGCATATTATCATACTCCACCTATAACACTCACCTACAAATAGATCTTCAAGTGTCTCACTTATCCCAGAATGTGTCTCGTGTAACTTTCCCCTACCGTCGAACCTCACGTAGGGACATGTCTCACTCCACCTGACCCTTTCAGATCTCTCATCGATATATATGCTCGTTGATATAGACTCCCCATGACGAAAATCCACCCAATTAGTCCAAAAAGGGGGGGGGTCTTTTGCAACGGGAGGGGTACCATGTAACATGCATATTTCATACATCATTGATATATACAATACCACTCTCGTGACCTTCTCTAATGACAGCACCAGTCTTTCACTATCTGCGAAGTCTTTCCATCTGACCTCTGGTGCACTGTTCCACTTTTACAACTTCAATTTTGGTTTATTAATACATCAACGTCTTTTTTGTTTTGTTTTTCATTTTTCTAATGATCATTTTTTTTTTTTTTAAATTTTTCACTGGTTTTTGGGGGGGGGGGGGTGTTTTGTAAATAAAATTTTTTTCGCATTTTTTCTAGGGCGCGCTTTTTTTTTTAAAAGAGCATGGTGGAGATTTGGTTGTTCTTTTTTTTTCTGATTGTCGTTCAGGGGGTGAAGTTTTGTTACGCTGTAAAATTTATGGCGGCAAGTTTTCTATTCTCTGTCTTACGTTCTTCTTTCTATTGGTTGGCTATATGTCGTCAATATTTTCATGTTTGTTCTTGTTTGGGGGACGTGAGTTAGTTTCGGGGGTGTTGTGTCAGACTTTTCGCCGATAGGGCTGGGAGGGGCGGGGGGGGAGGGGGGGGATTTGCGCTTTTCCTTATTCTTTTTTTTTTTTGTATTTGGCATTGGGTATTAATTCACGTGGGGGTTTTATTGATGGAGTTTGTGGTCTGGGGGGGTTTGGGGGATTTTTTGTTTTTTGACACAAGGCTGGGGGAAATGGTCTCCTTATTGTTTTTTTTTTTTTGGACACGTTTTTGGTTTACAGGTTTTTTTTGTTGGTGGGGTGTTTTGTTTTTTGTTTTTTTTTTTTTTTTGGTTTTAACGTTATACAAGTAAACATATGGGGGGTTAACAAACATATTGGGGGGGGATGTACTGGGGGGGGGGTTTTTTACTACTCCAGATCCAAATTACAGACAAGTCACACATTCACAATTGCAGTATTTCCTACTAATACCGTCCCCTCCTAAGCACGCTATTCTCTAGATCATATCTCAAGCGATTCATTACCATAAATAACAAATGTACGCTAGAAAAAAACAGTGAAAAAACATTCATGCAATTATCACTTTAAATCTAATTTTGTTGTTCGAAAAAAACGAAATTGAGTTACTAAAAAAATGTATGATTCCTGGCCAATCTACGTTTCTCATACGGATATATGCCGCTACTAAGTATCTAATTTATTTTTTTTTTCTTTTACAGATGCTAGCGATGTGCAGGATATAACGTAGGATATACTGATGCCCTTTAAACTTTTATTTTTTTTTCTGCCGATTTTTTTTTTTTTAGCAATTCAAATATTAAGTGTTCAACGATAACAGCATAATTTATAATTCGTACTTGAACCCATTCCACTGTGTCTACTTAATTTCTTTTAATTTACTTCTTCTTTAATCCTGAATTAAAACTTCGTATTACAATCACTTTTTAGTGTAAAACTATCTTGATCTTTAGCATTACAACATTCTTTTTTTTTTCACTATAGATTTTGATTGTATTTTTTTCCTTATTCAAAAGTTATCGGTAAGTTAGAAACTGCTTAGGACATGTGTGAACAGTGTTTTTTTTTTTTCCTTGTTACATTTTTGTGTTGAGGTCCAATCTCATTTTGTATCACAAAAACGCCAAATCTAAAAATAACGGTAAGCATTCGGACTTAATAGGCTCCATACCCTTTGTATTTTTTTAGCGGCTGCAAGATAGGATTATCATAGATTTCAGAATTGGGCGCCCACACATATTATGCTGCAAATACATGTGCAGGACACATCTTAAACTCTGTGGTTGACTGGCAAAAGGGGCAAGCTTATGCCTTTTTGCAGTCCCAATGATTTGTGAGAGAGCCCACTGATCATTCTCAACAACTTGTTACTTTTGCATGTGTTCCCTCCCAATTTTGGGAGAAGGCATATACAAAGAATAATAAATGCGACTACTGAATTTATCCAAAACCATCCCCTCTGCAATATGATAACCGGTACCAAATTCGGCGATGACCTATCCATTCCCAAAGTGCAAGAATCATTTTCAGTCTGCACTCCACTGATGAAGAAGAGTACATTGGTGGTCCCAGAAACCATCAACCTCAAGCGACCCAGATTTTAAGCAAACTACATCACACTAAACCACACTTATAACCCAAGGTGAAATAACTGAATGATCTTGTTAGAGATCTACATAATTTACCGAAGAACAAGAGCGGAGCTTTTTGGGTTCCAGATTCGCAATAGTTGGAATTTTACCTCTTCCTGGCTCAGAAAGAGTGTTACAAACTTTCTCCGTGCCCTTTCGTATATCTGGAACCACCAGAAGCCGCTCTTTTACATTTCTTTTTCAAATATAGAGTGTGATCTTTCTGTGTTGCCAACAACATTTCTGGTTTAATAAAGGTCAGCCCTCAAAATCAATTACATACCAGAAGAGTGGAGGTTCTTTTCACATTGATTCATCCCAAGACGAGTCTTTAAAGCTGTTTTGGTTTAGAATAATGGTTAATGTTGTTACCGTCAATTCCAGTTGGTCACCGCAGTTTATATGAAAGAAAAAACTTATGAAAACATTTTTTAAGCAGCTTTTGAAGTGTATAAACTACGATCAATCATCATTGGTCATACTTTTGCGGTGACTTTTAAAAGTGGTTCTCCGCGCTCTTTTGCTTGGGACTACAGGGTTGGATTACACCAAGTACTTGTTGCTTTTTCTCTGTGAGTGGGATAGCCGTGCACGAAGTGACCATTACATCAGAAGTTTCATTTGGATTTTTCAATCCCAGGCAGTCCCATTGCAGCCTGGCAGTAAGTCTAGTACCTGTCCCTTGGCGAAGTAAGTAGAAAAAACCCAGCACTTGTCGACACAAAAAATCAAAAAACCAGCAAGATTTTTTTTTGTTGCCAAATCCCTTGCACCACTTCAAGCTGGGTCCATCATGAAAAAAACCATTTTGGTTCTCAAGGCAATGGAGAAAAAACAGATGCATCCCCCGCTTTCATTCACCAAATACCCTCATCAGAAAATTTCCAAGACCTGAGTGAAGCTAAAATAAGAGAGGGGAGTATTTTGTTGGTACCGCAAAATTCGAAAACGTCTTCATGCATTGACGAGTTATTCTTTGCGTGTTTTGCATGGCAAGGAAAAAAGGCAAATTGGCTAGCAATTTGTTAAGTCAGTGGGTGTACAATTTTTCTTGGAAACAACAACAGATCTTGATAATTACAATGAAATTGTAGAAAATCTCCTTCTGAAGTATAAGAGTCTTGGCTTGCAACATGTCTTTGAAAAAAATTCATTTTCTGGATTCTCTCATCTGGATTTCTTTTTTACGTCAAAAAACTGTGGATTGCGGTCAGTGATGAGCATTAGTGAAAACGATTTCACTCAGGGACATTTTTTTGCTGCTTTGGATGCTTGGAGACAAGGTATCAAGGCAATTGGAGCCCTTCAATGCTTGCGGACTGATATTTGTTGGACTGTGGACAAGAGACACCCTCATCGATTGACTACAAGAAGCAAACAAAGAGAGCTCGAACAGCGACTGAATAATGACGGAATGGGTTCAAATGTGCCTTTTTAAAACATGATATTGAACTTTAAATAATGTTTTTATTTTTTCTATCATTTTATGTTGAAATATCAATTAATTGAGTATGTAACCACAATTTTTATAATGCTAAAGTAGAAAGACTAGCTGTTCACCCCAGAGAATTAAACAAGCATACATTATTTGTATTTCTGTAATGTAAATTCATCATTTAAAAAATAAACCAGAGCCAATTGGTTAATTTCATTATGATATTTGAAATCAGCATGTCAAAATCAATCAGAAATGGTATATTTAATTTCTGGTACAAATAACTTTTGAAAATTTGTTGACTAGTGTTATCCATTTACTTTCATATAATGTTAAATCAATCACAAGTAGCCGGTCACTCCCCGTGCTCCCATAACCACACCCCACGTCTTATGACAATATAATACCGTTATACAAACAATCCATGAAAAGCTACGTGATTTAAAATATTACAGTGAATCAAAGCATGTCCAGTTAATCAGTATTACCTACCATATCCTAGACCGTGTAGTACTCAAAACTGGAGGGCAAGACTAATCAGCGATATTTACAAATATACGACCTACACATCTTTAGGGTTGTCCTACATAAATCATTATCCTACCATTTGATGTAGTAATAAAAGTTGAAATATTAAAAGGGGGTGGGGTGGTGGGGGCTACAGTAACATGCTATTTTCACAAATAACAGCACGATTTCGATACAAATACTCACGGCTGAAGTTCTACAGTAATAACTATGAATACCATCTCATGTGATGGTACAATGCTATTGGTTGCCATGGAAACAGCGGCCATTTTGGTTTGTACATCTATATTTCAAGTCCCGAAGGTTTATTTATTTGTTGTGTTACTAGCAGCAAAGTTGAAATGGAAGCTTATTGTAACCGATTGGAGGCCTGGTTACGGCATCAATTCACTATATGTGACCGTGGTAGTGATTATCTATCCAACCAAGGTATCATTAACTAGGTGGCAGATGGCAGGCCTAGTTATATTACCATCAAGATACTAATCTCTTTTATAATTATATCTTCCAAGCAGGTTACTAGTTAACTGGTGAACTGGCCATCACCGCCAGAGATGACAATTCCTGGATGAGATATGGTCCTTCTTTTCAACCCTTGACTCGTTCTCTTCCTTCTCCGTTGTTATATAGTGACTGATCGTATAGTGGATTTTATAATGACCATTGACCTGGCATACAACAACAACCCTCACAGATTGAGCCCAACTTGTGTGGTATTCATCAAAACTTGTTTATTTACATGTAATTATTTCCTTCAACAATGTGAGGCATACAGTATATATCTCTTTTACAGTTATTTCATAATAGCCTCAAGTACAACTTCTGACTTATATACATATATATTCTCCTCTTGAAACAAATTCATATTAAATCTAACTGGCTTATTCCTTCTGTGCTTCAAATTTTCTCCTGATTTGTCTAAGCACCTCAATAACTCCTTGGAACTTTCATTCCCTTCTGACTAATCCTGTCAGGTTCATCTCTACTACCATTCCTGTAATCTGAACGTACTTCATTCTCAGAAGTCAATGCTTAAATACATCTGCAGAAGCATAAATATACTTACATGTGAGAGCACATGAGTAATTTCATAAATGTCAGGTTCTCAAATCTCTTACTAGTCGTAATTATCTATGACGACAACTTATAGTTCATTTATTCTGAGTCCGCAATAATGAACTTGTTTCTCCTCTTGATACTGTTTGCTTAGTCGTTTACCCATCTAGAGTAAAGCCCAGTTTGGCTATCAGGTTGCTATTCATCTCTGTTTTCTTCTTTCTTTACTCTTACTTAGTCAAATGAGTTATCCACTCTACAGCATCTCATCTTGTGATTTCTGCAACATTTTCAATTCATACTTATTGTTCATGTACATAATAAGTGAAGAGCATACTTACTGTCAACACACTGAATCCTCACAAAATTACACTTCCTACTATCACTGTTACTACTAAACTTCTGCTTCTTAACCACATCATTATTTAATCTCCTGAATATTACTACAACTCATGCTATATCTATATGACTTCAGAGGAAAACTTCTGTACACCCACAGAATTAAAACTTGAGAGCTCGGCAATACACATCTTGCCTCTTCAGTTTCTCAAACCGGTCTGCCCTAATGACCTCTGGTCATTCTTCTCTCGTACCCTTCAACCCGTATTCCTGATTTGCTGTCCTAACTTGTTTTTCTGTACGCTCATTGGTTGCACCTCTGATTTACAACTCACGAAATAATACGCACGTTCTAATAATCGTGAGCCTACTTGATACTGAACACTCGTCTTATTTATTCTTCACCCTATTTTTCTCGTGAACTGTTTTGAACGTTCACCTAAACTTTGGCAATTTTTTTATAATGCCTGGGCAAACCCTACGGTGCCATACTTTAAGCATTCATATAACTTTGCCAAAAGCATAAAAATGCTTGGGCAAACCCTACGGTGCCATACTGTAAGCATTCATATAACTTTGCCAAAAGCGTAAACATGCTTGGGCAAACCCTACGGTGACATACAATCCGGGGCCGTACAAATGTATCCCGTAGGGAGACATTTGCGTTCTATCAACTACTATCTAGTCTTCTCCTAGGATACCACCATATCTGCTCCCGTATATATACATTTATAAACTATGAATCACAATATGCGGAAAAAAAAATCCGAAAAAAACTAAGTGTAACGTTATCTCATTACAGTTACTAAGTCTTGAATTGAGGTATAGCATCCATACTCGACCTCATATAATACAAGCAAATAATTAACAATAATTCAACACGTGCAATATTTAAATATATACATTTTGTCGACATGGTCACTGTTTCTGAACGCAGAGATTTGTCAGTACCTTTTTTATGTCTTATAGTATCTGCCGTCAATGTCGTTGATGCATTATACGGACAGATAAGCAGAATTAACCTAATTAATATAGCGAAGCATGCATAAGTAAATGTCCTAAGGCGATAGTGAAAGACATGTGTCGCTAAGTCATAATTTGATGTGCTCGACTGATGCTAGCCTTGGATGCACCAGTCAAATCGTCAACTCTGTCTGAAACTATATACGCTGTACCCAAGTAACTGTCCTGGGGTGATAGTGAAAGATACGTGTCACTATTTAGGTCAGAATTTGATGTGCTCGGCTGAAACTAGCCTTGGATGCACCAGTCAAATCGTCAACTCTGTCTGAAACTATATACGCAGTACCCAAGTAACTGTCCTGGGGTGATAGTGAAAGATATGTGTCACTATTCAGGTCAGAATTTGATGTGCTCGGCTGATGCTAGCCTTGGATGCACCAGTCAAATCGTCAACTCTGTCTGAAACTACATACGCTATACCCAAGTAACTGTCCTGGGGTGATAGTGAAAGATATGTGTCATTATTCAGGTCAGAATTTGATGTGCTCGGCTGATGCTAGCCTTGGATGCACCCGTCAAATCGTCAACTCTGTCTGAAACTATATACGCTGTACCCATGTGTATCAGACTTAACAAAATACCAAACATCATTGTGCCTGAAATTAATGTCAACGTGACTATGTAAGTGTCATCACCATCATCTCTCAAGTAGATAGTGCGTAAAATATCAATACTGCAACCATGTCGTATCTCTGGTGTCGCTATATAACCAGTGCAATCGTAAGTGGGAATGTTCATCATCAGGGCATTATGTGCACATGTATATGAGTAAGAGAGTTTCTTACTCTGCTATGACTTGACTGGATCTGTATCATATCTTCTTTTTTTTTTCATTTTCCTCTTTTTTTCAGTCCTGAAAAGCATATACCTGAAATTCATACATTATATAAATCAATATGCATATAATGCTATGTATACTAATAATAATTATTAGTCTTGATCCTCTGGTGTGCTGAGTCTTGAGCCTTGGGAGGAACACTACCATGCTTCATGAAATTCTATGTATTTAGTCTATATTATCACAACTTTTATGTTTCTGTATCGTATGTTTGTTTTCTGTCTCTTTTTCTCAAAGTTCTATACTCCCTCACTTTAAAAGGTTTGTGAGTAATGTGAGTGTCTAAATGTGCACAGGAATATCAATATCAACTAAGTTAACCACAGAGAAACTTAATTAAGTGACTTAATTTTAGGTACTATGTTGATTAGAGTACCTATAAGCACTATTGCTGGGTGAATGCTGCGAATTAGTACTATTGCTGGGTGCGTACTTTACGATGATTACACTACTTGCATAAGTTTTGAAAACTCTTTTGCAAGCTCTAACAGTGTAATTTCTCTACTGGAGAGGCGACTGTCGTACTGTGACGAAGTTGGTATCGATTGTGCTATGGTGTGTATAGTCGCTGTGCAGGAGGAAGGGGGCGATCGAATATTTATACGATGTTGTAAACCTGACAACAGTTTGTGTACTTGACTATGATTTCTTTTGAACTTGTCTCGTACATGTTCTTGCAGTAGACGTAACAACTTCGCTCTTGGTGGTGAATCTGGTGATGAAGGTTGGTAATGGCGCTTAGTGGCTATACGTATCTCGGTGTTGGTAGTGTCATCCATGCAATCGATGTCGCTTTCTTCTCGTTCTGTTGTGTCAAGTTCTGATTCAACAGGTGCCAAAGGCGTATCAATAATATTCTTGTTAATGTTTATATGCTCCGCTGTAGAACTCTGAGTATGATGGGTTATGTTGCTTCTCGTTGCTTGTAAAGGTTTTTCATCATCGCTATCCCAGCTGGAGTGTATGGGCTGGTGTTGACTTGAAGCTGGCAGTTGTAATTGTCGACTGGTGTGTTCTTCTGTAGGGCTCCGACTATGGGGGGTTATGTTGTTTCTCGTTGCTTGTAAAGGTCTTTCATCATCACTATCTCAGCTGGAGTGTATGGGCTGGTGTTGACTTGAAGCTGGCAGTTGTAATTGTCGACTGGTATGTTCTTCTGTTCACATGTCCGCTTCACTTAATCACTGGGGTTGCGATGGGGGTCGCGTAGGGATTATGTTGGGGGCAGATGAGGGGGTAGGGAATGATGGTTGTGATCATGTGAATAACGTTGCGAACACCGATGTGCTGTTTCTGTGTAGTGCGGGTACACTTCTCATGTTATTTCTGTGATAAGTTCTTGCTTCTTTATTTCTTCTTGACTGTGTCCTCCCCATACTCCTCTTGCATCCTGATGTGATGAAGTGGACTGAGATTCTGTCTTTCAAATGGCCCATGTTTTTTTCTCCTTGCATTTTGTTCTATTTTTCTAGGAAGGATTACATGTAATCCTTCCCCATGTTTCTTCTACTTTTATTATTTACGTTTTTCAGAGTGGGATCACGATGGAGTTTTATCTCATCAGCTTTATGTTTCTTCTTTATGGAGTTTAGAGTGGGGTGTAGAGAATTGTTGCAGTGTTATTCTAGAAGAAAGATTATAGAGCCTAGATCAGAGTTGCACCAGTTTTAGTCTTTTTAAAGATTTGCGTGGCCATAGACGTATTTGTCGGGAATTAAATATATTTCGGCCATTTTTGCTTCAATTGGCAGTAGAGGGCAGAGCTTAATCCCGTGTCTTTGTCTAAAGGGGTTAGCAGTAACCGGTTGCATCAGAATTGTTTACGATGATTGATTGGCCGAGAGCTAACGGCATTTGAAATCATTGGGTTAGAATCAAAGCCACGCATATGACGTCATTAGGTCAGCGTGCTGATCTAAGAGGATAAATAGGCCCGTAATTTAATTCTCGTTCTCTCTAATGTAATTGCCAGCCGCGTGCCTGAGTCAAATTGTCGATTGCCTTTCAGTGGGAAAATTCGAGTTTCGGTAAGCATGATTTTTGCGTGGTACTTTATTTAATTTTCCTAGTTCTAGGCCGATCAGTTAAGTTTCTTTGGACAGTTTAAGTTTAATGTTAATTCTTAATGCCAGCGCCATCAATACCTTATAGACTTGAGAAACTTAATAGGCCATTTATTTCCTTAGTGAAGGAATAGCGGTGTCTAGATGGTTTAAAAGTTGAGAGGTTACGGGCATGCATTGGATTTTTTTCAAAGCAGGTCTGTGGAGAAACCCGCATCTGCGAATTATATTTATTTACAGAATGGCGGGAGCATGGGTATTTGTGATTTTATTGAGAGTGTAATGCTGCTAGTTATTTATATAGTTACACATCTATCTGTGGACGGGAGTGAAAGAGGTGTAATTTGTAAGCACGTGGGTGCGTTGGTTACTGAATATTTATTCGAGACGATGTTCAGAGGGGTGAGGGGGAGAGGAGCACGTGGGTGCTATCATTTAATAAATATTTATGCAGAAGCACGTGGTGGTAAGATTGTAGCACGTGGTTGAACTACGGGGTTTTCAATTGATAACCTGGGGTTATGTATCACTTTTGACGGCATGTAGATGCTAGCGAAAAAAATTGGCTATACGGGTATTATGTATTGTGGTTCTGAGTATTCAGAAGACGGAGATGAAATTATTTCTGTTAAGGGAATACTATTTTATTTCATTTTGAGGTGATTAATAATACCGTACTGGAATGTAATGATTTCTAGAGTGAGGTCTAGTTATTGGTGGTAAACATTGCTGTAGGTAGTGTCAGCGTAAGAAGTAGGCCACAGTACGTCTGCCCAGATAGGGCCAGTGAAATATTGTTGTTTCTCGGACTTAGTCAGGCAGAACAGACGATCTGGGTCAGCCAATGTTTATTTGGGGCTCAGGTAGAGAAGGGAACAGTAGAGGAGAGGGCTGTGTTGGCATGATTACGGTTGTATAGAGGTACATGACGGAAAGAGAGTCAGGGAGTTATTTTAGGAATGTATTATTTACATGTTGTTTAGCTGTTGCAATTTTTTTCTGTCTAACAGCAGGTATCGCGGCTCTGAGGGATAGAGCGAAAGTTTCCAATAACTTTTCCCCCGGCAAGAGTTGGCACTCTCACACAGAGAAGGGTTTGAGATTTTGCCAGAGGCGGACAAAGTATAGAGAACCCGTTTTTCCCAGGCAGGGGAAGACATTTCTCGAGTGGAATAGGATTTGTTGGATAAATCCTGAGCGCTGAGCTCGTTCTTTTACACACGCAGATTTGGCATGCTGCCAGAGTGGCTGTAATTTATTTCGCTTCGTCCAGGCCATAATAACGCCGAAGGCCTGAACCCAGAGGAGGGAGCGGGCAGGTAACTCCAGAGTGTTTAACCTTAGTCATCAATTTTTCAACAATTGTGGAGAGAGATAAGGTGAACATACTCTCTACAGAAGTCAGCGCAGATAGGCAGAACTGATAGTTTTGTTCCAAGTAAAGCAGATAGACAGAACTGAGCGCAAAGTTTAATTAAAAGCATAGCAGAGGTCAGCTGCTGAAGTTTTAGACGAGTCAGTTGTGTAGCAGTGTTCAGGATATTTCAGGATAGGCTTTGTAGAAACGATGTCTGTGCAGAGTTGGTGTAGACACTTCATAGTCGTTTCAGCTGACTGTGTACTTAGAGTTAGAGTTAGAATTTAGAACAGCTAGTTTGGAGTGGAGGCTCGACATCTGAGACCCCACCATGTGCAGTGTGGTTTATTTAATTTAATCTTACCTTCTTTCTCCATACAGGTGAAACTTGTGGGTGAAGGGTTGGGTTTGATGATACATCATTTGTAATTTTGCCTGAATTTGTTTTCCAGGAGTGCTTACATTGCATTTTTGTTATCAATTGACATGTATATGAGTTTTGTTTATAGGTGTAAATAAAACTTGTACATTATAGCTGGAATCAGTCATTTCATTTACGTACAGTAGCTATCTGTTGTCTGTATCGTGGTGTATGTGAATCTTAATTGAACCTTATCCCCTTAGGGTAGTGAGAGGTGGTCGAGGCCATAGCAATTTATACGTCCGGAGTGGCGAGGAAGAGTCAACTTCGGTTCTCAACCTCGGAGCCAAAGGTCTCAACTTTCACATTTGCATTGTCATTTTCATCTGAATCTATCCTTTCAGTCTTTCTTTCCACTAGGGTCTTGTCACTATACGTAGACAGTCTCTAGTCTTAAAACCATTTCGTGACACATATCGATCATAAGCTGGCGTACTTCGTTTATTCTTTTTGATAAGTCTATTTCAAACTTTACTTCTAGCAATTTGAGCACCTTCTTTATTGTCAAGGTGTTGAGGTCGCCTCCTCTTAGGGTGCATTTTATTGCTTTCTTCAACTCATTTACACTTGGTTCGGCCGTCTTATTCTTTACCTCAGCGATATCCCCATGCTGTGGTACTACTATTTCTTGAGCCGTTTGTCGGTTCTTCCCGTTTTCACGGAGTGGTATTTTAGATTTTGTGTTATTGTCTAACATATGTGACGATGTTTCCTTTCCTCTCATGACGTCTTTATCCTTTTGTGGTGGCCCCAAGTGTGACGCTTCAGTAGACATCTCTGTTTGTGTCGCTGAAACTGTAGCTCTATACTCTGTTTGTGTCGCTGTATCTACTTTCAGCCGTACAATGTTTGTAGTTTGTAGATTTTGAAGTGGTCGTCTGACATTCTTATTTTTCTCACTGTTGGATCTCTTTTCACACCATACTGGACATATGTGTACTTTTTGTCCGTTGTCTAATGTGATTCTACAGTGTTTTTTATTTCTTGTCGTCACATTATTTATCTGCCACGTTGTTCCTTTTCTTATTTCGCCAATGACGTTTCTGACGGCTATACGTCTTGTTCTGTTGTTGAGGCTATCCCAGTGCTTGGGGACACTATTTATCTTGTTGCTGTTGGGTCTTGCTCAACACGCCCTGGCAATGTGATTTGGCTTACCACAATTGTAACAATGTATCTGGTGTGCTCTATGCTTTTCTCATATGTAGGACTCATTGTTTGTCCATGATGTTTTGACATAAGTAAGGAAAAGAGAACAGTAGATCACTTACATTCACTCATTCAGTAACTTTTAGCTCCCCACGGAGCACATACGATCAATAAACACTTGCCAAATCTTCCTGTCTTGTGCCATTCGCTAAAAGTCTTCATCATTTTCATTTCTGCCAACAGTGCTCTTCTCTAAGTTTTTTCAGCCTGCTTCAATCTTAGTTTTCAATTAAAACTTCCAACAATAATAATTCACATTACATACTATAAAACAGCGTTCACAAAGCTGGTCAATTTATTAACCAATTAAGCGTGATGCATCACAGATGTGTCCTTTTTGTTCAACTCTAAAAAAACATTTCCTTCTGTTGGATTCTTCACTATTATTTATTCTTTAAAACATCACATTTAAAAACATACCATATTGTCCTATGCTTTCTGATATGAACACACTGGACATTTGATAAATTAAAAGAGGAAATTCTAGAAGAAAACAATATTACATCATACCGCTAACAAAAAATTAACAGGCAAAATTCTCTGACCTTGTACACAGTACAAATGTATCAAATAATCCCACTATTTTGCCTCTGTCTAGATCATCGTCCCAATTCTCAGAAGTGGAATACCTCTCAATATAATCAAAATAAATGACAAGTTAATAACAAAACATCTTAATGCGGTGTTTCCCAAACTTTTTCGGTTCACGGCGCCCTTAGTGTACCAGGATTTTTCCACGGCGCCCCAAATCAGAACATAAGCCTACCTAACAGTTGCAGTATTAATAAAGTAATAATTTGGAACAATCATATCATTGAATAGATAAATCGTAATTAGTGGGACGGGTAAGTCTGTTGTTCACTGCACATTTTATCACAGCGACCTCCGTAAACCCTTCGCTCAAATATAACACATAAGGAAGGGAAACCCGAGGCCTGTAAACAGTAAATTAATATGAGACGAACATAATGGTATGTTATCAGGCACTCGTAGGAAATAAAGAAGTAGAACACTAGACAACAGAAAAACAACAGACATGAGTGGCTTACCCAGGATTCGAACCCTGGACCTTCCGTTCGACAACCCCCGCCTAGCTATACAAGCGAATCACACTATCCTCCCTGCCATCTACGCATCACCAAAAAATGATGCTTCGATGACAGGTCATTAGTGCGAACCGCAAGACATAACACCGGAAGTTTACCATGGGCAGTTCAGCCTATAAATGACGCAATCACTTCTGTTGTTCCCCTATTACACAGTATAGGCCAGTCCACACAAGACAAAGACCTTAAAATACTGTGTCCAGTAAATGATAGTAGACTTAGAACAGTAAGAACAGGACAGAGGGTAGGTTTAGTATTATATAAACATTTATAACACGTAAGGAAGGGAAACCCGAAACCTGTAAACAGTAAATTAATATGAGACAAACATAAAGGTATGTTATCGGGCTTCGAACAAATATGACGTCGCAAATGGAATTAAGATTCGCTGAGCTTTACCACTTAGCAGCTGATATTTATCTTTTACTGATATCCAAAAGTCAGTTAGTTCCATGCTGCCAAATTTTCTCTTCAGTGTATTGTCGCAGGACAGCTCAATAAGATTTTCTTCTTGGACAGAAGTAAATTCAGATGGAACTTTGGCCCTGAATGGGTCTTGAATCCATGCGAACTTGTCGATATTATCTTCTTGAAAGTATTTTTCAAACCAGTAGATAAGCTGTGATAGGTGCTCTTGAAAAACAGATTTTATGTTGCGAGAGAAATCAACTTCATTGGAGATCACAAACTGCTGCAACAAGGGGAAAAAATCTTTGCCACCATCTTCATCCATTTTTCTACTCCATAGCTGTAATTTTTTTCTGAAAGCTAAAACCTTCTCCACCAATTTCAATATGTGCATGTTGTTGCCTCCCCCTGCAGGAAGAGATTCAACGCATTTAACTTTTCAAAGATATCACACAAGTATGCTAGTTTTACCAAAAAGTCTGTTTCCACGAAGTGTTTGGCATATTCGTGTTTTTCCTCTTCAAGAAAAGTGTACATTTCCTGCCGTAATTCAAACGTACGGGACAATACATTGCCATGAGAGAGCCATCGCGAGGGGCAGTAGTACAACAAAGACGTGTATTCGGCTCCCATATCCTCACACAATTTTTTGAAAAACCTTGCTTTCACTGGCCGAGTTTTTATAAAGTTTACCACATTCACCACACATTGTAAGACCAGATTCAATGGAGGACTCAGATACTCGTACTTTGATGCGAGTGCTTCTCTGTGAATGATGCAATTGGTCCACGGTGAATCCGGAGCTTTGCTTCGAATAAAGTGCCTGCAATTCTCCATAACCTAAGAAAAATTCACCGAATCTTTTGGCCGAATACCATCACTAACCAAGATCTGCTTACTCGTAGCAAGCAAGAGGACATGCACACCATCATAGCTGGCAGACGCTGGAACTGGGTTGGTCATGTCCTCAGAAGAGACCCCGATGCCATCACAAGAACAGCTATGCTTTGGACCCCTGGGGGAAGGCGAAAGAGAGGCCGACCAAAAACAACCTGGCGGAGGACTGTGGAGGCTGAGATGCAAAGAATGAACCAGAGTTGGGGCACTGTACGAAAGATGGCCACCGACCGAGCAAAGTGGAATCAATTTGTTGTTGCCCTACAAGACGCCACTAGGCGTGATGGCCACTGACTGCTTTGATGGTCGGCGGCTAAGGATCAAAGAAGAAGAAGAAAAAGAAGAATCCTCCATAACGGAAGGACATCGCACGACCACCATCAGTACAGACACCAACGCACTTTGTCCACTCCACATTATTTTCAACAATAAATGTGTCCAGTGACTAGAACAATCCAGAGTTTAAATTTTGACATCGAGCGCCATCTAGTATTACTATTGAAAAGCGAAACAGTTAGTGGTTTTTTTACAGTGTCCGTTAGATGTCCTTCCTATCATCGCATCAACACATTGATGGTCCGATTCTAAAACCACGTGGGCTAAGTGTCATTTCAGTAAAAATATTGGAATATTTCGCAGCGCCCCTGTAAACCAGCCACGGGGCGCACAGTTTGGGAACCACTGTCTTAATGTAATGACAAATATATCTTCATCAGCAACCAAACAGAGACACTGAGGACATATAAATCAAAACAAGTAAAGAAAAAAATTAAAGTACAAAAATGAGCAGGCAATCCAAACTGCCTACAAGACAATGACCTGTTCTTTTTTTCTTCTCTCTTCTGGATGATTGCTCTCCCAAGCCTATTGAGTTATCTCCCAAGCCTATTGAGTTACCTCCCATGCCTATTGAGTTACCTCCCAAGCCTATTGAGTTACCTCCCAAGCCTATTGAGTTACCTCCCAAGCCTATTGAGTTAATCTACATTTTGTTTTCTTTTACTTTTCATTAGTTCCATTCAACCGTTCACCCGTTATTCATGGAACATTATTCATTTTGTCTATCATGGAATATTATTCATTCTGTCTATCATGGAACATTATTCATTCTTTCTATCATGGAACGTTGTTCATTCTGTTTATCATGGAGCATTATTCAATCTGTCTATCATGGAACATTATTCATTCTGTCTATCATGAAGCATTATTCATTCTGTCTATCATGGAACATTATTCATTCTGTCTATCATGGAGCATTATTCATTCTGTCTATCATGGAGCATTATTCATTCTATCTATCATGGAACATTATTCATTCTGTCTATCATGGAGCATTATTCATTCTGTCTATCATGGAGCATTATTCATTCTGTCTATCATGGAACATTATTCATTCTGTCTATCATGGAACATTATTCATTCTGTCTTTCATGGATCATTATTCATTCTGTCTATCATGGAACATTATTCATTCTGTCTATCATGGAACATTATTCATTCTGTCTATCATGGAGCATTATTTATTCTGTCTATCATGGAACATTATTCATTCTGTCTATCATGGAGCATTATTCATTCTGTCTATCATGGAGCATTATTCATTCTGTCTATCATGGAACATTATTCATTCTGTCTATCATGGAACATTATTCATTCTGTCTATCATGGAACATTATTCATTCTGTCTTTCATGGATCATTATTCATTCTGTCTATCATGGAACATTATTCATTCTGTCTATCATGGAACATTATTCATTCTGTCTATCATGGAGCATTATTTATTCTGTCTATCATGGAACATTATTCATTCTGTCTATCATGGAGCATTATTCATTCTGTCTATCATGGAGCATTATTCATTCTGTCTATCATGGAACATTATTCATTCTGTCTATCATGGAGCATTATTCATTCTGTCTATCATGGAGCATTATTCATTCTGTCTATCATGGAACATTATTCATTCTGTCTATCATGGAACATTATTCATTCTGTCTTTCATGGATCATTATTCATTCTGTCTATCATGGAACATTATTCATTCTGTCTATCATGGAACATTATTCATTCTGTCTATCATGGAGCATTATTTATTCTGTCTATCATGGAACATTATTCATTCTGTCTATCATGGAGCATTATTCATTCTGTCTATCATGGAGCATTATTCATTCTGTCTATCATGGAACATTATTCATTCTGTCTATCATGGAACATTATTCATTCTGTCTTTCATGGAATATTAGTCATTCTGTCTATCATGGAACATTATTTATTCTGTCTATCATGGAACATTAGTCATTCTGTCTATCATGGAACATTATTCATTCTGTCTATCATGGAACATTAGTCATTCTGTCTATCATGGAACATTATTCATTCTGTCTATCATGGAACATTATTCATTCTGTCTATCATGTTCCATCTATGTTTGATTTCCAAGAAGGTATTATCATCATCATCAGAACCTTTCAGCTGCCCCATTGGACCACAAATCTTCAACAAAAACCTGCCCTACACTTCTGACCTGTGCCATCTGTTCATGCTCTTTCCGTTTCTTCTTCATCCTCTTTATGTCTGTTTCCAATCCTCTTCCCCCATGCATTTTTTGGGCTCACTCTGTTTCTCTTAGCCAGTGAAAACCAGATCAGAGACTGCCTTGTAATGCTATCATCTGGTTTACTTAATATGTGTTGCATCCAACTGTGTGTGACTTCCAAGCTGTTATATTCCTCTCAAATGAGTCATATCCTTATTTAATCTTGCTATAATTATTAAAGGGCTCAGTAAAGCTTTACCCTACTGTATAATTTGCACCCACATAAATTTAACTTGAATAATTTTCTAAAATATCCTTTGTAATTGTATGACTGTTTGCCGAAGATGGCTATTTAGAAGTAGTTTCCCAGTAATTTAATGTGTGATCATGTCCTACAAAGCTAACCTTTTTTCATATTTCTTTCATTGACATGGAACATGGAACAACTGGGCCTGAAGGGACAGTCAAGAACAAGGACACTTAATTAAAAGGCTAGGTGAAACTGCAGAAAAGGCATCATGCTGGCTGTAGAAAAGCTACAAATGGCTATGGTATTTCAGACAGAATTTATATACACAAAATTGCTACTTTCACAACTGCTTCAGGCTGGCAGAAATGGATAAAACCAGAAGGGAATCTCCGAAGGTGCAATTTGGAGCGGGGTCAATTCCCAGCGCAGATCAAAATATAAAAATCAACAGGAGGCCAATACTTGAATCATGACCCAAGACCTCCCCAGCAATTGAGGATATAAAACGGTAAAGGTAGTCAAATATCAGATACTGCCGTAGGGGGGGAAGTGTTAGAGACTTCAACATTACACTAGGTCCAGCATCGAGAGGTGGGATGTGCTTCCCTTCTTCTTCCCTAACTCAAGGCGGAGTCAGGTAACCATTTACAGCTGGGTAGACTGGACGACACCATGTTACAAACTCTACACCTTATTCAAAAGTTGCTAGCTGCACCTTAAATCTATTCAAAAAGTTGCTAGCCCTCTAACCACTCTGCCAATTAAGGAGACTGCCTCCTGTTGTAATGCTCTGAATAAAGTTTCCTATCTTCTCTGCATCCTTGTAGTTAACATTTGATTCTTAAAGAAGACAGTTGTCAATTCAATCAGCGGGACCCAAAGATGCAGCAATAGAGAATGTAGTCAGCGACCCATAGCTTGATTGCTTGCGTCAGAGCTGACCAAGGCCCTACTCCATCTACATGTGGTGGTCCTGGAAACAGGCTGCAGCACTGCAGTCTGGCTGAAAGAGTAGGGATCGAAGAGGGAAGGCAAACCCGGTCCATAAAAAATGCCGTGCTGAAGTCGAATGTGTCGGCCGAAAGGCGCAGATATCGCAGCTCCGGTGTAAACAGACACATCGCAACCAACGTCCTTTTCAGGGACGAAAACGAGTAATAAGAAAGAATTCAAGCAGCTGTTATTAATAAAGAAACACTAGCAATAGATGAATCATCAAAGGTTAAAACCGTTGAAATTTGGTATATAAAAGCGTAAGGGCTAGCATAGATGGACATTAGAGAGGATGTATAACTTGTGTATATAAGTGACTGTTTGCCGAAGATGGCTATTTAGAAGTAATTTTCCCAGTAATTTTGATTTGTGATCATGTCCTGCAAAGCTAACCTAGTTTCTTATATAACCATCGAGCTACAGGAACAGTTAACATTCACACTCTTCGACATATACCGAGGGAGACTAAGCACACATGGGTTTGCCTGGAGAGCAATGATGTAAATTCTGTTCAACGGTAACAATTAAGAAAGAAATTAGTGTCAATACAATCAACAATTTGTAAGTGGTACTGTCAAGCTGCTTAACCTTTTTAATCTTTTAGAATGGTTGTACCACCCTGATAATAGTCGTGTTTGAAATATGTAAAGTGAGTGTGATTGTGTACTGGCAAAGTCGTTCACACAACAGGTGCGCACACGGGAGTCATCGAGTATGGAACGACTGGTGATATTTAATTATTGTTTATTAACTCACAGCACATCATCACGTAGACATAGACGAACACAGTTACATCGAATCATAGTATATAATTTCCACACTGCATCAATATATATAATACGGCCTGTCCACATCCTGGCCTATAATAATCTTCATATGGCCTAAACAGTACTCCATTACTCAATAAAGCCTGCTCACACGGCAGCTATAATAATCTTCATATGCCCTAAACAGTACTCCATTACCCAATAAAGCCTGCATCACACGGCAGCTATAATAATCTTCATATGGCCTAAACAATACTCCATTACACAATAAAGCCTGCTCACACGGCAGCTATAATAATCTTCATATGGCCTAAACAGTACTCCATTACACAATAAAGCCTGCTCACACGGCAGCTATAATAATCTTCATATGGCGTAAACAGTACTCCATTACTAGATAAAGCCTGCATCACACGGCAGCTATAATAATCTTCATATGGCCTAAACAGTACTCCATTACACAATAAAGCCTGCATCACACGGCAGCTATAATAATCTTCATATGGCCTAAACAATACTCCATTACACAATAAAGCCTGCTCACACGGCAGCTATAATAATCGTCATAAGGCCTAAACAGTACTCCATTACACAATAAAGCCTGCTCACACGGCAGCTACAATAATCTTCATATGGCCTAAACAGTACTCCATTACACAATAAAGCCTGCTCACACGACAGCTATAATAATCTTCATATGGCCTAATAAATCTTCACTGCAGTTTATCAAATAGGCTGTACACACAGCGAAATATATAAGTCGACATTTTCTTAAGCCCTACGTAGGCATACACTATCCAAAAACCACTGAGACTCGACCTACACGGTCCACGCCCAAAACACAACTCTTCTAATCACATACTAGTCTCGTCAAAAAATAAACCAGTCACGAGACTCGGCTGTCTTGAACACCGCTCTCGATAATACATGCAGACTAGCTGCGAGCTATTCACATGGCTCAAAACAGTACAGAATAAATACATCTCAACATTTGAGATTAAACAGCGTTCACACGCTTATCTGTACTCTGTCACTCGAAAAATAGGAAAAGATAATTCTATCCTAAAGTCAAACAAGTATCCGCTTAATCAAGCGTTGCAACTCGAAATTTAACTTGTCCAAAACATTCTAAAGATTACTTCCCCTTCCATAAAATCCACTTGCAACAGTTACCACCCCCTCCGGAAAAAAAAATGATTCTATCATTCTTTTTGAAAAAATTAACTCCCAAAAACAAAAAAAATTTAGAAGACAATGAAGCTCTAACATATGCCTACAAAAATATCTTATTTTAAATCAAAATTATATCTACAACAAATATCAGCAATAAAGTGTAAAGTAGCAATTAAAGCATACAGCATAATCAGCTAAGTATAAAAAGTAATTAGCTAAATATACAAATATGATCAGTTCCAAAATTAAGTCAAGTATACCTAGTACAAACCAAACCGAAACAAACGATCGAAAGAGAAAACACAAGATCAATCAAAAGAAGAATGATCTGTAAAAAAGGAAAGTAAGAACTCAACAATACCATATACTCATATTTAAGTTGGACAATTACATGTAAAATAAATACAACTATCATAAGTAGATATATTATAACAAAACATATAACCACTCCAATAATACAAAGAATGGAAGTATAAATGTTGAAAGAAGACAAAGTATATAGAATCAAGTGAAACGAAGATGAGGTACGAAAGTATAAACAAGAAAACTCCATACCGAAAAGACAACAGAAAAGAAGGAATGAAATGAAGAATATTTACCAAAGACAGATGGAAAGCAAAGGCACGAACGCAGAGAAAGTCAATAACAGTACATACTAATAACTGTTTTGATCAGATAACCTATTTCAAAATAAATATATAAACATGATCGTAAAGGCACAATACAAAATATCAAAGTATATCTATACTAACACCATCAAAAAATAATTTATAACTAAACAAAACCTAATAAGTAATTTAACCAAGTTACAAGAGTTATACAAGACTAAAAATAAATAAATTATAGGCATCGAACAAACAAGTAATAGCATTGCTATAACTAATACGGACAACGCACAATCAAGCGTTAAAATAAAAAATACATCATAACAAAAAACAACTTTTTACATGAACTAATCACTCTACATAATAATCATCTCGCACTGACAAATGCTAGGCACCCACACAAAAATTACAATGCCAAAAAATAAATAATTTTTTTCCAAAAGTACCATACAAACATATTTTCTAATGGTAAGTTACATAAAACCGTATTCAATTTTTTTAAGTAACTCAAAACCACTAAAAAACTAATAATGAAATCAACTTTTAACAAAATGAATGACACATAAAACAAAATCATATCTCGAACAAACCTTTAAATCAACACATGTACATTTAATTCAACCTTTAAGTTCTTTCTGCTGACAATTACGTTCAGCTCAGTACAATGCTATTTAGCTATAACTTTATCTCTTACTCAAATCGATAAGATATACATTATAAATAAATCTACACTTTGTTGCTAATATGAAATATGCAAAAGGTTCTATAAAAATATCTACAAAAAAAAATAAGTTTTTTTTTTTTTAAAAATAATCTGCTAAGAAAATAGTCTGCATGCCTGACTGGCAAGAAATCAAGTTCTGGAAAAATCAAAGTTTCACAATATGTTGACAAATCCAAATACAAGATCATTTATGATACATGCAAGCTATTTTCAAAATTACATTTCACAACATCACAGATAATTCACATCTTCTCTGTATATTCTATATATTAATTAACCATAACATCAAAACATGAGAAAAATTTAAATTAAGTGAATAACGAACACTCAGGACTATCTAAAAGTAACCACTACATCAACACAATAAATGAGTTTGTGCTTAGGGCTGGCAATCTCATCATGTACAAAAACTATCCTAAACAACACAGTTGCAAAAATTCTAAGTTGAACAGAGTAGTATAAAGGATAATAATTACATACTACACATTATCAACACAATAATATATAAATAGTATAAAAATGTATTAATACATCATCAAAATACAGACATATAAATAACAATAAAAAAAAATTATGGCAATCAAATGATGCATAGAAACAATCATACAACAAAATTATATGTTATTTCAAAACAACAACATGTCATGTACTAATATAGAATACAAAAATATTTACTATCTAAAAAAAAAATCAGACGCAAAATTTCCCACTCTCTTGTAAACATGCTTGACCTTCAGTAAGTAACACCTCAGATTCTAGTTAGACGCTGACAGGTTTCGGTTGACCACTCGACCGTAAAGTTGACCTACATATCTGACCGTCAATATGTCACAGAAGCCTTGACTTTTATCGCAAAGTAGCTTCTGTCAACAAATACAAATGAAAATTTCCATTTTACTCAATAGTGAAATTTAATGAGAAAAACGTAGAAATCAAATTTGCAATTACCCAGCACCGGCTTGTGTAAAGCACCGGTGGTACTGTCTCTTCACGATGCCATCAGCTCTTCCTATCACATGTAGATATCACAGAATACTTGGGGACAACATGACCGACCTTGAATGTAGCCGCTGCCGTACGCTGAAACAAAGTCTCACATTCACAACAACAAGTAGAGCAAGCAATAGTATTCAAGCATCCACTGTTATTTTTACTCTGTTTACCTTGATTATAAATGACTCTGGGCTCATGTTGAACAAAATTAGCACAATTGCGCTTATTATTTGTTCTATGGTCAAAATACTTATTATTACCGTTGCCTTGTTTACAAATAATGACTTTAGTCTTTTGTTGAGGAACATTACTCTAGTGATGTAAAGCAACATTTGAAAAGCCATTATCTCTATCATACTTTCCAACATTCTTACAATCAAAACTTTGAGATTTGTTAAATTGTCTACAGTATCTAGGAGAGGGAAAATTATTATTTACTGATATCCCTTGGTACTGTTTAATCTGGGGGTTATCTCTCTTACTAGAACTGTTTTTCTTTTCCCCTATGGGAATATATTTACCAATTGTTTCAAACTGACTGTGCTGAGTTTGACAACTGCCAGAAACAGTCGTATCTATATTGTTCCGCATATGGGTTTCATCTTTGGAACAAGTAGTAATAGCCTCAACCCCTGTTATTAATTTCTGAGAATTTCCAATAGTAGAGAAATATTTGCTCTTATGAGTCTTGACCTGAAATTTATCACCTTTCTTTTCATGATCAACAGAACTGGCTGTTACACAAGAATCTTTGTTGGTCTGACGCCAAGAATTATTACTAGAATTATCAGTAACATCAGAACTAGGAAAGTTGTATTTACCACGAAAAGATCCATATTTACTATGTATGACCTCTCTATGAGCAAAAAGTGTATGGGGCTGACTTTTCGCAACTTTCTGTCTATCACTGTCAACATTGACAGAAGACCAAATTTTGTTGTTCAAAACAACGTCAAGTAGACCATCCACTCTATTTCTCGCCTGTGCAATCTCCACATCTCTATGTGAGATCTCTTCACCTAATTTCTTGTTTAAACTCTCAACTCTTAAAACTTTGCAGCTTTCCTCTGCTAGTAAATTTTCAATCTTAGCGACCTTCTCTTTCTCAGCCGTCAACTCCACTAATGTCTCTTTCTCTAACTGTTCTTTATTTGCTCTCAACTGAGTCAACTCTAGTTGTAGTGACTGAATCTTAATATAATCATTGCTATTATTAAGCTCATTAATCTTTTCTGGAATCATCGCATTCTTTTCTTCCTGTTGGAGACCAAGATTCGCAATATCATCCATCAAATCAAGAAGTGACTCTGTATAATCCCTATCACGTTTATCGGTCTCAACTTTCAATTTCTCATAAATCTGTTTATTTTGTTGGACCTCCTGTGTAATATTTTCCACCTCAATTTGCTTATCTTTCATCTGGACTTCCAATTGCTTTATCTTCAACAATGTTAAATCCAAACTTGCCTGCACACCAGCAAGTTCCGAATTTGATTTATCTAAATCACTTGTTAGTCTGGACACTGTTTCATGTAGCCTATTCATTTCAGTAGTACTCTTTACACAACTGTCCCTTTCCTGTAGGGCACTCCGTTTGTTCTTTCTTATTTGCTCCTCATCTTCTAACTCCTTTTTCTGATCATCAGCCATGTCGTTTGCGCACTATCTTACGTATACTCTTCATTATCTGATTGCGTTCAACACCCATATAGTGGTACGAAAACAATCGAAGATCCATAACCAGTAACTCCGCTAAATCTTTAGCCATCCTTAGATGAGGATGAGAGTGAAAATTCTCCTCAGCATAATATTTTAGGGCTTTTGCCGCATGGACCAAAAATTTGTCTATCACATGTTCCTCAAGCTCTGGGCCTTTTAATTCTTGAAAATCTCTACCTTCTTCCAACAAATAAGCCAATACAGGCCTCATATCCTCAGGATCTATATCATCATCATCCATAGTGATTCACTTACTTAATCAAATATATATAGTAATCACTTATAGTTATGACAAATTACTGTCGCAAAAAGGTTGGACAATTACCTTTCCAGCTCACAAAGTTAAACTATTTGTCAAGAAATGAGCTTATTCCAATTTCTGTATCACCAATTCCTTTTTATAGCACCTTTATCAAGTCACATCATTATCAGGAAAATCGATATATGTCAACAGCCATTAACACCTATGCATAAAATCTTACTCATATGTCAAATTAGACATAAACAACAATAACAACAGAATGAGCAATTAGGAAAGCCCAATGACATGCATGAAGTGACGCAATTTACACAAGAAAAATCACTTATCTGTCAACAATCCCGTTCCTTTCCGCCACGACACTGGATATCACATAGACTGCTAAAACCTCCACTGTGGGAAAGCACTGGAACTTGATTCGTTTCTCTTCAGGTAATTTCGTCAATATGATATGTGCTTAACAATGCACAAGGTGACAGGAACCATAATACAGCACACACCGCAACTCTTGACTCTTCTTTAGTCTGAAATGTACACGGCAACTCCGTGTATCATAACATCTTGAACTTGTGATGGTGATAACTGGCACAGGTAACCCGAATATTGCAGGAATCCGTCACAACCCGTACAAATGCTGGTACAAATACTGTCAAAGTATAATTAAACTTCCTTGACCACTGCAGACGTTGTTGTGGTCTATAGGCATGAAATAGGACGTCAATTGATACTGGTGTAAAGTTGCATACTACCACGAATAAAGCGTGCGTGGTTTCTCAAATGCGCCACACAGGCAGATAATAACTAGGTCAAAGTTCTGAAGTACAGGAGATTCAAGCCACGCCCACATAGGGCTAATTATAACAAAGTCAAGTGTTCTACACTCTTGTCACGCGAATGTCTTAAGTATACGTTCCAACTTGACTGTAAACCACCAAATGATAACGATCGAGTTTTAAATAGGTTAAGTGATTGTGATTGTGTACTGGCAAAGTCGTTCACACAACAGGTGCGCACACGGGAGTCATCGAGTATGGAACGACTGGTGATATTTAATTATTGTTTATTAACTCACAGCACATCATCACGTAGACATAGACGAATACAGGTACATCGAATCATATAATTTCCACACTGCATTAAATATATATAATACGGCCTGTCCACATCCTGGCTTATAATAATCTTCATATGGCCTAACCAGTACTCTATTACTCAATAAAGCCTGCTCACACGCCAGCTATAATAATCTTCATATGGCCTAAACAATACTCCATTACACAATAAAGCCTGCTCACACGGCAGCTATAATAATCTTCATACGCCCTAAACAGTACTCCATTACACAATAAATCCTGCATCACACGGCAGCTATAATAATCTTCATATGGCCTAAACAATTCTCCATTACACAATAAAGCCTGCTCACACGGCAGCTATAATAATCTTCATATGCCCTAAACAGTACTCCATTACACAATAAAGCCTGCTCACACGGCAGCTATAATAATCTTCATAAGGCCTAAACAGTACTCCATTACACAATAAAGCCTGCTCACACGACAGCTATAATAATCTTCATATGGCCTAAACAGTACTCCATTACACAATAAAGCCTGCTCGCACGGCAGCTATAATAATCTTCATAAGGCCTAATAAATCTTCACTGCAGTTTATCAAATAGGCTGTACACACAGCGAAATATATAAGTCGACATTTTCTTAAGCCCTACGTAGGCATACACTATCCAAAAACCACTGGGACTCGACCTACACGGTCCACGCCCAAAACACAACTCTTAAATCACACACACTAGTCCCGCCAAAAAACCCCGTCACGAGACTCGGCTGTCTTGAACACCGCTCTCGATAACACATGCAGACTAGCTGCGAGCTATTCACATGGCTCAAAACAGTACAGAATAAATACATCTCAACATTTGAGATTAAACAGCGTTCACACGCTTATCTGTACTCTGTCACTCGAAAAATAGGAAAAGATAATTCTATCCTAAAGTCAAACAAGTATCCGCTTAATCAAGCGTTGCAACTCGAAATTTAACTTGTCCAAAACATTCTAAAGATTACATCCTCTTCCATAAAATCAACTTGCAACACACCCCCGTTATCCACAGCTACTGGGTGGAGATCCACGCCCAGAAAAGAGAACTGTCTTGAGAATAAATGCAGCAAAAAACAATCATAATGTTCTTGGAGAAACAAAATATTGACTTACACTTTATTTCTTAACAATGTCAACAGACAAAGTTGGAGGCGTAGGTAGTGATATTCAAAATAAGGACACATTGTGCAAGAAAGGCTTTTGCTGCATTGCAAAATAGATGGAAATCAACAGAAGTCGAGTCTAATTTTTTTTAAAAGTCTATATCATTTTCAAGTCAAATGTCAAGGCAGTCAAACTATTTAGCTCTGAAACATGGACAATAAATAAACACCAAATTAAGATTATACGAGAGTTGCGTACTTTCTGTACTTTTGTATGGCGCTGAGTGCTGGAGAGTTTGTATGGCGCTGAGTGCTGGAGAGTTTGTATGGCGCTGAGTGCTGGAGAGTTTGTATGACGGGGAGTGCTGGAGAGTTTGTATGGCGCTGAGTGCTGGAGAGTTTGTATGGCGCTGAGTGCTGGAGAGTTTGTATGGCGCTGAGTGCTGGAGAGTTTGTATGGCGCTGAGTGCTGGAGAGTTTGTATGGCGCTGAGTGCTGGAGAGTTTGTATGGCGCTGAGTACTGGAGAGTAATAGAAATGTCCAAATTATCCTCATTCCACACATCCTGCATAAGAAAAATTCTTCGAATTTTTATGCCGAATACCATCTCCAACCATGAACTGCTTACATGGTGCAGTCTAAAAGATATGCACACCATCAATGCAAGCAGAAGGGACACTAAATCCATCACCAGAACAACACTAAAACCATCACCAGAACTGCTATGCTATGGACCACAGAAGAACAGTGAAAGAGAGGCAGACCAAAGACAACTCGGTGGAGTCTGAGATGCAAAGCATGAACCAGAGTTGGAGCAAGGCATGAAGGATGGACACTGACTGCAAAATGAGGACAGTTTGTTGCTGTCCTACAAGATGCCACTAGGCGTGATGGCCACTGACTGTTTTGTTAGTCAGGGGCTAAGGATCCAAGAAAAGAAGAAGATGGATAACAACAAAAACGACAAACAAGAAGGAACAGATTTTCATAAATAGGTGCTTGCACAGAACAAATGGTTTACCAAGATCCCCAATATGTAGTCTGAGAAGTGAGAAAAAGATCTTGGGGCTTGATAAGAGGTAAACGGTTGACAGTAGTGCAAGGCTTTGTTTTGGAGTCCTCAAGGTAAATAAAAATCAGACAGCCCCAAAGACACACGGATAAGAGAAATGGAAACAGGCATAATAAGTAGATGGAGAAGATATGAAAAGAGCTTGAGCAGATGACACAGGATGAAAGAACTTGGCATGAACTGACTGAAGACCTATTCTCCTTATGGGGCTGCAAGGTACGGTAATGATGATGGTGATTCTAATTCTTCAACTTGACTACAGTTACTTCTTGCCTGTCGCTCAGCAAATGCTGATATAATCCAGACAAGCAACTCAGAAATGAACAAGCAGATTTTCAACACAATAGATCCTGTAGAGCCGTCGTCCTTTCACCAATACAACAAAAAAACTCCGTGTATTGCGGACAGAAAAATTTCCATAACGGGGGCTAGATTTTACTGTCCTGAGTTCCATGGCCCATTGCGGTTGTTCCATAGCCAGCATGATGCCTTTTCTGCAGTCTCACTAAGCCTCTTCAGTGCCCTTGTTCTCGACTGTCCCCTCAGCCCCAACAGTTTCAATAAATAATACACTGACGCAGCCACGAGCCCTCTTGCACCTACCTCAACAGCCATGACCCTTGCAGTAAACCCATCGTGTCTCAGACCCGCGGCCAGATCACTATACTTTGCCGCTTTGAACGCTTGTTGCTCGTCCAGTTTGGATTCAAATGGCACGTTCAGTTCAATCAATATAACCTGATGCGATGCTGAAGAATGCAGCACTATATCCGGCCGTCTTTAGATTTTCTAATACTCCATGGATATGCCCCTCGTCCAGTTAGGTCTACTGCCATCTCCCGGTCATTCGCACGGTCAAGAAGAGATGGTAAACTGCTACCTGACTTACTCGGTTTGGGTGTGCTGACTTTCCTGCTCTCAGAAAGTATGTATTTGCTGTGCTCGGCCTGATTTTGCTATTCGCCTTCATCATTGCCAGGTCTGTTGTCGCAGCCAGCTCATTTAGCACTTTGTTGTGGCGCCATGTGTATCGCCCTTGCCCTAATGATACCTTTCAAGCTGAGAGCACGTGTTCAAGTGTTTGCCTCTCATAGCACAGGGGGCACTGCTCATCATCCGACTTTCCCCCATCTCACAAGGTGTGTGGCCGATTTCAGGAGATCATACATTGATCTAATAATGAAGCTGAGCTTAAGAGAAGCCATAGGCCTATATCATTCCATGTCAAGGACCTTTGCAGGGCTCCTTCCCATGTAGTCCATTGGCCTTGTTGGGCCTGCTGCACCGCCTTATGCAACCTCTTATCATTCTCAGCTTGATAAAGTCTTCTATTTATTCCAGTTAGTGATATCCACCAAAAGATAAATATAAGTGGATGGAAGCAGACATCATCATCATCAGTTGATAAGATCTCTATGGTGTTGTTTGCTCCACTGTAGTGTATGGAATGTCAACTTGACCTACGCAGTGGTGTGTAGACATGGATTGAGTGTATAATGTGCGAATGATAATAAGGGTTCGTGGTGTTGACAAATGTTCTTTTCTCACACTCATGTATGGCTGGAAGTCATCGACACCAACGACTGTGTACCTTTCTACAGTTTAATTGGACGTATACACTCGACAGCACAGATAGTGACAAATCACAGGTTGGCATAATACATCATAGTACAGTGGATAAATGGTCTTGCAATGTTACATGGGCACTCATGTAGAATAATTGTATAATGGACTGTCAGTAGCCAAGCACTCAGTATCGCCCATACATATATATCAACTGACTTCACTGACTGAGCACGTCAGCTTATAAATAATATTTCAGATGGCTTCTAGACCTAATCTCGTCTAGCGACGATTCTTCAACATAATGTTCAGCACATATTTTTCCATATAATAATATTGAACCGCTAGCAATGGGTTCTCATGTGTAGCAGTGATCTCTGGACTAATCAAGCGATAATACGGGCATCCCTTTTCTCTTCTTGAAAGTCACTACATGTTTTGGTTCCAAGATGGCTTCACTCGTGAGCTGTCACTCACGTTTGGATACAGATAATGAATCTGTCCTAAAGTTAGTCATTCATTAAATCTTTCATTGCTCTGTAGATTTGGTCATGAACAATTGACTGCATTCTACAGGGTATAGTGCTGCTAGGAATCGAAGTCGTTTTCATCGAGTCAAATATATTCTCTTAGACATTCAAATCGTACCTATCGAAAATGGTGGCTTCGTACGAGAGTTCATAAGAGTGTCTATTATTACCTTGGTATCCGAAATATGGTTCTGCCATTCCTTGGCAATACGACTAAACACTGGGGCAAAGCATACACGATAGATCTAGACGACTATCACTTTCCCCACAAATACTGAGATCACTTTTTCCCCGGCGACAGGCCGACATAGAAAACACAGTCCCTATCGGGACGAAGCCAAATCACACCACACTCTAGCGACACATCCGCCGAATAGCCTTTGAGACAACAGAACATATAGTTCGACTTAGATATGTAAAGATATACAGATATAAGACAGACTCGTCCTACTCAGACAAACAATACACATAAATTCAGGCCATAGATATTCTGAAGCAAGAACAATCTATTACTACCCAAACAAAGAACAAATCGCAGAAAACTGGATTTATCCGCGGAGTTCGATCGAAAGAGCCGACACAACTTTCAAGGGAAGTAACTCAATAATGACTTTTCCTTAAGCACTATTTTGTTTACAAAATATTTGCGAACATAACAAGTATACCAATGTATAATATTGTAAGATATCAAAGACTGCACGTAACACAGCTCCTCGTATCTCCTGAACTACCATGTTTCTGCGCTCCCTGCTTGATGCCTTGGACCACCAGCGGATGTCTCCGTGGCCAGATCCCCGCGTATATTCGTCTGGGTGTATCCGATTACCTCTCTCAGCTTGAGCGACTCTTGGGCAGCAGCAACAGCTTTTTCCACTTCCTTCCCGTTTTCAGTGTGGGCTGAATGGACTTAACCAATCAATATATATATATATATATATATATATATATATATATATATATATATATATATATCTAGCCTTCTTCGACCTCAGTGTGTCTTACATTTACCTGTCATAAAAAAAAAAATAATTAAGAAAAGAAATGATTCTGTTTCACCATAAACATAATATTTTCATTTGTACCCATCTGTTGAGGGATGGAGAAATTGCCCGATTTCTTTCGTTTGTTGTCTAGGGTCCATTAGTTTTAATAAAGATGTGAAGATACGTTTATTTTAATTTGGTTTGTATTGTCAAATATTCTGGAAGCTAATCCTCTTGGATACCTCTTTCTGTCAAACTTCAAATACTGAATAAGGCTATCTACTGTTTGAATGAACCTTGAATGATTGAATAAACCTCTGTGTTCAGACGATTTGGCAACAGTTTAATAAACAGTAAGTACGAATTCACAAAACGTTACAATCACGAATATGGCATGAATACTCCCTCTAACTTTCAGTCTACCACCATCTTGGTTCGCTTTTTATACAATGTCATACCACGTTTCCATAGTGGATACTTTTATCATATCATTTCTTAATTCCATTTAACATCGGGATATTGAGCATCCCGGCATAGCTAAAAGTTTATTATATTTTTTCCAACAACATCGGGGGATTTGAGCGTCCCGGTGTCTTCAATATTCATCATCATAATTTTCACTCCATAAACTTCGGGGTATGTCGCATCCCTGTATAACCACTGTTAAATTATATTTGTTCATATAATTTTATTTTAACACACTTCTTCGTCTCGGGAATTATCGTCCCGTATTGACTTCAATTATAATCCTGGCATTATCTCATGCCTTTCATTTACAGCATATAGCTTACCATTATCCTCGGAAGTATTTATTGAATACACAATCCAATGTACTGGCTGATACACAAGTCATTAGACATACATCTTGACGCTATGACGTCACATTCCACTCTGCCTCATACGTCATACCTCGATACTCATCTCACAGCGACCGCTCTCATGTATCTCTTGCATTCAGTTGAGGTACGACATGGTGTGACAAAAATCCGGCCCTAATAATAAGTTGCCGCGATAAAAATCACATCATGAAGCAGCCTCAACACCATCATTGGAGAGCCGCGGTAGCATAGTGGTTAGTGTACTGGCTTCCTAGCTCAGTGATCTGTGGTTCGATCCCCAGATGATGTGGGATTTTTTTAGGCCGCAAACGGCTCCTGGGTCGACCCAGCCCCAATTGGGTACCAAAGCAACTTCTGGGAAGGTTAAGGCGGCCGGCGTGATGTTGACCACGTCACCCCTAGTGTGCCGATGGTCAAGAAAATATGGGCCTAACACCATATTCCCAATATGCCTCAATGGGCGTGTAACGGGATCCTCATTTTTCTACCCATCATTGACAGAGTCAAATGTGCCGGGTTCGATGCACGCCATCTATCAATCTGTAATTGGGTACCTAACTTTACTTTTGAGTTCTGAAAAGAAAAAGCATCGAGGAGGTGAGATGGTCACACTACCTCTCGATGCTGGACCTAGAATAATGAATTCCTTTACATTTTACTTCCCTACCGCAGTATCTGACACGTGACTACCGTTACCCATCATAATTGTCGTTTTCCGTTTCACTAATTATGAAACATGGACCACCGCATTAAAGAATTCACGTCTTCTTACATGGTGAGATTGCCAGCCTTATGACGTGAATGAAAGTGCCCTACATCTCCTTGTCAGCGACCACGAGAACTACAGAAGACGTTCGCCTTAGTTAATTTTAAGTCATAATTTTTCCCTGACTGTAATAATTTTAACATACCTTTTTAGATTTACCCACTGTAATGTTCTTATTATGTAGTCTTAAAATACGTTTCTGTCGTAGCCGAAATATAAGAAGTAAAAGTCTATATCTCTGCACGCAAGATCACAAATATTTTTCGTTACAAAATAGGTAATGGATCCTGTTACACATTCATTGAGGCATACTGGGAATATGGTGTTAGGCCCGTATTTTCTTGACCATCGGCACACAAGGGGTGATGTGGTCAGCATCATTTCGTTACAGCAGTTATAAATTGACCAAATACTGAAAATGCCCACAATTTAGTTCTTAAAGTGTTTATTGAAATAGAATAACTTATTTAATGATTTTACTATATTTTCTATCTTAAACCATTATTCGCCCGACCGATAATATTGTAAAATACTACACGAGGCTAAGACTGTGAAGCTTGATTGAACTCTCGGTTTATTTTTGCGGGTCAGCTAATTAAAGACATTAAATAACAGCTTCGTAAGTCTTAAATCTGTACATTATGAAATAAAGTATATTTAAAGGTTAACACATAATCTCTTATATACTGTATATTAATTGACTTGACTTGACTTTGATCCACTCTCACTGAGCGTCAGCTCTTTGTGACCAATTATATTTTAATTATTTACAGCAAAAAAATCAAAGAGTTTCTAGTGAAAGTATTTGATCTCAGAACATTTATGTGCACTCTGTGATTATGTAAGATTATTGATTTTCTTCTTTAAAAGAAAGTGTTATAATGAATGACTTGTTTTCTTCAGGACGGTTACATACAGATTTTGTTTTTATTCCTTTATATTTTTCTGTCAGTTTGATGACAGGTCAAAATACGAATCTTTTGATCCAAGATTTTATGAACGCATTCAGCAGCCTTCCTATAGTTACACAAGATAATAACAATCCATTGTATATTTGATTACACCTTCTATCATCTGTGAAGTCGGACATGAACAATTACTGACAACAATTTTTAAGACTTAAAATCAAGATGAAAAAAAGTGAATTAATCCTAGCTCAATAAATCTTCTATTTCTTATAACTACAATCTGTTATTTACATTATTGATGCCAGCTTGATAGTTTCGTTCTATTTAAGTCAACTTTAAGTTCTCATTATGAAAACACAGTCTGCGCTTTATAGGTGGCTAATAAAAGTTTACAGTAATGTATGATGTCACAGCTGTGTGTCATATATCAATATCTAACTGTACTACTTACTACTCTTTAAGGAAACACAGGAACACTGCTGCCTCAGACTTCTCTAAAGAGGTTACTAATGTGGAGTTGTGTATTGTTACAAGCAGTATCACCGTAGACTTCTCTAAAGAGGTTACTAATGTGGAGTTGTGTATTGTTACAAGCAGTATCACCGTGTAAAACAAATTGTTACAGAAACCACCACTTGACGAGCATCTAAGTGTCTTTGAGCACGCTATGTCCGAGTGAGCTAACTACAATAGTGGGCATACTCAGAGAACATAGAGATAGAAAAAGGAGTATAATTATCGTCAATCTTTAACAGTTACACCTTCATTACTTGTCATCTCCGTGTGGAGTATGGGCCATAGACATACAAACACTTAGCTGTTTTGGCCTGTGAAATCCGTTCAAGATTTTCTTGATATTTTTTCTTTTTCACTTTCGTATCTTTCACCAAATAACTTCAACATGTGTTTCTTAGTCTCTCTCGATGTCTCTTACCCTGGCGCTTCCGAAACAATAACTGCATTGTAATACTATCAAGTGGTTTGTTTATTGTGTGACTTATCAACGACAGCGGATTTCTCAAACATATTGTGTTTCAGTCGTATATCTTGGTTTTTTTTTTTTTTTTTTTTTTACATATGTTTAACACATTCCACATATGTAATCTTGGCATACCTTCTGCGCAAGTACTAATGTATTATAGTCTGGAGCGTCTTTCTGGTGTTTTTGTTAAATTTATCTCCATGTTTGACAGCAAAACAAAATTACTGTTGATTATTGTTTTTTTTTAATAGGTCTTAGATTTTTATTGATTTTCCCGTTGCAGTGAAGGTATCTTCTACTTATTCATTCATATTTAATTATCTGTATATGTCACGGATTGCCTCCCCTGCTTTGCAGTAGTGGTCCAACACTAGCCAAAACTCAAGAGTATCTAAAATGGGTCGTCAAATGTGTCTACCTTCGCACAAGATTACTCATGGCACATTTGTAGATAGAAGGGTAAAGACGCTTCTATCCCTAGGGAGATTCCACAAGATATTTTCAGAAGTCAAGAACAATGTTGCCTTGGGCTGAACAATTGTTAACTTAAATCTGATCCGTCGTCTTTTGTGAAGGATTATGCAATGGATATGGTCTGTGCAAGCCCCCAGCTGAGTTAATTCAGCAAATTTCCTCTTATAAGTAATGGCTCTATATATGTAAATATATCTCTAGATGTCTATATATAGTGTATTTATTAAAGAATCATGCTCATACGTTGGCTTTCATACTTATATCACTGAATAAACGATTATTGTTTTAGTTTTAAAATAACAGGTAACAAGTTTAATGATTAATTACTCTTTAACAGTTAAAATAAATATGAATCATGGGTGACATTAAATGGATATAAAGTTTCTCGTAATCGAGACTTGATAGAGGATGTATAATATTCCTTTTGCTGGTGCTCATTAGTACTACAACTTAGCTCTAGGTGAGTCCTGTCGCCGTGGTTTTCGTCACTTCTTTTAAGATGAGGGCCCTTCTCCACACAATTTACTCAGTGTATGTGGTTAGAGTTGATGCTCTTCTCTCACACTTAGTGGCGTAGAACGTTAGTAGTACTTCAAACCGTCTGATAGGTGAGTCATCTCGTCGTGGTTTCCGTCACTTCTTTTAAGATGAGGGCCCTTCTCCACACAATTTGCTCAGTGTAAGTGGTTAGGGTTGATACTCTTCTATCACACTAGTGACGTAGAACGTTAGTACTTTAAACCGTCTGATAGCTTGTAACCACGAACTATTTTTAGACAAAATAGAAAGAACAAATGCCTCTGCTAAGTACACTGAGTTAGAAGCTTAACAGGCGCATCCTCTCGCTGTCCACCCACCAGTGTTAATCTCTCATAAGAATTAAATTCTTGAGTACACAGCGTAGCTCAAGGAAGATGATTAAAAATCACCAATACTCTTCTGTGTAATAAACTGGGAAAATGTGTCTGGACATTGCGAATAATGATTTGTGCCTGAACTAACATTAACAAGTTTCATATATCGCACAAAATGAAATGATACACTTGAGGCACATGTGATGTAATCATCACCCATTACTGCTCCAGTCGAAGTCTGGGGTCACCTCTGCTGTAGGTTTTCCGCACGACTAGCCAGAAACAATCACCAGCGTTTGCTGTAGTTGTTCATGAATATACTACTTTCATATGTTGAGGCTGCCAGCCTCATATATAACCACTAAGCAAGAAACAGGTCACATTCACATTTGTAAAATAATTGTTACTTTTATCCCAAAGTTTTGGGGATACACAATCTCCTCACACAGGCTAATGGACACGAGCAATTTAGGTTATATGCTCTCGAATCACTTGGTATGGAAATTTTGAACCCCTCTTTTGACGGGTGAATCTGCAAAACACTTGGTCTGGTAAAGTTTCTCTTACAACGAATGATCCAATTCCTTAGGCTTCCAGTCTTGGTATTTTAAGTCCTTGTCCCTTAAGATTACAGTCTGTGTATTTAAATATGAGGGTTTACTTGTAAATTCCAAAGTTGCCCAAATACTCGATCTGTCACTTATAATTATGGAATTCTAGGTTCGATGTCTCACTGGCTTCTGTGAGTTTGCTCATTTGACCGTGCGATGCAGTCTCTGCTGTGTCTCTGAGCTCTCTAGATTATATCTCTCATTCTCAGTTCAAATCCCAGATTGTACTTCCCGGCAAACTTGCCAATGAGATTCATTGTGTATTCCGGCTCTCACTTCAATCCAATCGTAAGCTCTTTTGCACTATGTGGGTAGGGGTGTTTAATTTAAAATATTCCCCACGTGTATTAAAATATAACATTTCAAAATCCAAACGCGTGACCTCTATCTAATATGCCGTAATATTTCCGGTGACATCTTGTGCACTCTAACAAACAAATGTGTGCACTAATTTCTTGCCCAGATGCTTTCCTACCAATATTGACTCGCCAGACAGATTATCTGCGATAATCACACACAAGGATGGTCTAAGCGGAAGCTATTATCTCATATCACCTGTGTTTTCGTGCCTTCTCCAGACAGTCAAACAAAAGGATCGCCGGCAGTTCAGACAAACAATATGGTCTTCTCAGACAGACAGACCGAATCCCAGGTGTTAATTGCCTGATTGTCGCATATCAAAGGTAGCCGGCGACTCAAAGAGATAAACGTATTACCGGTGATAATGACTGGATATTGTTACGATAATACCACAGTTCACCTGGCGGAACGTAAATAGTAGTAGCAGTAAAAGAATTTAAGTGCAGTAAATATGCCAATTAATAGGACGTTGAGTGAGAAAAATGAAAAAATAAAGAGATACTGCCAGAGTGAATTAAAGTTTTAAAAATTGCACGACCGATTTCGTCACAGTATATTCCTCCAACTGTATCTAAAATTTTTGCCAAATCTGAGTTTGCATTTGAATTACAGTTTAAAACTTTATAATTAAAACACAGGCAGGTGAGTTTATAATCGATATTTAGTTAAAAGAACAACATGCAGAAATAAAAAGGTAAAAACGACAATAATTATACAGTCATGCATAACACACTATTCAGAAAGACACTGCAGACAAACGTATCTGACATTTCAGGAATTAAAATATAAAGCAGTTAAAACAATAAATTATTTTTTATCCCCTTTGAACTTGCTGAGGGATACAGGACTTATTTTTCTTCGAAAATTCTCAGACGTCTGCTTGAATATTATCAAAGAAAGCAGTGGTCAGCTTGAGGCTATTTGTATCTCCATAGAATGTTTCCAGGAATGATACTGGTGACGGCCATTTGTGTGTTTTCTCTCTGTTGCTCGTATGTTGGGCATCTTTGAAGTAGGTGTCCAGCAGTCATTGTATACATGCCACAGTTACACTCATCGATAGTTCATATCTTTAGCTTGTTGAATAGATGGTATCTCAGTCTGTTGTGGCCAGTGCGGAGTCTGAAGATTACCATTTGTTCTCTTCTGTTGAGCTTGTAGTACTGGTATGCATCATTTTGTGTGTGACCTGGATGCTCTACATCGCATTCGTTTCTGTATCTGATTCTGATAAAACTCTTTGCCTCTTCGAAAGTTATGCTTGTATCAGCCTGAGGTAGCTTTCCAACTTCCTTTGCCAATCTGTCACCCTCTTCATTACCAGGGATTTTACAATGAGATGGAATCCATTGTATCACAACTCTTTTTGATCTTTGACATAGTTTGTGGAGAATTACTCTTAGGTCATCTAGGTCTGCATTATTTTGGCTTTTCATCGTTGCAATTACTGACAGTGCATCTCTTGTCTTTCAGTGCTTTTCTCTGTCATTAGAACCTCTATGGCAGTTTTCAAAGCCTCTGCCACTGCTCTGAATTTACTTGAGAATTTTCCTGATGCTATTGATATAATTTTTTGTTTACCAGTGCTTAAGCGTAGGAGAACACCCCCACCTACATCTTCTGTTGCATTTGTTGCTGATCCATTTGTGTAGGCATTGGTCCAGGTATTGCTTTGGTAATGTTTCCCTATGTATTTTGTCGTTATAGCTTTTCTCTCTTTTGCATTCTGGCTTTTCTTTCTCTTAATTCCAAGAATGTTTTCTGTCCTTTCAGGGAAGCGATGTTATTTCCAACTGGAAGCTTGTGTACTTGAATAAATAAATTCCAGACTTTCCTTTTCTATGTTATCTGCTTAAGGTTTCTATATCTCTTTATACCTTTCAAATCCTTCTCCAGTTCTTTTCTTCGCGTGTTTTAGTCTCAGTTATCCTCTGATGGTGCGATTTCCAGTTTTCCTCTGACGCTGCGATTTCCAGTTTTCCTCTGATGCTGCGATTTCCAGTTTCCTCTGATGCTGCATTTCCAGTTTTCCTCTGACGCCGCGATTTCCTGACCAGGGATTGGCTTGTAATGCTATCCGCTGGTTTTCTCAATGTGCGTCTTATGCAGTGCCAGCATCTTTTCCTTTCATCGTATTCTACTGATACGTGTTTATTTTTTCGATTAGTTCCATATTAGTGTTCTTGTCTCTAAAATTAAAATACGTCTATTGTGCATAAGCACACATTATACAAGTCTTCATCTTTCTGGTTGAGGTCGGAGTGGCTAAGAGGTATTGCGTCCGCCTCGAATTCTAGAGGTACCGGGTTCGATTCCCAGTTGAGGGAATATAATTTACGGACATTTGTTTTTCAGAACCAGTGGTCCTTATGATGTCATACTCCCCCCTGGTCTCATGGGTAGTGAGATCGGATGTCTAGCTTTCTCGGATAAGGGCGAAAAATAGGTGGTCCCGTGTGCAAGTTGCGCACGTTGAAAATCCCATGGCAGTTGGAAATCGTAAAGAGTAGTCCTATCAGGCCGCTGCCCTGGCAAAATTTAAAAATTAGAAACCTGCCTACCACAAAAATATTTACATAATGTGTGATTCCTATATACACACATTGGGATTCTCGCTGGTGCTACGGAGTTCGTGCACTGTGCCGAGATGCTCCTTGTGTGATCTAAGGGAGGAGATCGGAGCACTGATGGAGTTGTCTATGTGCAATGAAGAAAGTCCTTCAAACCAAACCAAACCAAACCAAACCAAACCAAATCAAACCAAACCAAATCATCTTTCTGGATGAAATTTCGCTTGTTCTCCATGTGTCAGAGCTATACATTATAAGTGATTTGACGTAAAAGTTGACTATTCTGAATGTTTGTCTTGGACTTGGTTCCATTTGATTTCCATGTAATTCCCTCTTCAATAAAAGCTCATCGGCCTTTTGTATTCTTATCTTAATCTCCCTGTTTGTTTCACTAATTGTGTCCGCGTTGCGGCCGCACTACATATATTATTTCACATCTTGTAAGGATGTATTTCACAGTTCAATCTTCCTAGCGATAGTCAAAATTATTTTTAAATAATCTTTTTCATTTTTCTGTGCATTTTCAAACGCAATTGATGTAATCTCTAGTTACCTATGTTTATATTCTTGTATCTAGTTGTGGATATGACAAAAGAGTCGGGTCGTCGGTAAAATCTGAATTTTCTAGCTTTTTTTAATTAGAGTTACATTTGGTTTAAGATATCTGCTTACTCGGAGCAAGCAAGAGGACATGCACACCATCATAGCTGGCAGACGCTGGAGCTGGGTTGGCCATGTCCTCAGAAGAGACCCCGATGCCATCACAAGAACAGCTATGCTATGGACCCCTGAAGGAAAACGAAAGAGAGGCCGACCAAAAACAACCTGGTGGAGGACTGTGGAGGCTGAGATGCAAAGAATGAACCAGAGTTGGGGAATTGTACGAAGGATGACAACCGACCGAGCAAAGTGGAATCAATTTGTTGTTGCCCTACAAGACGCCACCTGGTGTGACGGCCACTGACTGTTTTGACGGTCGGCGGCTAAGGGTCAAAGAAGAAAAACATTTGGTTAATTTGGTTTTCATAAGATAGTCAGTAACGGTATCAGGTGGCATAATTGCCACACCCCAAGGGCGGAGTCAAGTTTCCACTATGTACAATTTATTCACATACTTCAGTTACAGAACTTGTGGAAACCTCTTGTATGACTCATCTGTTTTCAGAAAGACCTCTGTCCAAATTTGCCGGAAGCCTTTTAACACTCCTCGTAAGATGAAGAATTTATGTCCAAGCATACCCAACACGGTAGCATAGTGGTTAGTGCACTGGCTTCCTAGCGCAGTGGTCTATGGTTCGATCCCCAGATGAGGCGGAAAAATTTTTAGGCCACAAACGGCTCCTGGGTCGACCCAGCCCCAAATGGGTACCAGAGCTACTCTGGGAAGGTTAAGGCGGCCGGCGTGATGCCGACCACATCACCCCTCGTGTGCCGACGGTCAAGATAATATGGGCCTAACACCATATTCCCAATATGCCTAAATGGGCGTGTAACGGGTTCCTTTACCTTTTTTATACCCAACACGTATCCGCAGTGTGACTATCTGGTCTGTGCATGATCTGTTTTGTCTAAATCCTGTCTGTTTTTCTTTCAGCTAAGTTCTTTGTTTTTAAGCTTTCAATGATTTGGTTGGTTTGGTTTTTAAGGACTATATTCATTGCACACGGACAACTCCACCAGTAGTCCAATCTCCTCCCTTAGATTATACAAGGAGGATCTCAGCACAGTGCACGAACTCCGTAGCACCGGCGAGAATCCCAATGTTTGTGTATAGGAATCATTTACTTACTTAATCGTTCCTCTTCTACCGTGAGGTGTAGAGGTTTGTAAGAGAGAGAGCTATACTATTATATCGGCTGTCTTCCTCCTGGTTTGGTTCCATTCTAGTCCTCGGTCCTTCAAAGATTGTCTAATGTTGTCCTCTCAGTGGACAGTGGGTCGTCCTGGAGGTCTGGTTCCCTGGCTCTTAGTTTCCAATGCTTGCCGTGGTAGCCGATCTCCCATTCTGCAGACATGACCTAACCATCTCAGTTGGGACTGTTCAACTAGGATATATTAATCACGCATTCTATAAATATATTTGGTGGGTAGGTTTCTAATTTTTTAAATTTTGCCAGGGCAGCTGCCTTATTGCCTACTCAATGATGATCTTGTTTAATAGTTTTCCTGACACTCCTCCGTAATGTGTTCACCCTCGCAATCCTCATTTCTTTGGCAACTTGAAAAGATATCCTTCGTTCCAGTCTTTCTCATCTCTCCCGGACTGTACCGAGTAGTCTGGATAATATTTCTGTACAGGTGGCAATGTCTTCGTTATTAATCTCTGGTGGAATGTCATCTGGACCATTGTCTTCGTTATTAATCTCTGGTCGAATGTCATCTGGACCAATGTCTTCGTTATTAATCTCTGGTGGAATGTCATCTGGACCAATGTCTTCTTATTATTCTCTGGTGGTATGTCGTCTGGACCAGTGACTTTTCTCTGTCTCTTTGAAGCATGATGACTTTCTGAATTTTGTTTCTTTTATTGGTGTTTTCCGAAAATTCACGAAGAAGACCACAGGAATAAAAAGGATGAAAGAGACATCCTGAGATCCTTAGCAGGTGGCACAGCACAAGAGGCCATGGCCCGGATTTGTTATGTAATGCCATCAAACTCTTCATTATGCGTATCTGTGATTGATGTAGGTTAAGTCTGTGATTGATGTAGGTTAAGTCTGTGATTGATGTAGGTTAAGTCTGTGATTGATGTGGGTTAAGTCTGTGATTAATGTGGGTTAAGTCTGTGATTGATGTAGGTTAAGTCTGTGATTGATGTGGGTTAAGTCTGTGATTGATGTAGGTTAAGTCTGTGATTGATGTAGGTTAAGTCTGTGATTGATGTGGGTTAAGTCTGTGATTGATGTAGGTTAAGTCTGTGATTGATGTGGGTTAAGTCTGTGATTGATGTAGGTTAAGTCTGTGATTGATGTAGGTTAAGTCTGTGATTGATGTAGGTTGTCTGTGATTGATGTAGGTTAAGTCTGTGATTGATGTAGGTTAAGTCTGTGATTGATATAGGTTATGTATGTGCATTGTCAGTGAAATTGTGTGATTAATAACGAAAATAGCATTTCACGGTAGCTCCTCCTCTTAATAATTCTATCTTTGCTCCATGAGGAGCATTTAATCACCGCTGTAGATGCCCCCCCCCCCACCTTTTCCAGAAAGACATCAAGAGTCTATTTATGCGCTCTCGCAAAAGTGATATATGTAGCAGTTTGTTCTACACGATGAAGGTGCCAACTCAATACACAACCTCACAACCTCATTTTACTGCAATCATGAAGGAGCGACATCTCTATTCATTCCTTCTCTCTCTATAAACCCAGGGGAAGATAAACAAGGCCAAACTCTAAATATTGTCCTATTTGTTAATTCAGGTAGTTGTAGAGACAGTGCAAACGACCTTTCAACCTGGTTGGGTTCGTAATGTGTCATTTTTGTTTTCACATTCAAGAAGGAAATGGTGTTAGTATCTACAACAATAAGAAATTCAACCACAATGCCAGATGTCTCAACTGCTGTCCTCTATGATGTCATAAGTGATCATGAACTACAGATTATACTTATTGTCGTCGGTTGCACCATCATGGTATTAATTTGTGTTTTTGGTACCATCTGTAACATTATCAACCTTAGTATCTTCCTCAAGCTGGGCTTCAAGGACACAACTAACATTTCTCTATTTGGTATTGCTGTCGCTGACACTGGAGCACTAGTCACTCTCTTATGGGGCAGTGTCTGCATGAACCCTTTGATGATCCAGAGATTTCCAGACTTCGAGATGTCAGAGATTCGGCTTACGACCTCGACGTGGCTGCACGTTACCTTCGTGCGCATCACAGGATGGTTGACTGTTTTCGTAACTATTGAGCGCTATCTGTGTATTGCTTACCCTTTGAAAATTGGACGTCTTGTAACTTTTCAAAGAACAATTGTCATAAACGTCATTATTTTTGTCATTATACTAGCACACACGGTTCCTTTCTTCACCTCAACCAGTCTTGTGAAGAAATTTAGCTTCAGTAAAAACCGAACGGTGATCGGAACCGTGTACACTCCAAACGGCGAAACAATACAAGACACATTTTCGTACTCGAGCAACATCTTAGAGATTGCTTCTTTTGTGATTGTAGCTATCATGACCTTCTTGCTAGTACGACAGTTAAATAACAACATAAAATGGCGATGTTCAATTTTCACTACTTCTAAAATAGACACATTATCCGCGCGTGATCAAAGAGTTGTGATTATGGTCATAATAATTTCTGTTATCTTTATTCTTTGCTATTTTCCCATTGTGATTCTCTATATTGTGATGAAGTTTGAGAAAGAACTCAGTCCTATCGGTAAATATAAGAATTCGTTAAATACTATAGGTGTTTTTATGTTTTTCTTAGAGGCTGTCAGTTCTACTGCAAATATTTTCGTCTATTTGAGAATGAGTTCAAAATACAGAGAAATCTTTGTTTCTTTGTTTGGTTGCACCAAGTAGACGTTCGTTTTCACATATAAATGTAACTCGGGCCAACAAGCAGGGAAATCTAACACCGACGTACTTTTTCTAAGTTTCAGTAAGTAGATAAAGCCAACTCTTCCTGTCTAAACTATTTATAGTCTCAGAATATTTAATGGGGCTGAAGTTCAGATTTAAAAACGTTGTAATAAGAATATTTATATGAATCCTATAGCACGCACCACTTAACTTGTATTATTGTCAGCGACTCGAAAAGCGTTATAATGCTTGTGCTATATGCATTCATACGCTGTGGTTTGAAACAGCAAAATTCTCTTTACATTAAGAAACAATTAAATGCCCTTGGTGTATGGAATGCAAGCCTGGGCAACTGCATCAAAAGTCCAGCTTTGACATCATAGCCAGAATTCCCCACCAGGCTGAGGAAATCATCATCATCGGAGGGAATTAAATTAACGCCAATAAACGAGATGAGAAAGTTGATTCCACGAATGACATCTCTCACAGAAGGAAGTTTTAACATTAAATCCGAAAACAGGACATGATATGAAGAGATCAAGGCTATTGTCACATGATGATGATGATGTCAGTGTAATACAGACATCGAGCATATGTTGTAATGATGATGATGATATCAGTGTAATACAATTATCAAGCGTATATTGTATTGATGATGATTACGCTGATGATGATTATGGTCAGTGTGTGTGTGTGTAAGCAAATGATAAGTAAGAGGGGATGTTTGCGTGAACAGTAAATTGCGTAGGCCTGTGTGTATGTTAAGTGCGAATGAAAAGTGGTCAGTCTGGTTTTACGTGAATTTGCCTCGTGCGAAACTGTGGGTCAAAACACGGGAGAACAGTTCAGGTGCGAGGTGGTGAGTTTTGACTGGAAGGTTGCGTGTAGAGCGGAGAAGATGGCTAGATGTTATGGCTGAATCTTGTTGTTTAATTCTGAAGGAAGAATTACGAATTATTACCTTGGATATTTGTATTTCATATAATGTTTGTGTTTCATGACATTTCAGTAATACAGTGTTCAGTTTGGGACTAAATTTCGGTGTTGATTGGTTTACTCAGGAATGGATGTGTCAATTATGGTGTAAGAAGATAGTAAGCATCTTTGAGGATTAATTAATGTGACGGCATGCATCACCCAGCATGTGTCAGCTATGCTTAAATATTTTTCAAAGAAAAATGGCTCAGAGAATGCCTAGAATTAGATATGACAAAAGCATACGACTGCTTGCCAAGACGAGACGAGTTAAACATTTTCAGACTGAGAACCAACCACTGCAGATTCAAACATCATAAGTTTAACAACGTAAAGGCAGACTTGAGCCCATGGGGTTCAGACAAACAAACAGCGAAACATATTATTAATATTGATCAGAATCAATGACGCTGCACTCTGGGCAAACCCATGGGTACTCATTCTCACTCAGCAAATGCCAAAGGATATGAATGCTAAGTGTTCCTGTTTCTCACTGGTTTTATACACGGTTGTTGCATCCTCTCGTACGTCCATCTCTGCTGGTCTTAACGTGTGATGCAAATTCCAGCAATCTTAGTCTTGATGATCCATCGATTGCAGTGTCATTCTCAAATAGGCGATCATTACTTGTCTTCAGTATCTCTCCCTTATCCATATCCAATGCACCTTCTATAGGTGTGTCATAGATTTGCGATAGGGGAATTAAGACATAGATTGGTCCCTTCTGAATAGATTAGAACAGGTGATAGCTCAGTGAGAGGTAACGTAAAGAAAATAGCTTTTCACGAGTGAGATGGTGGAAAATAATAGATTCTGTCCCTGAAATCGAGAAAGCCTCTCTCTTTTAGCCTATCTCTACAACAGATCTAGATGAGTCAGACAGTCTAATATAATATATATTAATATATATATATATCTCCACTCACATACACACACACACACATAAGTGACGACAGTTAGACGCACAGACGTGAAAACTATAACAATGAAATATCGATATTTGGGAACGAGCTGACCGACACACTTGAATAAGTTTATGTAAATTTTATTATCATAATAATTTTCACAACACAGTAAATAACTTTAGACTATCAAATTAATACAAAAAATACACATAGGTTAAAGAATTACTAACAGAATAGTATACTCATAGGTGTAATCCTTTCCCCCTCTGTTTAGCCCACGATCCTGTTAGAAGAAAAGTGATAGCCCCCAAAGAGTCACAGATCTATACGCTATGGTCTAGGATTTCCCTCTACAGTTAAGAACAGAGTTGATATATTAATCTATTCTAAGAGGAAAAAAACATTAGATACACAACTTGCATATAAGAAATACAAAGTTGGTGAAATTTGTTATACAATAAAAGAGTCAATCATTCCTGCTCTCATTCTATTCATACAACAGTGGCCACTGACAATCTTTCTACTTACAGACTGGATTCTTCCCTTTCTGGAACAATCTTTGGGACATACACACATACAGCAGCGCCGGTTATTTTTCGCAAAGAGAACCCCAGCTCCTCAAAAGACAGAATCAAATCCACTGTTCCGGGGAGCGAACCCTTGGTTGTTATTATTATTTGGATTACTGCTTATATCACTAGAAAAAATCTTTTCAGGTAAGAGATGTCACAAAGCTCACAGTGTCAGAATCTTGAGATTTCCAGTACTTTAGGAAATGTCAGGTTGGTAACTTCACTCAGTATAAACAATTGATTGTCACACAACAACTTGATCAAAACCCGTCGGAAATGTTATTGTTTGTAATTTTTCTCGCCGGATGCAAACGCAATGCCAGACAGGTTGTAACTTGTAAACCCACGTATTTAAAGACATAAAATGTTTCTTCTGTGATTTATTCTCATAAACTGAAAAAAACCGCTGGTAGATGTTGGGCTTTACCCAGAATACTGTATAAAGGAAAGGAAACATACAGAATACTTAATCACATATTATACACACATCCTATCCTATCCTCGCGTAAACATAATATTCACTTCGGTTATTTAACTTAATTCAGAAACTATAAGCTTAGCGCTTGTCTCATCGTTTAAAACTTCGGTGAAATAAGTTATAGTCATTACAAAATCAATAATCATGAATTAGAAATACATACGTATTTCGTCAATACTCAATGATGAATCAGTGTATTAAATAGTTAGTTAAAATATTCTCGGAATTGTTACTAGCAATTTAATTAACTTTATTTTTAGCTGAATGAGTTTAGATAGAAATATAATTTATTTTGCTTTCCATTGTAACACAGTAAACTTTAGAGAATTAAAACTGAATTATCATTAATCACTATGCACAAAAGAAACTAGTCAATATAATAGACGATAAACTAGTGAAATCTGTTACCTCAACACGGGACTGCTTAAGACTATTCTCCAACGCAAACTGAGATTTTACTTAATAAAGCAATCTAGAAACGAAGCTAGAATGTGTCTAAAGAACTGCGGAGTCTGAATGAATGAAGTCTAAACTGCTCTGGTATAAATATATCTCTGATGAAAGGAAAATGATTCACTATCATCGAACCCCCGATTACCTGCCAGATGTTCGCACCTACGCCCGGATTTACATATTTCCTTATACATTCTACAAATCAGAGAGATTTCTTACCCAGAACCGAAACCAGACTTAACACTTATAACACCTCGGAGAATTTCTACGTTCAGATTGCAAATCAAAGATCTGCTCACACGAAAGCCGAAAGACCAGAACTTATGCTCTCTCACTAGATCAACGTCAAGTAATTTGCTAATCAGTGCGAATTTGACGTCTTCTGCTTCGTATGGCCATTACTAGCAAGCAATGTCTTTGATCTGCTCGTTCTCACCATGTATTAATTAACTATCCACGAACGAATTAGGAAAAGGTAATAGACACTTGTCTGCCCGTTCGTTCCCAACTTATCTCTCATGATCACTGTTACATCGATTTCTCGATCTCTGGCGTTACAATTAACATGAAACCGACTCGCGTATGCTAATCCGGTCTACTCGTACTCTCAACATCAAAGAGATTAGCGCACAGCCCTAAACTGCGCGTGCTAAAGTAGAAGAAATGGGAAACAGATAGCTGTGTGTGTGGGAAAGTAAAAGTTAACAGACAAATATATGTAGGTGAAAAAGTCGAGTAAAAGAGAAATGAGGAAAATGAAAATAGATATAGAAATGTATCTCCATAATCTACCACATGGTGCAATTGAAGCTAGTTAGTCAGCTCTTTCATTGCCGCTACCCCTGCATGACCAGGATGGTAGATCCACACCAGATCCTGAAGATCAGAGTCTTCTATGGAGGTTTTCCATTCATGCCGGAGCTATCCACTTTGGACCTTCCAAAGCATGGATTGTGAGTCTCACACAATAACTGCTCCTGGTAATGAAGTTCCAGGCAGCCACCTTAAATCTGCAGTAGCAGCTTCTACCTCCATTCTAATGCTAGAGATTGTTACCATGTAAGCCCTGCTATGTTCAGCGACGATTCTGCCCTATAATCTAGCAGAGAAGCCCCACCTAGATTTCTCACTATGGATTACAGACCCATCAGTGTACACAATGGCATCATTATCTCCGGCATAATCTTTTATTTGTTGATCAATTTCCAGCAGTGTCCTCCCATTGGCCCAAGTTCTGCACTCCCTACCAAGGCTGACGATGACTTTAGTTTATCCAGTTCTCACCTGATTTAATCCACTCTTCCCGTTGAATATATTTTCAACTGTCATCAACTTTCTAAACATTGGTCTTCTGCGCCAGCCATGACATTCCCCACTTTATTCTTGCTCCTTTGATGTCAGCTAGGTTCTCATGCAGGGGACGTCTTTTGTCTGTGGTTGCTTGCATATAAGCTTTTGCCTGGGCCATGGCACATTTGAATCTAATTGACAGCAATCCATGCATGTGTCGCATTGTCACAATGGGGGTGTCTCGCGTACAGCCCAAAGCATTACGCATCCCTTCATTTTGAATGTGTTTCAGTCGTTCACACTGTGTAATTGACAGCGTGAATTTTGACAGCCCATTCTCGATTACCGATATCACTAGCTGATGATGAAGGAGAAATAGTAACCTCTGCTCCAGGTGCGCTGCGGCCATTGTTTTTAGGGCACTTGTGCATGATGTGATCAACATATTCTTGAATGATGTCTACTTTTTGATAACAGTAGATCGAAAACATGATTTTCACAAATAATTTGACAGAAAAAACTATATTGTGATATGAGAGAACCCTGAGATAGATCGTCAACTTTATGAGAGACATAGATGTGGTTATAGAGATTGAACTAAAAGAAGAGAGAAATTTATTCACTATTGGTACATGTGACATAGAATTATTATACGGTATCTCAATCATTCAAATATTTGATGAGAGATAACAGAAAATAGGGGTAAAAATATACTGGTAGAAGACAAACATAATACGGATAAATGCAGGTGTCGTAAATTTATTTTGAGAGAAAGAGTCTTAGAAATAGTGGTCCTGATTAGAGTGGAGAATGGTGGTGAAAGCTCAGTGATAGAAAATGTAGAGAGTAAATAGTTGCTTCACAGAGTGCTGGGCAGAGTAAGGACAGACTTATTTACGACAAATCGTTCCTCTCCATCTTCTCTTCACTCTCCTGGTCAAACAATTATTTGCCAGTTTCCAGACACGCCCCTGCGCTCACACCGATTTGGTGCTTCAAACACACAGACGCACGTGAATATAAACTATATTAAACAGATAGGGGAAATTTTGGGCTTTGGGTATTCCAACACAGTACTAAATAAGTTTATGCTGTTTATTAATATTAAATCAATCACAAACAATTATCAAGTGTTTCAGGAAAAATATATCGTAAGTACAGAAAATACAAATAACAAGGTAGGGAGGGGGTGAAGAAGATTGGTATCGACTAAGCCTTTCCCGCTTATTAGACAAAGATAAACCCAGTCCAAAGATAGATAGTTATCAGGAACATAGGTACTGTAACCCAACAGTGAATTTAATTACTCTGAAAGAGGTGTTACAATATTAGGTATGGGTGGTAGACAAAAATCCTGTTATTCCCAATTGGTTCTTCCCTTTACTAAGCAAATGAAAAAAAGGAGGGGGGGGGGATATAGAGTTAACAAAATATCCCACTTAAAGGAACAATGCAGGGTATACAGAAAATGTATTACCCGGTAGACAAGTTAACAAATGGTTTGCAAAAAATTAAATCTCCTGTCATTCATGCACACGCGTGAGGGCCCACACTCATATACTCACACACACTTACCGATTGCAGCATCAGACAATCCATAGAATTATATAAACAGCAATTATACTCTTGACATATGACAATGTCTGGTACTTCGATGTCCCGCCCCAGATGTAGCGAGGTTTGCTGATAGCAAATATTCCCACTTATCGCCGGACTTGAAGCCTAAGAGTTCTTGTGTTTTATTATATAAAAAGGAGTCTATGGGATGGCACTGACACAATTCAACACAGGGGTGAGGATGGAGTGGTCTCTTTAATTTCGCTGCTGGAGGTAAAATTCCTTCAAGGCGTGATGATAGCAACTGACCGGTAGGTTTTAAATCCAGTGAGGAAAAACTAGGCTCAGTCACAGTTCAGGTAAATATGTACTCTCTCACAGTGGGGCAGTAAATAAAATATCGCTACTGGCACTGTTCATCTTCCAGTTTATCTTACAGATTGTAATTTAATTTGATGGTTTCTTTTTAAATATTCTTGGGTAGGCTTTCTTTCATGTAATTATGATAGCTAGGCCGCATCGGAGCGCCACAAGATTAAATTTAAAATGTTTCATCAATATGTCTGGAAGTTTTAAGATGATTTCTTTATCGCTGGGATCGCAGGTTACGATCACTCTGTATGAAAAAAAAAACATGTAATATACCGAAAAATCAAATAACATTCTAAAGCGCGGCTGTCTTCCTCCTGGCCTGGTTCATTCTAGTCCTCGATCCTTCAAAGATTGTCTAATGTTGTCCTCCCAGCGGACTCTGGGTCGTCCTCGGGGTCTGGATCCTTGGCTCTTTGTTTCCCATGCTTGTCGTGGTATCCGATCTTCTCCCATTCTGCAGACATGGCCAAACCATCTTAATTGGGACTTGTTTCTACTTGGGTCTGCAGGGGGTAGGATTTAAGGCCTTGACGTATCGTCTGGTTGCGTACCATGTCTCTTCTTGTTACTTCAACCACCTTCCTCAGATACCTCATTTCTGAGGTTTGGATCTGGCTTTTATGGGTTGTAGTCATTGCCCATGACTCGCATCCGTATGTCAAGACTGGGACATAGGTGGAGCGGTATACAGCCATCTTCGTTTTCTTACCAACCTCTCTCTTGCTGAGGAATCCTCGATTTATGGCCTGAAAAAGTCTCCCAGCTGCTGCTTTTTGAGTGGCCAACTCTTCTTTGATGCCTCCCTTTCGGTCAATAATAGCTCCGAGGTATTTAAAGTGGTCGACCTGCTCCAGGACCTGTTCTCCCAACTTAATCTGATGTTTTCTTTCTTCTCGTGATATCACCATGGATTTTGTTTTAGAGCTGCTTATGACCATCCCTCTCTTCTCCAGCTCTTCCTTCCAGACTTGCAGGTTGGATTGGAGATGTGCCTCTGATTTAGCAATCAGGGCAACATCATCAGCAAATGCCAGCTCCGAAATATAGACCTGTCTCATCTTCCAGTACCCCACTGAATAATTTCTTGTTCTCTCCTTACATGCCTTGATGACATCGTCCATAAGGAGTATGAAGAGGTAAGGTGATAGGATATCACCTTGTCTTACACCAGTGGTGGTCCTGAACTCTTCTGACTTATGGTTTGCTGTCCTCACATAATTTCTGCAAGACTTGTAGAAGCTCTGTATAGCATGAATCAGAGGTGCTGGAATATTCTTCCTTGCCAAACAGTCCCAAAGTTTGCTCCAGGGGACCCTGTCAAACGCCTTTTCCAGATCTATGAAACAAAGATGCATCTCACTCTTATACTCAAGGGCCTTTTCACTCAGCTGTCTGAGTGTGAAGATTAGGTCTTGAGTACTTCGGTTTGCTCGGAATCCGCACTGGACCTCATCCAATTGTGGCTCAGCTAGGCGTCGGAGTCTCTGCTCTAGGATTCTAGAGTAGATTTTACCAGGGACACTGAGAAGGGATATGCCTCTATGGTTTCCACACTGTCGATTGTCACCCTTTTTGAAAATTGGTGTTATGATGGCAATCTCCCAATCCTTTGGTATGGTCTTGTTGTACCACGCTGCCTGTAAAACCCTTAAGAGTAATAGGTCGCCTGATGCTCCCATGTACTTAACCATTTCTGGTGTTATACCATCATGCCCTGCTGCTTTGCCCATCTTGATTTTCTCCAGTGCTGCCTTCAGTTCTTCCATCTTTATGTCATCTTCACCATCACTGGTTTCCTCTTCTGTGCTAGTGTTTATCATTTCTGATGCTTCACCATGCTCACCATCCAGGAGTTCTGAGAAATATTCTTTCCATCTTCCCATTACTTCCTTCGGGACAGTAAGCAATTTGCCTTGCTTGTCCTTTATAAATGTGAGAGGGCATTGTTTTTCCTTCCTCATGTTCTTTAGGGTCTTATAGAACAATTTCTGGTTTTCTTGTGCATCTTTTTCTAGCTTTTCTCCAAATTCTTCCCAGGACTTCTGTTTTGCTGCTAGCACTTTGTTCTTTGCTTCTGTTCTGAGTGTCACATATTCTCTATATTTTTCCATTAGTCCTGTTGTGTTTTTAGCTCCTAAGTATTGTTTCCATGCCATTTTCTTCTCTCTTATTTTCTCTTTGACTTCCTCTGTCCACCAAGTTGTCCTCTTTCTCTTGTTCCCAAGTCGGACTTCACCGCATGCTTCTGCAGCAGCTGTCTTTATGATATCCTTGAATTTAATCCAGAGGGTTTCCAAGTCATCAGGTCGTTCTTCTGTGTTGCTCACCGCTGCAGCAATAAGCCCCTGATATCTGGTCTTAATTTCTGGCTCTCTCAGCTTGTAGGTCCCAATGCTCATTTCTCCTGCTCGTTTACTTGGTTTCTTGCGTGATGTTGGACAGTTCCTAGGCTGAGCAACTCTTTCAGTTGTTCTTTTGATTGTTAGCAGGTAGTGATCACTTCCAATCTCTGGCCCCCTCCAGACTCTAGCATCTCGGACATATTTGAATGAGCTTCTCCGAACAATGGCATAGTCGATCACTGACTTCTCATTCTTTGTTGGTTCACATCTAGTGTATGCATGTATGCGCTTATGGGGGAACTTTGTGTTTGTAATGATCAGATTCTGCTCACTGCAGAATCTAAGGAGTCGCTTTCCATTGTCATTGAGAGTATCTTCTCCATATCTTCCGATAACTCCACCCAATCTAGCATGGTCATTTCCAACTCTGGCATTAAAATCTCCGAGCATGATAACTTCATCTAGGCAGTCATCCACTGTCCTTTGAAGCAGCTCGAAGAATTCCTCCTTGACCTCTGCTCTCTCATCCTCATTTGGCCCATACACTATGACCAGGTTGACTATGGTTTCTCCTTCTTTTAGTTTAACATCCATAATGCGCTCCGAGACAAAGTTCCATCCCTTGATACTATCTTTTTGATTTTGGGCCACAATGCAACCCACGCCCCCTTTAGCTCTTTCAGATATGGGTACACCACTGTAGAGCAGCGTGTTGCCATCGAGATCCATGACTCCTTGTCCTTTTTTCTTTGTTTCCGTTATAGCCAGGATTTCTAGTTTTGCTTTCCTCATCTCTTCCACCAGCTCCTCTTCCTTCCCATTTATACTTCTTGTGTTCCAAGCTCCATAAGTCGTAGTCCGTAGTCCGTTCCAGTTCGTCGCCTTTAGAATCAGTCCAGTTTTCTCTCTTGTGTTGCTAGTAATCGTGATTTAAAGCAAACAGGTGATTGGCCTGCTGTGCCTTTGCATGGTGGAGGGGCTGCCTCCTTACGGCCTCCATGCAGGCCGCCCTCCTCCTTTTTAAATAGATTTAAATTAACGCAAAATCCAGTGAAATAGAATGACTGAACTAGACCACTGATCACTTTACACAATTATATTTTACCGTTTTGCACAGAATAGAATTCACTGCAAATATATATGAAAATCCAGGGGAAAATCTAACACGATTTCAAATATAGCTAGTGCTTCTGTCAAGGTCTGGCTAACGAGTGATAAAATGCATTTCTTCATGGTCTGTATATATCTAAAGGGAATGAAAGATGAGTGGGACATGTTAAAATTTGACACCTTTTTAGATCTCATAAGACTTTTGGGGTTCTGACCGCCAGACTAAAGAGAGATGCCGCCCCTGGTCTTCCGTATCTCCGCTCGTTGCGTCCGCGTCGGCTTTCCCGTTCGCTCCCACTGCGATCGGTTCTGTGGTTAACACCGAGATGCGAAATACCGTCAGGAAACATGCGTCGTTCCTTTCAGGGACCACTACTGCCTTTTTGATAGCGTGCCGCTAGTCTTTCCTGAGATCCTTCCCCGTGTCTTTGATCGTGGTCGCGACTATCGTTTGATGCTGGCAACGCCCCCCCACTGGCCAAGTTACTGAAAATAACTGCATATGATTGCTCAAGAGATATCCGTGGGCGTGATTTAACCTCTCCTTAAATCAATGCGATGACCAGAATGAACGGTAGATAAACTGTCCACATATTAATCAGCAAAAGTGTTGACCATCTGCGTGGAAAGGATGCATAGCTAATGAGTCCAGGTGAAGAAAAAAATCCCGTTTGACGAAAAGTTACCACAATATTCGGGGGCACTGATGCTATCCGAAGGGGTCGTTACGAAGGGTCGTACCATATCATCCAACACTTCAGGGGTACCGATGTTATGAGAGGGTTCTTACCATCATCTAACAATTTCAGGGACGGCTGAGTTGTCTGTCACAATCGTCCCCTCTTTTGAGACATGAAAACATCTTTTCATGTTTGATTTATGACAATGAAGCTGCCCTAATCGGTAGCTTTAGGATGATTGATATCTTCAACTTCCTCCTCTTCCTCCGTAGTTTCTACTCAGGAAATCCGCCTCGACATTCTGTCTTCCCGGAATGTATTCCACTTTGAAAGAATAAACGTTTAAAAGAAGGGCCAAACGCATGATCCTTGCGTTAAATTCTTTATTGGCACCAAGAAAGGCTAACGGAGCGTGGTCTGTTTGCACCGTGAAAGATGTCCCATAGAGAAACTCATGATGGCGTCTGATACCGTCAATCAGAGCGAGACATTCTCTTTCAACTACGCTGTAGTTCCGTTTCGCTTTATTTAATTTCCGACTGCCATAGGCAACTGGAAATAGCATGTTCGGGTCACTGTCCTCGGCTTGAAGCAGTGTTGACCCGATGCCAAGACCTGACGCGTCGACCCGCAGTATAAAAGGTTTCTTGAGGTCAGGCAACCTCAAAATGGGGGTATGCAGACAACTGTCCTTTCAAAGTGCAGTACGCATGTTCGCACTTTTGATCCCAAATGGCCTTATCAGGACAACCTTTCTTTGTGAGGTCAGTCAGAGGTGCCGTCAGTCCGTTGAAGTTCTGGATGTACTTCTGATAGTACGCACATAGTGATAGGAACGAACGAGTGTCTTTCTTCGTTCGGGGTCTTTTGGCTGCAGCTATTTTCTCCATGTTCTTCTGAACAGGCCAACTACAGCCGTGAGAAATAGTATGCCCCAGGAAGTCCAACTGTTCAACCCCGATGAGACATTTGCTAGGTCTGGCTGTGAGACCAGTTTCCTGTAGTCTCCTGAGGAGCATAGCAACCATAGCAATATGTTCTTCGTAGGTTTCCGATGCAATTAATATGTCATCCATGAAATTATGGATATGGGGACTTTTCAAAGGTTCTAGAAGCTTCCTCATCATCCTGGTGAACACTCCTGGTGCGTTATGCAATCCGAACGGCATCACATTAAAAGTGTAATGTCCTTCACTAGTGCTGAAAGCTAACAAAGGTTTAATTTCCTCCTTGACTGGTATTTGATAACAACCTTTACTGAGGTCAATCTTGGAGAAAATTTTTGCTTTGCTGAGCTTGGTGAACAACTCAGAAACAGTTCGGAGAGGTTCGGGTTGGAATTCCGTTACAGCGTTTAGCAGCCGGTAATATATACACAGCCGAACTTCCTTATTGGGCTTCTGCAACAGCACTACACTGGAACTGTAAGGAGATGTAGACTCACTGATAATTCCTGCCTGACGCAGCTTGTCTATTTCTCCGCGAAGTGCATCAGTTTTAGCTTACGGGATGGGGTAAACTCTGGTTCGAACAGGGGTCTCGTTTGTTAATTTCATATCAAATTCGATGAGATTTGTTCGACCAGGTACATCCGTTAAGACTGCACTGTACTGTTTTAGTAGCGCCCTGGTTTCTGTTTGTTGTTCTGGTGAGAGATTGTCGCCGAACTTGACATCTTTAAAGGATTCTGTGGGTTGCAATGGGTACTCCATGCAGCCATCATCATCTTCCTCGTCTTCCGTTGCTATGTCGACAGCCAGGAGATGCTCGGAGGATGGCACCGGTCTTTCCAAATATTTCTTAAGCAGATTTATGTGGAAGACCTTCTCCTTTCCTTTGATGGAGATCTTGTAAATGTTACGTGAGATCTTTTTAAGGACGGTAAACGGCCCTTGCCATCCGATGCGAAGTTTATTGCTTCCGGTTGGAAGTAGCAACAAAACTTTCTCCCCTGGTTGTATTTCTTTCTCTTTTGCAGCTTTGTTGTATCTTTTGGCATGTTTAGCGCGGGCTTTCTTAAGGTTGGTAGTAGCTAGATCCCATCCTAGCTTTAACCTTTCCTTGAGCTCAGATACATACTTGCTTGCAAAGACGACTGTCTCGTCAGCCTTTTGGTCTGTCAAGGACCGAAGTAAGGCTTCTAGTGGCCCCTTTATAGGTCTGCCAAATAAAAGTGTAGCAGGCGGGAATCCCGTAGACGCTTGGGGAACCTCTCGGTAGGCGAATAAGGCAGCCGATATAAATAGGTCCCAGTCTTCCGGTTTCTCCTGACCCAGCTTACGTAACATGGTGGTTAGGCTGCCATTAAAACGTTCCACGAGCCAATTTCTGGCCGGATGGTAGGGACTTGTGTGGATATGTTTGGCCCTCAAGATCTTAAAGATCTCCTCCATTAACAGGCTACGGAATTGGGATCCATTGTCCGTCAAAACTTGTTGAGGGAATCCCAACCGTGTAAAAATTTGCACTAGGGCTTCTGCGACATGCTTGGAATCTATGCATGTTAGCGGTACAGCTTCGGCCCACATTGTGCAAGTGTCGACTAAGGTCAGGATGAACCTGTTCCTTCTTTTGGTCCTTTTCAGGGGTCCAATGATGTCGACAGCAACCCGTTCAAATGTAGTCCCCACTATTGGCATTTGCCCCATAGGTACTGGAGGTGTCAAGTGCTTGGGTGCTACCCGTTGGCACTGGGCGCAGGATTTAACGTACCTGATAATGTCAGAGTTCATTCCTGGCCACCAATAGTGGTTTTTTATTCGCTGAATAGTGGCGTTTTGTCCCATATCTCCGCTAAAGGGAAGAGAGTGCCCCATTTCTAAGATCTGGCTTCTGTACTGCGTCGGTGCTAGGAGCTAGTTATTCCCCGTGTCCGAGTTGCCCGTTCTATGATACAATACGCCATCTTTAGAAAAGATGGCTCCGTTGTGTCTGGGGTCCTTAGCCATGGGCAGTTTTCTAAAGCAGAGCTCCAGAGTAGGGTCCTTTTGTTGCGCCTCCTTCAGTTCATTCGGCAACAAATTTGGCGCAGGCTCCCTCTCCTACTTGGTTTGCCCTCTTGTGGTTACCGCTGCCACAATCGGCTCCTTAGGTCTCCCAATAAACACGTATCTACATCCCAGGATAACTGGGTAGATCGGATCATCCATTATGGCCGCTTTAATAACTTCTCTGACAAAATCAGAGTGTATCTCTACCAGTGCGATAGGAAGCGTCCTGGGTGCATCACTCCTGAAAACTCCACTAAGTTTGACGGTTTCCTCTGTCTCCTGACCGGAATTGACTAGGTGTCTGGCGACAATGCAACTAAAACTTAATCCAGTGTCAAAGAGACATGCAGTTGAGGTACCATTCAAAATTACAGTTCCTCGAGTTGAGGGTCGGTCCGCCTCAGGTTGAGAATCACTGACGTTGACTCTACCTGGCGAGGCTGTATGCAGGCATCCGATGCGGTTAGGCCCGGTTTGCTTGCCCTGATCAGACGTTCCTGGTGTAGGGGTCTTCTCTTTTCTTTGACCTTGGTGGCCGCGCTGCCACGTAGGCTTAGTGGGTTGATCAGAATTATTATTTGGGGAAGATCGAGTTTTGTAGAATTTCGATTTTTCCTGGGGAGGTCTCTGGGTATTATTTTCTCGTTGGTTGTAATTCTGAGAGGAATTTGAGGAATAGGATGACTGCTCTAGATTTTGTTTACGAGATGGCTCATTTGTGGGTTTACTTTTAGTGCTGGGAAGTTCGGCCATTGCATTGGTATAGCGTTCTGCCTTATTGAGGATGTCCTCAAGCCTGACTGCGCCCAGTTCAGCCAAAAATCTACGGGTTTCGTTTGACAAAGTTGACTTTATCTGCTCCACAAGAACAAGTTCAAGCAGTCCCTCATATGTAAGAGGTAGGTCAGATAATTCAATGCACTTTGTCAAATAGCCCGTGAGACGTGAAGAGAACTGCGGAAATGTTTCCGTGCTCTCTTTCCGGCCTTTTCTGAACATTTGCAGAAATTTTCGGGCGGTCATCTCAAACCGCTCTAGCAAGGCCTTTTTCATCATGTCGTAATCATGTTGGTTGGTTCCCAGCTTTGTGTACACGTCATACGCATTACCTTTCAACGCAGTTGAGAGTTTAAGTGCACAACGGGACTCTCTAACCCATACAGATTTGCGAGCCTCTCGAATTTCTCTAGGAAGGTGTCAATGTTTTCATTGGGGCTAGGAAAAGACTCTAAAGCAAAAGACATCACAGTTAATTGGGCAGATTGAGTGCTGGAGAGATCCATTGACTGAGACTGGGGCGAAGACGGCTCTCCGTTATTTGAAGTAGAGGCGCCCCGACTCTCTAAAGCCTTAAGCGCCAGTTCGTGCTGTCTTTCCCTGTCTCTCTCTCTTTCCCTGCGAGCTTCTATCTCTGCCTCAATTTTCTTCTGCTCCAATTGACGATCGTCCGCTTCTTTCTTCCTAGCTTCTGCCCTCTCTTCCGCTTCTTTCTTCTCTGCTCTATCCTGTGCTTCTTTCCTCTCTGCTCTCTCTTTTTCTTCCTTCCTCTCAGCTTCTGCTCTCTGTTGCTCCGCGTCATACCTTTCAAGTTCCCTGTTGACAAACAGGTTCGCGGCTTCTCCTTCTAATCCTGAGTCCTTCGCCTCCTGTCTCAAAATGGATCTTATCCTAATTCTCTCTGCCATGCCAAAGAACTGGATGCTTCTAAGACTAGAGAATAGTAAGAAAGAACAAGAAGGGAAAAAACTCAAAGCCGCTACGAGAAAAAAAAACACAAAGTATAAATTTACTTGTGTTACCTCCTACTTTGTAATGTGCAAACTTATCGCTGCTATTATTGTCACTTAAGACTTTTAACACAAGCGACTATGCCACGTTAAAATGGTAAGTTACACTAGAAAAATAAATATACTTTTACTAACAGTAGAGAAAGATTTATATTAAACAATTTAAAAGGAAAAATTTTTTTCCTTACAATTTTAATTCTCCGTCACAAAACTCCGCCCCTGAGGGTCAGTTTATGAGAAGAGACGTGTTAACTAGACTTAAAGAAGTCAGAACAAGGCGCCTTTAGCTACGCTCAACTCTTTTTAACTTCAAAAAACCTTTAGTGACTGTAAAAACAATTACGCAATCCCAGCAAATCTTATAAAGAAAAAAATTAATTTTCTCTGCCAGAGGATAATTTAGCAAACCGAATTTATGATTATCCGTACTTTCTACTGCTGTGGAAAGAAAACAACCTATAAATATGCTGTGTGGACGACCCAAATACTAAAAGGCGTTGTCTAGGGGGTATAATTAATTATTTATTTATTTCCCTAATTCATAAAGACATATAATTCACACTCTATCTAGTTAGACCCAGACTTAATCAGACTCAAAAATTTCTTTATCCCGGCGAGCCAGCCAAATATTGTCGTAAATTTATTTTGAGAGAAAGAGTCTTAGAAATAGTGGTCCTGTTTAGAGTGGAGAATGGTGGTGAAAGCTCAGTGATAGAAAATGTAGAGAGTAAATAGTTGCTTCACAGAGTGCTGGGGAGAGTAAGGACAGACTTATTTACGACAAATCGTTCCTCTCAATCTTCTCTTCACTCTCCTGGTCAATTTGCCAGTTTCCAGACACGCCCCTGCGCTCACACCGATTTGGTGCTTCAAACACACAGACGCACGTGAATATAAACTATATTAAACAGGGGAAATTTTGGGCTTTGGATATTCCAACACAGTACTAAATAAGTTTATGCTGTTTATTAATATTAAATCAATCACAAACAATTATCAAGTGTTTCAGGAAAAATATATCGTAAGTACAGAAAATACAAATAACAAGGTAGGGAGGGGGTGAAGAAGATTGGTATCGACTAAGCCCTTCCCGCTTATTAGACAAAGATAAACCCAGTCCAAAGATAGATAGTTATCAGGAACATAGGTACTGTAACCCAACAGTGAATTTAATTACTCTGAAAGAGGTGTTACAATATTAGGTATGGGTGGTAGACAAAAATCCTGTTATTCCCAATTGGTTCTTCCCTTTACTAAGCAAATGAAAAAAAGGAGGGGGGGGATATAGAGTCAACAAAATATCCCACTTAAAGGAACAATGCAGGGTATACAGAAAATGTATTACCCGGTAGACAAGTTAACAAATGGTTTGCAAAAAATTAAATCTCCTGTCATTCATGCACACGCGTGAGGGCCCACACTCATATTCTCAAACACACCTACCGATTGCAGCAACAGACAATCCATAGAATTATATAAACAGCAATTATACTCTTGACATATGACAATGTCTGGTACTTCGATGTCCCGCCCCAGATGTAGCGAGGTTTGCTGATAGCAAATATTCTCACTTATCGCCGGACTTGAAGCCTAAGAGTTCTTGTGTTTTATTATATAAAAAGGAGTCTATGGGATGGCACTGACACAATTCAACACAGGGGTGAGGATGGAGTGGTCTCTTTAATTTCGCTGCTGGAGGTAAAATTCCTTCAAGGCGTGATGATAGCAACTGACCGGTAGGTTTTAAACCCAGTGAAGAAAAACTAGGCTCAGTCACAGTTCAGGTAAATATGTACTCTCTCACAGTAGGGCAGTAAATAAAATATCGCTACTGGCACTGTTCATCTTCCAGTTTATCTTACAGATTGTAATTTAATTTGATGGTTTCTTTTTAAATATTCTTGGGTAGGCTTTCTTTCATGTAATTATGATAGCTAGGCCGCATCGGACCGCCACAAGATTAAATTTAAAATGTTTCATCAATATGTCTGGAAGTTTTAAGATGATTTCTTTATCGCTGGGATCGCAGGTTACGATCACTCTGCATGAAAGAAAAAAACATGTAATATACCGAAAAATCAAATAACATTCTAAAGCGCGATGAATTTTCCGTTAAGATTATAATATACACTCGCGTATTTAATTATATATTTAAGAAGACACTTCGCGAGTTTAAATGGTTAAAACACACGTCTATATATATATATATGACTTAACTCAATTAGTTATAAATTCCATCGCGACTTTTAAAAGTTAATTTAAGCATTTAAGCATCTATTATCTTTTGAAATAATATAATAGATATATCATTACATTTACAACTGGAACTATTGAGATGGTTTAATTTAATAGATTTAAATTAACGCAAAATCCAGTGAAATAGAATGACTGAACTAGACCACTGATCACTTTACACAATTATATTTTACCGTTTTGCACAAAATAGAATTCACTGCAAATATATATAACCTTCAAAAGAAGTTAAGGACCATTTTTATTAAGGGTGCGAAGTGAAATGAAAATGAACAATAAAAACACAGCACTTCAAAATATAACATGACAAGCTTATCAGTGACAATCAACACTATTTTCATGCAAGCCTCTGAGCGAGATTTCGGACAGTACGACCTTCCAGCAACCACGCAATGGCTCTTCCTTTATCCACAACACTCAGCTTTCGTCGTTGAGGCATATTGTTGTGCAATGGTTATGCAGCACTTGTGTTGCTTATAAAGGCAATTTTGTGAGTACAGCTCAAGACCAACACTATAGTCTCCCACATGCATCACGCATTTTTGGAATAGCAGGTATTTTTTCATGCTCAGACATCATTAAAAACACCCACATTTTGGCGTCTCAGAAGCATTTTTTTCAGCGAGCTTGCTGAGCTGAACACTAGCCACACGGTATGCTGGTGGTCCATGCAGCACGTGTTGAATGTTTGTCATTCGAGAAAAATCAATGTCAGATTACTTGCTTATGAAATGTAATTTTTATAATTTTTATTATTTTTGGGTCATTTTCACCTACTGGTCCTTAACTTCTTTTGAAGGGTATATATATGAAAATCCAGGGGAAAATCTAACACGATTTCAAATATAGCTAGTGCTTCTGTCAAGGTCTGGCCAACTGTCGTAGATTTTTGATAGGAGAATTAAGACTTGGGTTGGTCCCTTCTGAATAGATTTGAATAAGTGATAGTCACAGTGAGAGATAGTAATAGCAATAGATTTCCACGAGTGAGATGGTAGACTGTGATAGAGGCTGTCTCTGAAATCGAGAAATCTTCTCTCTTTCACCTATCTTCTACGACAGATTTTAGAGGAGTCAGACAGTCTAAACACATATATATATCATTTATATTTCTATCCACTCACGTGCACGCACATACAAGACGACAGTTAGACGTACAGACGTGGGAAACCTATAACAAATGATTAAATAGATATTTGGAACGAGCTGACCAACGCGCTGATTTATTTCAAAAAAGAAATTTTAGTTATCATCTAAAATTTCCTCACAACACATAGAAATTACATCAAAGCAAATACAAATAGTCATACAATCAATACAAATGCTACAAAAATGATAGACCCACAGTATGATCTTATCCCTCAAGGTATGCCCACAGTCCTGTTAGAAGAAAGTGATAGCCCCAAGGAATCAAGGATACATATGATTAGGTCTAATATCTCCCCTTTTTTTAAGGTATGGACAGACTTGATATCTCTGCGCTATTATCAAGAAAATATGATTAGCAATACTTGCATGCAGAAAGTTAAGACAGCAAAATGGGTGCCAAATTACAACAATAAAGAAACCACTCCATCCTGCATTCACTCTATTCAGTCAGCAGTGATCATGGGCATTTGTTCATACTCACAGCTTTGATAGCCACTTCTGGAAACACAATTTTAGGACATTCACATACAGAATCGTCAAAGGCAGTCTTTGACCAAGAAATCCCCAGTTCCAAAAAGACGGGATAAATTCTCTGCTTCAGGGAACGATTCCTTGGGTGTTCTTATTTTTTCGGATGCTGTTTAGGTCACATTAAAATTGACCAGGCACGAACATTAACAACGAGCACAGTGTCAATAGCTTAGGTTTCTAGAATTGAGGAATGTCAGATCGGTGTCTTTTTTTCTGGTTAGGACATTATTCGGTCACCACACCACTAGTCAAAACTCCGTCGGAATGTTACTGACGTTACTATGTTACTTGCCACATAGGCTAAAAATGTACTTGAGTTGTTTCTCATGAAGAATTAAATATGGCGCGATAGGCCTGTTACTTCATTTAACATATAGAGTACGTGTAAAGATTATGCACTAAGGCTTTCAAGGAAAATGTTTTAGTTCTTCACAGATATCACTCATCAGTACTTAACGCTGGCAAAGTTTTGGGTTAACACCAGTATTCACTGAATAAAGGAAAAACACATATAAAATAATTATACGTACTAGGTACTCGTTATAACTGACATTTTTAAACTGCAAGCGTACAGCTTGACTTATCATTTAAACTTTCCTGTGAAATAAGTTATATAAAAAACAATCATCATGAATTAGGAATACCTACGTATTCCATCAACACTCATGAGGCATCTAGCATTTATAAGTTAGTTTAGAAAAATTATTCTCGTCTGATTATTTAGCAGTAAAATTAAATTCCTTAATAGCCGACTGAATTTAAGCTAGAAATTATAATTTCTGTTGTCCACTGTAACTCGTCACTATAAAATAATACAGACTATATAAATTAAGCACTCTGCACCAAATCTAACTAGTGAAATAAGCGATTATCACTTTAAACACTTCACAAAATATTAGATACTTAATATAATATATTTACCTCAAAACAGAACTACAGGTAATCGCACACTTTAGAATTATACGCTGATATATTTATTAGAAGTCTAGAGCTCGGCAAATTTCCGAACAAACTAGGAGCTTCGCTATACAGCTTATTCTATTTACGAACAACCTGTCTACTGCGAATTAGGAGAATGAATGAAAATCTAGTTTCAAACTCCGGTTAATATCTTAAACCAGGACAAAGGGGTCCCAACTTATTTCGCAAAACGAAATAATCTCCCCTTCTCATTAACACCTACGTACCTTTGACGCATGCCGTAACTGCCAGCAGTGCGTCTTTGACACCTACGTCAAGAAAATGGCCCTTCTGAGCGAATGCGTGAGTGTCATGGAAAAACCCAGACTATATGTCTCATTCCAGCACGTTGCATGAGTGTCATATCACACTTCACTCCGAGCGACTAGCCTGAAGAAACGCTGTGTCCGGTGAAAATGTAGACGGTACGTCCCCTTAGGTGGCAGTTACCACACTACATCGAGCAACTTAGCCGTAAAACTATTTGTCAGATAAAAATCTCCAGACAAATGTCTGCTCTGAGCGAGCCTGTCTGGCGCGATTCACACCTTCCCCGAGCAACTCAGCCAAGGAAACTCGCGTGACAGGTGCAAATGTAGACAATTTGTCTGCTCATCATGTCTGATGGACTGAAATCCCACCTAAAGTCACGAGTTCTTATTATATGCCACCATTATCTGATTACGTTTCAAATTATGTCTTATTTACTGTATGAATGGTTTAGATTGTGTTTGTTAGTTTTTTTTTGTTTTGTTTTTTTTTAATAATTTTTTTAAATTTTTTTTTTAAGGTATTAATTTTTGTTAATGTATTTTAATTAATAATCCCCCCCCCCCCTTAAATTTGATTATGTCTGGATGTTATAAATGTATGTTATTATTTTACCTCGATAATGTTGTATCCTTAAATAATGCTAAAAATACAAGTGCTATTGAAAGGATACGGTATGAAAGGTGAGCGAAAGGAAGGGCAGAATGTTAGACGGGCCTGCGTGCCCAATTCTCAACCCTTTGAAAATAAAGTTCGTTCGTTTGTTCGTTCGTTCGTGCAAGAGACTGACGCGTTAGGTAATCTACTGCGTTCCTAGATGAGAAAACGAAACCGGCAAAGTGAAAATGGGAAAGAAACTATTTCTCGCAAACGAACGAATGCGAAAAATACAGGAAAAGGATAGAGAGTGGAAATAAATAGAGGACACGGGTGGAAGAAAGCGAGAATATATAGAAAATTTAATGATCATAAGTCCTATGTGACTCCAACGAGTGATAAAATGCATTTCTTCATGGTCTGTATATATCTAAAATGGAATGAAAGATGAGTGGGACATGTTAAAATTTGACACCTTTTTAGATCTCATGAGACTTTTGGGGTTCTGACCGCCAGACTAAAGAGAGATGCCGCCCCTGGTCTTCCGTATCTCCGCTCATTGCGTCCGCGTCGGCTTTCCCGTTCGCTCCCACTGCGATCGGTTCTGTGGTTAACACCGAGATGCGAAATACCGGCAGGAAACTTGCGTCGTTCGTTTCAGGGACCACTACTGCCTTTTTGATAGCGTGCCGCTAGTCTTTCCTGAGATCCCCCCCTCCCCCGTGTCTTTCATCGTGGTCGCTACTATCGTTTGATGCTGGCAACGCCCCCCACTGGCCAAGTTACTGAAAATAACTGCATATGATTGCTCAAGAGATATCCGTGGGCGTGATTTAACCTCTCCTTAAATCAATGCGATGACCAGAATGAACGGTAGATAAACTGTCCACATATTAATCAGCAAACGTGTTGACCATCTGCGTGGAAAGGTTGCATAGCTAATGAGTCCAGGTGAGAAAAAAATTCCGTTTGACGAAAAGTTACCACAATATTCGGGGGCACTGATGCTATCCGAAGGGGTCGTTACGAAGGGTCGTACCATATCATCCAACACTTCAGGGATACCGATGTTATGAGAGGGTTCTTACCATCATCTAACAAATTCAGGGACGGCTTAGTTATCAGTCACAGCAGGTAACGATAACAAGGTTGCACTTAAAGAAACACTTATTTAAGATGTAGAATCGTGCGTATATCCTAGAAGCAATATAGATGGTGGAACAAAGTCAGTCTGCTTCCGGTTTTATAGCTTCTTTCCGATTAGGCGTCTGACAATCAATTTGTTGATTTCTGCAGCACTGAAGTCGCAAAGGGACTTCATATATTTCACATCTTATATCAAGATAGTGTCCTACTACACAACTTTCTTCCTGTAGCTTCCATCTGAGACCTGTGCTCCTCTAATTCAAATTCTAAATTATTACACAGTCACAGAGTTTCTAATCTTGACTCGCTGGGAGCTCCCTCCAAAATAGCCATCTCTCCATACTGGGGGAGATTAAAAGACAGGGTGGGAGAGTTGAGATGTGGTGTTGAGTAGAAGGAGAGACGACGAGAGTTGGCGTTGGTGTTGTATTGTCGTTGTGGCTGTCTCACATCTCACACCCGTGCACTGAGAAATCTAAACTCAAGACTTTTCGACATAAATTTTACAAACTTTATTGAGGCATTACAACACTAGCAGCAGCAGTGAAAATAAATCGAGCAAAATAATGTTGACGTGAAGAAAATTTTATAATAACGAATACCTAGACAATGTTCATGAAATTTTGTGACAAAAACAATCTATTAAAAACTGTCTACGGTACGTGAAATTAAAGTAATAAAAATGGCAAACATAATACAACATTTACCACTCAAACAACACGCCGTCACCACTTGGTACAAATTATCCAACTACATTCATATAATGTTAAATCAATCACAAGTAGCCTGTCACTTCCCATGCTCCCATAACCACACCCCACGTCTTATGACAACATAATACCGTTATACAAACAATCCATGAAAAGCTACGTGATTTAAAATATTACAGTGAATCAAACACGGCTGTTTGTACCCTATACCAGAGCGCTCTTTTAGTTTCGGTGACCTGAATTCTGACACCGGGTATAAAATTTTCATGTGCACCGTAAAGGACTACTGAGGGTTTTGGCGGGGAAAATCAGCTGATGTGTGTTTAAAATCAGTAAAATATAAATCATTACACACTCGTTCTGGATAAACACAGCGCTAAAATTCTTTTGTTTACTATAACTTTGTTCTGTGTTCTATTTTTGATTGCATTTTTATTTGATTAAAATTATATTTGACGGAGTTACAGACTTTTGAAAACAGCGTCATCATTTGAGGAAATTCATAATTGAAGTAATCTTTTTATTAATGTCATCATCATCATGTGACGTATTCTTTTCAGAACGTTGTCTCCATTACAGCTGCTCTGAACGCATCACGATTCTGGGCACGTCGACCTGCATCAGCCAAAGACAAGTTCAAACTCTCTGCGATTTTCTGGGTCCACCGTCGTCTAGGTCGACTACTTCCCCCTTTTCCAGGGACCATGCCTTCCATCACTATTTTTTCCAGACTATTATGTCTTTTTATATGACCGAAAAATTTCAGCTTCCTTACTGCGATGGTATTTAAAAGCCAATGTTCCTGTATGTTTAGTGAATGCAGTACTTCTCTGTTGGTCTTTTTTTCTGTCCAGGGTATTCTCAACATCCTTCTGTAGCATTTCATTTCGAATGATGTAATCTTTTTTGCAACTGTTTTATTGAATGTCCAAGTCTCGCAGCCGTATGTTGCTACTGGGAATATACATGCTCTGATCAGTTGTAACTTTGTTTCTGTGCTTGTGCCTTGCCATAGGTTTTTCATCTGTATTAGTTTATGTGAAGCAATTGCAAGTCTTCTTTTAATTTCTACTGCACAGTCGCCAGAGCTGTTGATGATTGATCCTAAGTATTCGAATTCATTAACACTTTCCAGTTCTTCGTTATCAATTTCAATTTCTGGTTTGGTCTTTACTTTGTCTGTTGTCAATATTTTGGTCTTCTTGGTGTTCAGGTATAGATTCTGGGCCTCGCTGTGTTTTTTGGTGGACAGAATTAAATGTTCAAGTCCTTCTGGGTTGGTCGATAGGAGGACTGTGTCGTCAGCATATCTGATTTCTGGGATTTTTATTAATGTAATATCTAAAAATCGTCCCATTCGTATGAGTTTAGAATTATAAAGACTTCTCGAAGGGAAGCTAAAGATTATTTCCACATTGTTGCTGTCATTTTCGACGGAGTCATATTCTAAGTTATTTGCTTATGTTTTTTCATAAGAATAATTGTGTCTTTACCTTGCGATGTCAGGTTGATTAGGGGTTGTCTTCCCTTGTTTGTTCGTTCATTGTGTTTGACCTTTTGGGTCAAAGGTAATACAGTTCTGGGCTATATGCGATGCACAGTGGAGAGTGCGAAATTAGACTTCCGTCTTGTTGAGTTGTGAAGTCCTGGCTTCTGAGGACGTGTAGGTCCATTGTGTTTTCGGGGAAAAATCTTCGAAGTGACTGCGTTGGCAGGTCTCCCCAGTGAATCTCTGTGCGTCGGAATGGCGACAGAGTTCCTTATTGTGTTCTGAGGATTCGGTTCCAGGTAATACCGACCTTTTTCATTATTACGCTTTCGGTGGCAGAACATGTTGAAGGATTACCTAGTCTGTGAACTACAGCTCACCGGTCCTACGTTACAGAACTTGTACATTATGCTCAAGATATATATGTAAGACTATTTGTCTTTAAACGAACAGAAGTCCAGTGACGAAGTTATATTGTGGAAACCGCAGATTGGCGGTATATTTATATCTACATAAGCATTACTGCAGGGTTGATGTTAACCTGCTTAGAAGAAGTACACAGATGACGCCATAACGAGGCCTGTGTTAAGGCTAATATATTACAGCCTGATAATGTGCAATTGGCGGGGAATGCCAAGTTGTACCTGTATGTCAAAGTGATTAAGGTATCTGACGCGTTTAGTCAGAGGTACCAAAGCGGCATTGAGAACTGTATATACATGAACGAATATTGGAATGTTTACCAGCCTTTTTAAATGCCTGATGTATCCCTAACGATTTCCGGTCAGCATGACCTTGTGTACACTGACTGTTCCTGTTGATGCTACTATGTGTGTAATCGTCAATAAATGTTTTGAAACGTGCCCGCAGTGTCCAAGCATCTTTGACTACTGCATGTGAGTGTATGGGTTGCATGACACAACATATACGAGCCTAAACACATTCGCGCCTTCATGTGCACCCACACTCAGCTCCTCATTACAAGTACTACACATCTTAACAACATGTATACTGTCTTGTGCAAGTGATCACCTCAACAAGAGAAAAAGACAGTTACATTTCTGGTAGGCCAGCTGATGGGGCTATTTTCGTGAGAAGGACAAGTGCACATTACATTTTTGAACTGTGGATCTAAGCTACACACTGGACAGCTGTAACACACATCTGTACATTTCTACATTTCCAAGTTTTGGCTACACAGGACAGAATAAACAGCGTTAGCATTTTTGTTATAATGCTACATAATCGACAACATGACAAGTCCTGAAGTTAGCATCGAGGCGTTTGTTACATGGACACCAGCTGCATACGAGCGTTCAAGTTACATGTTTTGAGGTCAAGTTCCTGTTTCTAAACAGTACGAATAAATTGTCAACATTCGATGTGCAAGACTCAATATACGAGAAGGTCATAGTAACTTTATGTTCGTAAAGGCCACTTCATACTACAGTGGATCTGTCAATCAGTGCGCGCTTGACATTTTGTTTCTGTGTTCGCATAGAGCAAGAAATTTACTTTAGTTTCAGCTGTGACTGAACTTGTTCTGCAACACATTGAATTGATTGCTATATATATTTATGTTATTTCTACTGTTGTTGTGTATTTTTCTTGTGTTCTTTTGCGGGTTTAAGGTTGGGCGGCGACTATTATAAGAGATACCACGGTCTGTAAGATATAGTGGTCTTATAATAGCGTTCTGTAGGCGCAATTTTCTTAATTGGAATTTGCTAGCAACAATTCGTTGCTATTCGTGTTAGCTGTGCCGAAACTGTACTTATCGTTGTTTTTGTAATATTTTTTCTGTTTTTCAGTTTTGATTTCATTTGTTTATATCTGTAGGTCTCTCCTTTCTTTTGTTCAGTTCTTTACACCTTTTTGTTTATAACAGTGTTGTCATTTGTCTTGTTTACTTTTCGCGGTCATCAGTACACATTTGTGTAACATTTTCTTTACTTTCTGCTTTTTTGTTTATTTGACTTCCGCTAACGTTTTCGGTCATTGTTTTGTATCTTTGTCTTTGTATTTATGATTGTACCACATTATTGTCAAACACAGTCTACATACATATAATTGGTCATGCATTATTATTATTATTAATAAGGTACACTCTTCATATAGAGATTGTTAATAAAATATTATTATATCAGATATTTATACAAGGTCTTTGCTAAAAGACTTGTTATCCACAAAGATTGAGACAAGGTGAAATACATATTCAAGTTCTTTATAAAAAAAAAAGACTTGTGCCCATAGTGAGTGGGATATAAAGGAATTATTTTCCACAGGTACTCAAGTGATTTTTTGTTACAAGATAACCATACAAGGTCTTTGTCTAAGACTAAGAGAGTGAAATAAAGTGAAGTGAGTATACAAGTCTATTGTACAGACTTGTCTCCCATTGAAGTGGGATAAGGTAATTTATTTAATTTTTTTCAGGTTTCTGATCTCATTAGACAGAATGTCTAATTTGGATTTCTTCATCCAGCAAGGGGTAACCCTTGGTAAGTCTGGTAAAGAATTGGAAGAATATTCATCTGCTCAATTCGCCATTGCATTAAAGTCAGAAGAAAAGAAACAAAAAGAGGAAAATAAATTGAAAGCAGAAGCTGAACAAAGGAAAGCAGAAGCTGAGCTAAAGAAGCTAGAAGCTGAGAATAGAAGATTAGAACTTGAAGAAAAAAGGTATCAAAGAGAAGCTGAGGAAAGAAAATTCCAGATGGAAATGGAGGAGAAAAAACTCCAAGCTCAAGCTGCTGCTGAGGAGAGAAAAGCTGCTGCTGAGGAGAGAAAAGTTCAAGCTGCTGCTGAGGAGAAAAAACTCCAACTTCAAGCTGCTGCTGAGGCTGAAATTAGGAAAATGGAACATGAGGAAAGAAAACAGAAAATGGAACTTGAGGAAAGACTCGCAACTTTGGAGTTAGAGAAATTGAAAGTGGCGAGTACGGGTGCTCAGCAAACAACTTCGAGTACAACAAAGGAGAGGTCTAGTAAGATCAAATTGCCTCATTTCAATCCTTTAAAGGACGATATAACTAATTATCTTGATAGATTCGAATTTTTATGTGGTACGCATAAGATAAAAAAGGAAAACTATGTTGAACAACTGATGGAATTTTTTACAGGTGAAACTGTGACTACTCTTATGACAATAGAAGAGCATAATAGAACTAATTATGATGTTGTCAGAGCAGCATTATTAAAAAATATCAACTAAAAGAAGAAGATTATCGTCTTCTTTTTAGGACAATGTTGCCAGAAAATGGAGTAGATTTCTCTGATTTTGTTACAAAGATACGTCGTACATTTACACGATGGGTTGAGTTGTCTCAGACTGAGAAAACATATGAAGGTCTAATGGACTTATTACTTCGAGATAAGGTTTTGTCTTCTGTTAATGATTCTTTCCTTGCATTTCTTCATGAGCGTAAGCCTAAAAACTTAAAAGACATGGAGGAATACTGTTGCCAGTACGCCACCGCGCACCCCCATGCTACAGTTAGCAATTCTAAAGTGAAAGAAGGGTTGCCAGTTGCTTCGGCAGCACCATATGGCTCTAATTTCAATAAAAAATTTCAGGGTGCTCAACAAAACTGGAATAGGAAAGGTAATCAGAATTACACTCATAAGCAGAGTAATCCAACATATGATGGTTCTTCTTCTAAGAACTGGCGAGATGGTAGTTTTCGTAATTTTGGTGGTAATAATTTTAGACACTGTCGCAAAGGTTATCACAATAAAAGCTACCCAAGCTTTTCTGCTCGGGATAACCATTCTCGACGTCAAGAATATGACGATGGTGAATATACAAACCGGGATTCAAACCGGAATGATAATTACAATAGACAATATGATAACAATTACAGGGGAAATGATAATCGCGGTAGACCTAGATATAACAAAAGAAAAGCTTTCCAACAGGCAAACTCTGCACAACAAGAGTTTGATGGAGCCTGTAATCAAGTAAATGATAGTGGTAACTCTAAGGCTATCACTGGTTGTGCTTTCGATTTTGGGAGAGCAACTGAATGCCCCCAATGCTTAACATTGTTCGACTCATCGACTGTATCTACCCTAAGTTGTGGTCACCCTCTTCCTGCTCTACCTGCTACAGTTGCGCATGATGGAAGAGGATCTCTCATCTTGCATAACGGTTTAGTGAATGATAGGCGGGTCTCAGTACTTTTCGATTCGGGATGTACTACCGTCGGGGTTAGGGAGTCTCTGATAGATCCTTGTTGTGCCACTGGAAAAGCGATCAAATGTGTTACATTTGGTGGTACTATGGAAAGTTATCCTACTGCTATTATTATGATTGACACTCCCTTCTTCACAGGAGATGTCCATGCATGTCTTCTTCCTAATCCTATTGCGGATCTTATAATCGGTCGTATTCATGGGGTTAAGGAATGCACCCCGCAACAAATTTCTAGTTGGGAAGAACAAAACATTCAAACGGTCAATGCAGTGGTGACAAGAGCTCAAGCTCTTAATCCCCCAACTTCATTTGATGATAGTAATGGAGTTGATAGCCAAGACGAGCACTTGGTGATTTCCCATGACTCGTTTGTTAAACGTCAAGAAGAGGATCCTTCTTTGAAGAAATTCTTCCTTCTCGCAAAGAAAGGGGATCCCAATCAAAATACAAATCACAAATCGTATATCACTATGAAGACTGGTATATTGGTACGAATGGTACAACACTCGGACAAGTCTATGCACTCGCAAATTCTTGTGTCTAAGTGTATGAGAGCCTTAATTCTTCAGCATGCACACGATTCTCAGTGTGCTGGACACATGGGTTTTCCAGAACTAAAACTAGAGTCCTTGCGTCTTTCTTTTGGCCATTTGTTAATAAAGACATACGAATTTATTGCAGGTCTTGTAAAATTTGTCAAGAGGTCAAGTCTAGAGGTCCAAGACATGCTGCACCTATTCAGGCTGCAAATATTCCGATTCGGCCGTTTCAGAAAATGGCTATAGACATTATTGGCCCGTTTAAGATTAAGTCAGCCAGAGGACATCAATGTATCCTCACTTGCGTTGACATGTGCACGCGCTGGCCAGAGGCTATTCCTCTGAAGAGCATATCAACTGCCGATATCGCAGATGCTCTTTGGCTCATATTTTCTCGGCTGGGATTTCACGGAGAAATACTATCAGACCACGGCACTCTGTTAATTTCGGACGTTATGTCTCAGGTAATGGCTACGCTAGACATTAAAAGGTCTCTCAGTAGTATTTATCATCCAATGTCCAATGGATTGGTTGAACGTCTTAATAGGACACTAAAGAACTTACTTGGCAAGATAACGGAGGATCATCCTGATTATTGGGACAGGGTCCTACCTGCAGCTCTCTTTGCTTACAGAGAAGTTCCCAACGAGCATACAGGATTTTCTCCTTTCGAACTTGTCTTTGGCGCGCAACCGCGCGGTCCTATGTCCTTGTTACACGATTTGATAACTTCCGATAATATTGACGATGATACACAATCGTCATATGAATATGTCATTGCTCTTAGGGAGAAAATTATCGAATCGTGCAGATTAGCAACTTCATCTTCCGAATTTGTGAAAGAAAAGGCTAGGCTATTTGCAAACAAGAAAAGACGCCTACGTCAACTTTGTCCTGGAGACAAAGCGTTTGTCTTACTTCCCTCAAGAGAGAACAGACTTCTCATTTCATGGAAAGGTCCATACACTATAGTCTCGAAAATTTCAGATGTCGAATATATCGTCGATCTGGATGGAAAGCATAAAACCTTTCATATAAATATGCTTACAGAGTTTATTGAACGTCCAGACTATTTGCAGCCTATTTTCCAGGCGACGGATGACTCTCCAGTCCAACATGGTCACATCTCATCCCTGTCTGTTATACAGGATGAGGAAACTATTTTTTCTGACGTTAACTTACCTCTTCCTGCGATTCCACTTAATTCTACGGAATCATGGAAAAACGTTACCGTCTCTTTGAACTTGTCTTTTGAGGAACAGCGTCAAGTATCCTCTACGCTACAATCATATCAGGATGTCCTTACCGACATTCCTGGACACACAGATGTCATAGAACATGACATCATACTTACTGATCGTAATCCGATCAGAGTAAGACCATACCCAATACCTATTCATTTTCAAGCACAAGTCGAGAAAGAATTGGATGAGATGATTCAACTGCAAATAATTGAACCATCCACTTCAGCTTATTCTTCGTCGATAGTTATTGTTCGAAAGAAAGACAATAACATACGTCTTTGCGTTGACTATCGAAAATTAAATCAAGTTACGAATTTCGATGCTGAACCTATGCCTTTATTAGAGGATCTACTTATTAGACTTTCTAAAGCTAAATTCTTTACTAAACTAGACTTGTCGAAAGGTTATTGGCAAGTCCCACTGACGGAACACGCCAAACCTCTCACTGCTTTTTCGACACCTAGGGGTTTGTTTCAGTGGAATTTTATGCCTTTCGGGCTTATGAACGCCCCAGCGACTTTCGTGCGCATGATGCGACGAATTCTATCAGATCGTGCAGATGTCATCGCATATTTAGACGACATCTGTCTTTTCAGCGATACTTGGGAAGAACACTATTCGGGTTTAAACGAGTTACTATCTACTTTACGTGAGCATAGTTTGACTGCAAAACCCTCTAAAGCCTTTGTTGGGTTTAGTGATATCTCTTTCCTAGGTCATCGGGTTGGTCATGGTCTGTTGAAGACAGAGGACCAAAACATTTCGAAGATATTGAATATCTCGGTTCCGAAGACAAAAAAGCAGGTGCGTAGTCTCTTGGGATTGATACAATTCTATGGAAGATTCATTGAGAATCTGTCCTCCATTATGGCACCACTTTCATCGTTATTGAAAAAAGGTTCTCCTAATATGGTGCGTTGGTCCCAAGAATGCCAATCGTCATTGGATCAGGTTAAGAATTTATTCTCATCTCATCCTATCTTAAGACTACCAACGATTGATAAGACTTTTGTTCTTCGTAGTGATGCCTCTTCCACTGGGATTGGAGCGGCACTAATGCAGGAGTATTCAGGAACTCTGCATCCTGTAATGTATATCTCTAGGAAGCTGAATGCGGCGGAAAGGAATTACTTTCTTTTAGACCGTGAATTGTTGGCTATGGTTTGGTCCATTCTTAAGCTACAAAGGTTCCTTCTGGGCGCGCATTTCTTTATGGAAACCGACCAAAAAGCTCTTACGGCTATGGAAAGTAAGGATTTGAAGAGCTCGAGATCAACTCGTTATGCTATTGCTCTTCAGCCTTTCCATTTCACGGTGCGAGCTATCCGTGGTTCGGATAATGTGATGGCGGACATATTGTCTAGATGCCCACATGATTCCAATTAAATCTTGTGTCCTACTTTTCCTGATACACTTTCAGACTTAGGTCTGTCCTTAATTTCCTAATATATTGTAATACAAATGTTTTGCTATTTGGATGATGTATAAAGAATTTAACAAATTTGATTTTGTCCATCCATTAGTGATATGTTGCTAATATAGCATTGTAATTCATGATATTTGTATATTGCTATAATTATAGTATTTAATAATGTTTGATATATGATTGGTATTGCCAGCAACTTAGGTGTCTTTAATGGTACCCCCTGAGTTTGTTTGGCTTAGAGGAAATATTTTCTCTTATGTTGGGAGATGATTTGTATCCTCCTCAGACGCTTTATTTATGCGTCTATTGGACCTGATATTAGATTCATTCTTTCATGAGCACATAATTGATGCTTGTGCTATCTTGCTCATAGATATATTTTTAAAAAATGTATCATTTTTTTCAGGGGGGGGGGGTGTAGTAATATGTTGCTGTCATTTTCGACGGAGTCATATGTCAAGTTATTTGCTTATGTTCTTTCATAAGAATAATTGTGTCTTTACCTTGCGATGTCAGGTTGATTAGGGGTTGTCTTCCCTTGTTTGTTCGTTCATTGTGTTTGACCTTTTGGGTCAAAGGTAATACAGTTCTGGGCTATATGCGATGCGCAGTGGAGAGCGCGAAATTAGACTTCCGTCTTGTTGAGTTGTGAAGTCCTGGCTTCTGAGGACGTGTAGGTCCATTGTGTTTTCGGGGAAAAATCTTCGAAGTGACTGCGTTGGCAGGTCTCCCCAGTGAATCTCTGTGCGTCGGAATGTCGACAGAGTTCCTTATTGTGTTCTGAGGATTCGGTTCCAGGTAATACCGACCTTTTTCATTATTACGCTTTCGGTGGCAGAACATGTTGAAGGATTACCTAGTCTGTGAACTACAGCTCACCGGTCCTACGTTACAGAACTTGTACATTATGCTCAAGATAGCTATGTAAGACTATTTGTCTTTAAACGAACAGAAGTCCAGTGACGAAGTTATATTGTGGAAACCGCAGATTGGCGGTATATTTATATCTACATAAGCATTACTGCAGGGTTGATGTTAACCTGCTTAGAAGAAGTACACAGATGACGCCATAACGAGGCCTGTGCTAAGGCTAATATATTACAGCCTGATAATGTGCAATTGGCGGGGAATGCCAAGTTGTACCTGTATGTCAAAGTGATTAAGGTATCTGACGCGTTTAGTCAGAGGTACCAAAGCGGTATTGAGAACTGTATATACATGAACGAATATTGGAATGTTTAAAAGCTTTTTTGAATGCCTGATGTATCCCTAACGATTTCCGGTCAGCATGACCTTGTGTACACTGACTGTTCCTGTTGATGCTACTATGTGTGTTATCGTCAATAAATGTTTTGAAACGTGCCCGCAGTGTCCAAGCATCTTTGACTACTGCATGTGAGTGTATGGGTTGCATGACACAACATATACGAGCCTAAACACATTCGCGCCTTCATGTGCACCCACACTCAGCTCCTCATTACAAGTACTACACATCTTAACAACATGTATACTGTCTTGTGCAAGTGATCACCTCAACAAGAGAAAAAGACAGTTACACACATACTTATTTTTTTTGGTTTCATATCTTGAGAATGTGTGGTAGTCAGTTTTGTGAGTTTGGTGAGTTTGGCATTACAAGAACAAGCATATTGTCACCACATTTTATAACATTTAAATCACTGCAAACGCATTCCTGATACTCGCAAATCTTAAATAAGGTTGTAAAAAGAAAGAACTTTTTGTAAAGCACCATCTGTTTTTGCATTTTCATTCATTTATAATGATACTTAACTAGACGTATATGAGCGTCAGAAAACATGTTGTCGTAGATTTTTTTGATAGGAGAATTAAGACTTGGGTTGGTCCCTTCTGATTAGATTTGAATAAGGGATAGTCACAGTGAGGGATAGTAATAGCAATAGCTTTCCACGAGTGAGATGGTAGGCTGTGATAGAGGCTGTCTCTGAAATCGAGAAATCTTCTCTCTTTCACCTACCTTCTACGACAGATTTAGCGGAGTCAGACAGTCTAAACACATATATATATTGCATATATATATAGTTCTATCCACTCACGTACACGCACATACAAGACGACAGTTAGACGTACAGACGTGGGAAAACTATAACAAATGATTATATAGATATTATAGAACGAGCTGACCAACACGCTGATTAAGTTTAAGGGCAGTTTTAATTATCATCTAAAATCCCATCACAACACATAAAATTACATCAAAGCATATATAAATAGTCATAAAAATCAAGGAATTTCAACAAGAAAATGATAGACCCCCAGTTATGATCTTCCCTCGAGGTTTAGCCCACAGTCCCGTTAGGAGAACGATGATAGCTCAAAGAGTCACAGATACATATGATTTGGGTCTAATATTTTCCCCTTTTGAAGGTATGAACTGACTTTGGTAGCAGTATCTATTCTAAGGAAAAATATAGTTTAGCAACAAAATCTTGCATAAGGAAAGTTACAAAGTGAGTGAATCAAACGAAGAACATCCTTCAGTCTACTTTCACTCGGTTCTTTCATCAGGGCCCTGACTCACACAACCTTACCTATAATCGTGCTTTGGTTCGCCGTCTGGCGCAAGCCTTAGTGTACACTTCGTTTAATCTGTCTATCTGTGGATGAAGCGGATACCCAGCTCTGCAGATATTGGTTTCATTCAACGTGTCCGGGGAGCGTCCACTTCAGGCAATCGTTCTTCTTTACAGATTTAAGTTAATGTCACTTATTCACGAGGTAAGAGTTTGGGTTTCAGCGGGCACACAGTGTCAGAACACGAAGTTTCCCTTAATTAGGAAGATGACCGGTGGACAACTTCTCTCAACAGATAATCTTGGTTCACCACACACTTGCTCAAATAATGTCGGAAAAGTTAATGTTTTTTTTTCTGTAATTATTTCTCGCCACAAGGCAGCATGTACATTAGAGTTTGTGAAGAAATATGATCTGGCTCAAAGGCCCAGTATAGCATTTATTCTTTAAAAAAAACCCATTAGTGGGATTTGGTATTCTGTCTATCTCTGAAGGCACACGCCGTGTCAGACAGGTCTTACTTGAAAAACCCACATGGTTAAAGATATAAAATGTTTATGTTTCTCACAGGTTTGTCTCTGTACTAAACGCCGGCAAAGTTTGGGTTACCCCAGTATTCACTGAATAAAGAAAAAACACATATGAAATATTTTACATATTATGTACTCAATATAACTTACATTTTGAACTGCAAGCGTAGAGCTTGACTTGACGTTTATACTTTCCCGTGAAATAAGTTATATAGAAAAATTAATCATCATGAATTAGGAATACATACGTATTCCGTCAACACTCATGAGGCATCTAGCATTTATAAGTTAGTTTAGAAAAATTATTCTCGTCTGATTATTTAGCAGTTAAATTAAATTCATTATAGCTACATGATTTTAAGCTACAAATTATAATTTATTCCGTTTTCCACTGTAACTCATCAGCTAGAGAATATAACAGACTTATAAATTAATCAATCTGCACAAAAGAAACTAGTAGGATAAAATAGGCGATTTAACACTTAATCACTCGCAAAATCTAGATATATTAAATATAATATTTACCTCAACACAGAACTCCGCTATCACAACGAAACTAAGAGATTTCACTTATAAGTTTAAGTATCTAGAACGAAGTGAACACGTCTACTGCAAATGGAGAATGAGTGCAATCAAGTTTCAAACTCTGGTTAATATCTTAAACCAGACAAAGGCTCCTACTATTTCCAAAAACCCGATCGCTCCCCTCTCCTAACACCTACGTTAGCTTAGACGCATGCCGTAACTGCCACCAGTGCGTCTTTACACCTCCGTCTAACTATCCGACCGTGAGCGCGCGTGTCAGAGGCAAAATGCCAGACACTCTGTCTGCTCTGAGCGAGCATGGCTGGTGCGATTCACACCTCCGTCTAACTATCGGACAGTGAGCGCTCATGTCAGATGCGAATGTCAGACGACCCCGTCTCCACTGCAGAGGGCAATTTCACACTTCGCCGGGAGCTAGCCTGACGAAAAACTCTCGTGACAGCTGCAAATGTAGACAATTTGTCTGCTCATCATGTCTGATAGACTGAAATCCCACCTAAAATTATCTCGTGCAAGGGACTGACACGTTTGGTAATCTACTGCGTTTCTAAATGAGAAAACGAAACCAGGCGAAAGTTTGAATGGAAAAATAGTAATGTTTATAGTCGCAAACGTACGAATGCGAAAAACACAGGAAAAGGATAAAGAGTGATAATAAAATAGAGGACACGGGTAGAAAAAAAGAAGAGAATATAGAAAATTTATAGATCATAAAACTCTTTGTGACACATGTAAAGCTATAGATAGATTACTTCCACATACTTTGATCTATCTTTCAAGTCTTGTTAATCTTGTATTTATAATATGAATGTCTTTTTTTTATTGTATGTGAGATAAGGACTGTTCCATTAGTGTTCTTTGGTAGACAATCCTGTGCACACGACGGCTGCCAAAGAATTCTAAGTAACTGTTTGTATATCTTCTTTCATTCACAGATAAAGCATTCTACAGCCTTGTGTTAGACTTGATACTCCCAAATATTCCATTATCTTTACACATACACAAGTAAACTATACTACATAACAACGAAATGGAACATACTTTTTTTTTGCATCATATGAATTGTGCCACTGCACTGTGCAGAGCCTGTGGCAAGAGAGCATTAACTTCCAAAACAAAAAGTTCAAATCATAAAGCACTAAACAGTTCTAATTACGTTAATGATCTGTTCTTTGTGTTTGGAATTAACGTATCAGATGATAAGCCCACAAAGCATTCGACTATATTTTGTGAGAAATGTTACTTACGAATACAAAACTCAAAAAGGAGGCATAAAGAGAAGTGTCTTGAAACAGCCAAGTTACTATCGGAAAACAGTCAGCACACCTGGAAAGACTATGACCATAATTTAACTATAAGTGAATGTCAACTGTGCAATTATTTTGCAAAGACATCTTTTGGTGTTTTAAAAACAAAAAGCTGCTCTATCCCCTGTGATGTTCTTTCTGACCCCTCCATGTCTAGTCAGTCAGTTAGCTGTAGTCAGTCAGTTAGTTGTAGTCAGTCAGTTAGTTGTAGTCAGTCAGTTAGCTGTAGTGAGGATAGCTCTGTACAGCAGGAGGTTGATGTGCCTGCTCACACTAGTGATGATATGGTTCAGCTGGAAGTTGATGAGTCATCTCACATTAAAGGCGATACCATTATTCATTTGGAGGTGGATAACACTACTCACCCTAGCATGCCAGTTTTTGTTGCCACATCTACACCTACCATGTCAGTTATACATACGACAAGTACATCCACCTCGCCTGTCTTCAAAAGCGACATCACAGTACAACAGTTACTTGCTAAGCCACCGTCACAACCACTAACACAAGAGGAAGAAACCCTATTCACATCCATTAATAGAAAAAAAACTAGAAACAGCAAAAAATAATATAATAAAATGCAAAACCAGAGGACAGCCTATTGTACTACAAAAACTAATTAAACATAGAAGAGAAACATCAGTCACCAGAACGCCAACAAAACGTAAGCGATCTCAATTTCTCCACACTGTTAGGAAACATATTGCTGGAACATCAACTGACTCACTAGACCTGCAGCAGGCACATGAACTACAACGCTGTTCAGAAACGTTGCGTCAGGAAATTTGCAGGAAAGCAGGCATTGAAAGTAGAGTTAGAATATCCAAAGAATTAGCAATAGCCATGAAGGAAACAGTAGGTCTTACGTGGGCACTGGAGAGAAAACAGAGAATTTTGAAAGACGCGCCAACGGTATTAAAAATATAACTTCACAATTAATATTTATAATGGAAACTCATTTGTTACAAATTTCTCCATCTGTGAATGTACAGATTCATCCTATAAAAAAAAGGAAGCGTGAATGATAATTGAGCGAAATTTTGGGGCTAGAGCAAATTATGGCAGTCGTTGCGTGAGAGTGACAGAATTAACACAGTGTAGAAATCATTTAATAGGTGTATGTTTTATTTATTAAATTGAACATTTCGTTTTACTCATGACCATACTCATTTTTACATGACCATCGTGATGTATGATTGAGATAATAGTTAGCTCTCATGTTTTGGGGACAATTGGGTGTGTTATTTTAAGGTAATAAATGTGGACTTGCAATTTAATGTTTCAATAATTAATGTTTGACGCATGAAACCAAAACAAAACTATGATATCCATTTTCTGCATGTTTTCTACTTTTGATTTCTGTAATTTGTTATGCGTGTTGATTGTGACCGTTTTAGTGTAAATTGCATTAGAAACAAACCATAACAAAATATTTTAAAAAATGTAAATTTTACACTATTTCAGACTATTATATCTTCTGTTCTAATTGTGATAAAATGTTTGTTCTTGTTCTAAAATGTACTCTAACATTTCTAGTCTAGCTTTACGCAAAATTAAAGCCGGCATTTATAATAATAAAGTAGCCTAAAAGCATTAATTAAGCCCTATCAAAAGTAAACAACGCCACATTTTTTTCCCGTTAGGAAGTTGACCACGTGGTCTCTGTCACGATAGCTATAAATAGCGCCGTCAGGAAAAACTAAAACGTCGCTCGCAAACAGCCGTGCAAAGCATGTCCAGTTAATCAGTATTACCTACCATATCCTAGACCGTGTAGTACTCAAAACTGGAGGGCAAGACTAATCAGCGATATTTACAAATATACGACCTAAACATCGTTAGTGTTGTCCTACATAAATCATTATTCTACCATTTGATGTAGTAATAAAAATTAAAATATTCAAAGGAAGTGGGGTGGTGGGGGCTAAAGTAACATGCTATTTTCACAAATAACAGCACGATTTCGATACAAATACTCACGGCTGAAGTTCTACGGTAATAACTATGAATACCATCTAAATGTGATGGTACAATGCTATTGGTTGCCATGGAAACAGTGGCCATTTTGGTTTATACACCTATATTTCAAGTCCCGAAGGCTTATTTATTTGTTGTGTTACTAGCAGCAAAGTTGAAATGGAAGCTTATCATTGTATTTTAAAACTTATCAGATTACATTTTAGATAACTTAGGTAGATTCTGAAGTGAACAGCTTTAAAGTTAAAGAATATCTAACAAATAGTAACCGTGTGTTTTTTTTTCTTTTCATTTTACAACATTATTTGCAGTAAATCAAAATTTTGGTAAGATATCATAAATCAGAGCTAAAAAAAAGTTTCACTGTCCAGTGGAAAGTATTTATGCCAAATCTCATATTGATTCACTAAAACATACACAAGTTATTAGAACTTTAGTAACATAAAACACGATTCTGTGAAAATCATAATTTTATTCATAGGAAAAGCACAAGTTTTTAAAGAAAATACAATTACAAAATAAAAATACACCAACCTAGAATGTGTTCTGACAACAGATTTTGGCGTACTTAGAGTCAGGAGAATATAAATTATCCGAATATAGACTAATTTTAATTTTAATTTTAGTGTACTATTTTGACTTAAAAAAGGACTGTAGCTCCCCATTCCAATTTCCCCCCCCCCCCCTTTCTTCCCCTTTAGTCCAACATGACTGGAGCAGCACAGACAACTATTTGAGTGAACTATAATAAATTGTAGCGCTTGTATCATTAAGATAAACTATTTGAGCATCGACGCCTTCCACATGTCACAAATAATCACAGCCACGTATCGTCTTTGTTTAATATAACTATCCACATTATTCCAGATATGTCATGCATAATTACATTCATGTCTTAAAAGTGGCCGCACAATTAACCTAGAAATAAAATTCAATGAATTCTAAACTGGTTGTTAAAACCACACTAAGTAAATTTATTGACACAAAACTCAATGCGGTACCCAACCCATCTCTAGCAATCAGCTGTCAGTGGGCCATTATTTATTTAACACGCAATTAACTCTATCTTTAGCCACAGTACTGAAAAACAAATGTTATCGGCAAGATAAAATGGACATGCTCAAATTTGTTAATCTTTTACAAAAATAATAAATTTATTTACGCAAAATTTAGATTTAACAAGTACTCCACGGTTCTGTATTCATATCGACGTCAGTTTGTTAATCTACATAATCTGCCTAACAGTAATGTGCATTTTAATGTTTAGCTTCCTGTCCTTGTATCTTAAAATACCTGCTAGGTACATTTCAAAACTCCGCTATCTAAATTAAATTTTACAAGACGGGAGCCACGCTGGTGTAATGGCTACGGCGTTGTACTGGCGACCAGGTTTTCATGGTTCAAACCCGGGCGTCAGCGTTTGAAGGAATTTTTACGACCGTAAATTTGACTGAATAACCTGAACGGCTCCTGCACATAAATCCCGTGGACCGGGTTGGAAGGAAAGTCCACTGACCCCCCAGCCTCGCAATGACATGTCATTGGGCCAAAAGAGCTGGAAAGCTCGAGTGCCGCTGTGTCACGAAGTGGATTTAGGACTAGAGGCTGTCTACGGCGTTGTAATGGCGTTTTCAGCGTTTGAAGGAATTTTTACTAAATTTGATAACGGCTCCTGCACATAAATCCCGTGGACCGGGTTGGAAGGAAAGTCCACTGACCCCCCAGCCTCGCAATGACATGTCATTGGGCCAAAAGAGCTGGAAAGCTCGAGTGCCGCTGTGTCACGAAGTGGATTTAGGACTAGAGGCTGTCTACCTAAATAGACTAGACCCTAGTGGAAAGAAAGACTAAGAAGATAGATTTCAGAAGAAAAATAACAGTGACTGTGGGAGATGAGGCTATTGGCGTCAAGGGTCGAGAACCGAAATTGACTCTCCCTTGCCACTAAGTGACGTAATGTTTTGCGATAACCTCACTACCTCTAGCTACCAAGACTGGGATAAGGTTTAATACTTAACACCACAGACACCACTTACAGACAACATATAGGTTGAAGTAAGTGACTGATCCAGCCGGAAATTTACAATGGATTTTATTTACACCACACAAAAAAAATTCATATAACATACTACAAAAATAGAATAAACATGCGTGTTCCTACACCTGGAAAGAACATAACAATTAATTTCAAGTGATTAGGTAAGGTAACCCCACAGTCGCCCTCCCCTCAACCTGTAAGGAAGAAAGGTAAGTAATACAACAACATGTGAAGGAGGATCTCGAACACCAGATCCGTCTTTCTCCTAATCAACCTGATATCATGTAAACACACCCTAACTCCTACTGTCCGTCTGTCTGCAGACGTGTTTCTACACAAATGACGTGCCTACACCGCTGCTCCACTATAGGCTAAATATTCTCTGACTATCACCAAGTCCACGACCAGAACCCTTCTATCACCTCCGACACAACTTACAGATGACTTGCTGAGTTCTAGTGTTATGTTCAGTGTCTGTCTGACACTCCTAGTTCCTACAGAAAAAGCGACTCCTCCACTACTCTCCTTCTCTCCCTCTATTGCAGCTCAGAGGTATTTTTACCCTCTTTCCTCTGACTGCCGTTGTAGCTGCTAACTTGAATTGGCATTCTGGTTTCTCGACTTGGACTCTTCTGCACTACCAAATGACGATTCTGGAAAAATCACAGGCCCCGTTACCCATCTCTTGGGTCTGGGCCGTCGGTGTTATTATGACCGACCAATCACGACACCTCTAGGCCCTGCGCCTAGGTTCAGTGTGTGCTTTATCTGAGCGTGAATAGCTCCGAATTTTATTAAGAACCTCTTGTTCTTGCTGAAGAAGTCTGTGCTTCCAGCTCCTTGCTCTCTTGGGTACAAAACGTTTGCACCAGTGAACCCCTTGTCACTACTCCACTTTCTTTCCTGGCTCTGCCGACTCTTCTTCTCCTGAGAAGACCGGCGAACTTCTAGCCGCTCAAGGACTACTGTAGCCCTAGCTGCCACGCCTGGAAAATATCTGCTGTGGACAAAACAATAACAAATATATATTGCACAACAAATTTCCCATATCCTTAACACTTAACTCCCTTAACTCTCACTCTTCAACACTTAAATCCCAACTCTAACACTTAAGTTTTTCAAATCTCGAACACTTAAGTTTTCAAATCTTCCATACAGCTCCCATGCTCTAGTATCGCTTCAGCGATTAGTAACCATGCCTACCCCCACTTTCCCTCAAATACTGTCCTATCGACACTCTAATCTCCAGACTCAGCTTAGGTTAGCCCGTCACAACATTCTAACCACTGAATGAACCTGTTGCCAGTAAATTCCTGGCCCTACTATTTAACAATGATCGATGTGTTTACCTGGCTACCCAAATACAATAGACTTCACCCGAGACAATAATCTCCCGTCTCCATGAATTCATCAGTATAAACATATGTCTATTAAATAAGGGACTAATTAAAAATCCCAACTAGACCCGTAACTGCTGACTTCAAAATGTAGGTTTTACCCACACAGAGAAAAATACACAATTTCCCATGCTCTAACATTTAAAGCCACTCGTTCTATTACCACAGCGTTACACAAATTAGTCCGCTGGTAATTTACACACACTTGAACAATTAAATACACACCAAAACCCTAGCGTATTATTCGCTAATATTATAACTCAAATATTGAGAAATCTACACCCACGTGTCGGGAATATTATTTACACCCGATTCTGATAACAATGTACATTAAAATCTCTAAAGGAACTGAAATCCTATTTTACAATGCATACCCCGCTATCTCCCCTCTCCTTCCGTTTTTCAGATTCACCCCTCTAAGAAAATAGACACAGCACGTGCTTCGGTACCTCTCTCTCCAAATCCTCGAAAATCACAATGAAATTACGTGCATCGTGTCTCAAAATTATAGTATTTAACATCTACCATCTTTAAGCTTTCATTATCTCATAAAAAGAATGAATGCACTCTGATAATAATTTAGATAAGAGGGTAACTCATGGCATGTCCGTTACGAAATAAAATTAATTTAATTCCGCGCGCGTGTTTTACGCTGCACCATTTAAAATCACAAATCCAGGAAAAATTAGATCCCCTGTCTTCTGACAAATAACAGTAATATTCCAATTTATACAAACAGCTACTCTGAGGAAACTATCAAAATTCCCTACTACCTTTTCACAAAATACCTAATTGCGCTGTCAGTTATAGTCAATTAAAATTATAGCATTGATGGCTCTACTTCTATGAATTAACTTTACCTCCTAGAAACAACTCTGCAAAAATCTTATAAACTATTAAAGCTTAATTAACTTCATATTTACCAGCACGAATTTCTCTCGAAAGAGCAGACGGCTCTGTATATAAATACAGACAGTTCTTTTCCAAGGCGTAGAAGTTAAAAAAAAAATCTCCCCCTTCTGCCAGGGAACCCCGCTTATTTATTACCCCAGACCACGCTACGCGTGAGTCATAGCTAGGCTTTGTTCTTAAGCGGGTCGATCTATGAACAAACCAACGTGCCAGGAATCGCCCACGGTCATTTCTAAATTTAGAACTTACGGTCAAGCGGAAAATTTCCGTTGCTGACCTGTTTCCACGCGCTTAAAACTCCCCCTCTACCCCCATCTGATTTCACCCTTACTAAAAATTATAGCGCGCTCACTGAGAAGAACCGAAAATGCTCTGCCATTATGTTACACTGGAAAATCTTCCATGAACGAATTATCTAAATGAAAAAAACCGCGCTGGTGCCAGTCTAAAAGTTAAAACTACCATCTCTCCTAGCAACCGTAATTCTTAATCTACACAAAAAATCCAAACTCGATTATTAAACAAAGAGAAATAAAAAAAAACGAATAAGATAAAAATCCCACCGTAATCCTTCCCTGAAAAAAACGTAAATAAATGCAAAATTTAAAGACTAGGGGCCTGTTGTAAATGCAATCACATTAACTTCTCACACGCTGGTAAGAAAAAAAAAACATTTACAAGACAATTATCTCAGACGTCATAACACTAAATCAATCAGTCCGCATTATTTTTTTTTCTTTTCGCTGTCCGTAAATGTGTAACTGTGCACTTGTTTCTAAAATATACCTGCATTTATTATTATCAACAACTTTATCTTTTGACAAAGTCTGTTTGTATCCTAGTTGAAAGCGAACAAAATTCCGTGAACTTACCGTAATAACTGCATACGGTACATTTCTTGAACGGAGAAATAGATTACTTCTTGACTTACCGCGGTAAGTTTTAAAATGATCAAAGCTTGTCAGGACTACCTATTTGGTATTTGTTTAAACTAAAATGTACATAACACTGCGGAAATACTAATGCTGTGTTCCTTTGCTTTTAAATTAACCCTTATATTAACTGATAACTTTTCACGCACCGCTCTTATGGATTTCTTTTGTTGTCTATAGTGATGAATGAAGAAAGCTGACCTTTTTTTTAGCCCTTCTTTTTTCTCAACCTAATTAAACTCGTTGACAAATTACTTGCACTTGTCAAAGACTGTGACGATATAATTGCAGTCACGTACTCAGATATTATATTTATTGATACTAACAAACAACACTTAGTGCAGTAGTAAATGAAATGTCAAATAACGCATGCATTTCAGTATTCTTCTATCTAATTAGATCAAAAATAATGCACATCTATTTTAACTAAAGGTCAAAATTATTTCACGTGTGCGACGATTCATCTGTAAACAAAATACTGACCCAGTGTCTGCAAAAGTGAGCAACATAACCATATATCCTGATGTGTCTACTTACTCGCTGCCGTTTCTTATCACTGATCAAGAAATGGAACTTATTCTGACTACCAATTCTTGTGCTATCAGAGGATTAGTCAGTGTCTTCGGGATCATGTGTAACGTCATCAACGTTATTACCTTCGTCAAGCTGGGTTTAAATGACGCAACAAATTTTTCATTAACTGGTATTTCGGTAGCTGACATTGGAGCAATGGTGACTCTCTTGTGGGGCAGCATTTGTCAAACTTCTTTAATGACGCTGATATTATAAGACACTAATATTGCAGAACTTCAGTATCTAACCTCGGTATGGCCGAACTTATATTTTGCCCGTGTTGCTGCACTTTTGACTTGCCAAGTTACCACTGAGCGGTATCTTTGCATCGCTTACCCGTTCTCAATTCGAAGCCTTATAACAACACGAAAAACAGGAATCTCAAATGTCGCTGTATATGCCATTATGATCCCTTGCGTTCTTCCGGTGTTCCCGTCATATCGTAAAGGGCCTACATTTAGCTTAAGTAAAAACAAAACGTGTTGTCTTCGAACATCGAAGCTATTAGAAAAGCGATGTCAATAAGTCAATATTAGAAAAGCGATGTCAATATTCACGTGCTTCATTGAACTGGCTGCCTTTTGTGTTTTAGCGTTGATGACCAGCTTGCTAGCCCACCAACTAAACAGAACCATAAAATGGCGAGACATAAATGGGACTGCTTAAAAAAAAAGATAGTGTCTCCAGACGAGACCAGCAAATAGTGAAGATGGTCATCTTCATTGCCGGTGTGCTAATTCTTTGTTTCCAGCCTATAATCCCCATCCTCTTCACAACAACGTTCGACAGAAACCTAGGTGCAGGGGGCAGTTATTATAATTTCTTTAATACTCTCACAGTTTCAGCATTTATGCTGGAAGCTATCCGTGCTAGTGGAAACATCTTCGTCTATATGAAAATGAGTTCAAAGTACAGAGAAATATTCATGTCCATGTTTGTCAGTGCTTCAAAGAAGAACTTACCTTTTTTGTCCCAGGGGCTGACAGCTAACAATTGTCAAATTATCGAACTTTTGTCCAGGCTTTGTTGAAAAACATTAAAACTAAATCCTTCACTCTTATTTATTTGTTGATACATTGTGTTCATATGTTAAATCCTTGTGAATGAAATTTAACACTTTTTATTAATTCTTCAATTAAAACTTGCTTTAGGAGCACTAGACTAATAATTATAGTATTTCTGACATTTTTAATTGTTTAAGCCAACAAAGAAGAAGCCGCGGTGATGCGTGATGCCATATGATGATGGATGGTATCCGCATGTCTGGTTTTGTGTAGTGTGCAGATGTGTTCAGTCAAACAATGTTCATACAAAAATAACCGGGCAATCCACATAGGACGTCAGTAAACTCACGACGTATAAAGTCAATGATTCTTGAAACAGCCGTTGACGTTTTTCTTCATTATTTATTGTGGACGCCACAGTGACAAAATGGTTACGCGAATATGTAGACACATCAAACAGTCATTATCACAGCAACATTCAATACAGCAATAGACGGTAGACAGCATTACAATGATGAGTCAGATGCATGTTATATTTCATAGTGCTGTAAATGTAGTCAGGTGAAAAACTCATCCTTTTCTATAACAGCCAGGAGATAACCAGATGTATGAGATCAGTTCACTCTCCTTAATCTGACTTCAGCAAGACAGACACGTCTGCCGAAGTATAAATAATGTCCTCAAAAATATCCTCTAGATAACAAAGGTTTTTCAAACCTAGTTCAGGTAACCAAGTAGCAAGTAATAGTCCTTGGGACCTGCATCAACCGATGCAGCACAATACAGCGACATGTGAGCTAGGAAAACATCTCGTGACGACGACTTTCGAAGACAGGCTATGAACCAGAAATCGTTCACGACCAAAAATCGATAGAGTTAATGAAAATGTTAATTTACCTTGCCTTCCGGAAATACACAGAAATATCACGCCTCCCGACATGTGGGAAACACTAGAGGTATTATCTCGAATAAACGAAATATCCATTAAGAGGACTACACATCCCTGACAGAACAAAAAAATAGCGGAGATCCCCTCTTCAACGAGGCATCTCTTTCGCCATTCCAAATCGCTCACTCCACTAGTGGTGGGCGGAAACCGATCGACCAAAAAGCAAGACCAGTCATGCGCAGTCCGGCGCGAAAAATGACCACAGCTCAAAAACTCAACTGCATTCAACACCAACGCGAGAAGACAAATGCTTACCGAGAAAAGTAACTATAAATTTCAAGCAGTTGTTGCCCTTGCGTTATAAAATAGATATTGTAATAAAACGATGTTGCGAGAATTTATCACGCAACACGCGGACGAATACAAACTGAAATTAAATTATCAACTAAAGAATGCAGTTAGAATAAATGATTTTCTAGTGAATAGTGAGTTTAGAAGTAACCTTTCGTTCTGGGTGCGAGAGGCTTACTATGTCTGCAGAATGGGAGAAGATCGGATACCACGACAAGCATGGGAAACAAAGAGCCAAGGATCCAGACCCAGAGAACGACCCAGAGTCCGCTGGGAGGACAACATTAGACAATCTTTGAAGGACCGAGGACTAGAATGAAACCAGGCTAGGAGGAAGACAGCCGATAGGATAGTCTGGCGCTCTCTCTTCCAAACCTCTACACCTCACGGTAGAAGGGTAACGATTAAGTAAGTAAGTAAGGTATTATGTTGTCATAAGACGTTGGGTATGGTTATGGGAGCACGTGGAGTGAACGGCTACTTGTGATTGATTTAACAGTATAGGAAAGTGGCAGCATATATATTGAACTTAGCTGTCAATGACGGTTCTGCTCCTTCTGATGGGTTGGTTTTTTTTTACACTGTTCACGCTCGTCGCTGGTCAAGGTTGTCGGGTGTAGCTCGTTTCCCAGAAATGTCAGGGAGAGTCTAGGAAAGTTGGTCCCTCGTCTTAAAGCGTAGGCCACTTGTCCTTGTTCCAGAGATAGTACTTTCTGCTGATACCACCAATAAGACAATCCTGGCTCACAGACCTTTTGCTCAGATGAATGAAGTTAAAGGCACTAGCCGATGCTTTGTTACACGTGTACTTGGGGTCGTTAATTTTAACTTTAATTCCCTCTCTTCGTGTTCAATTTCCTCAGATATTCCAGTTTTCCTTACTTAAAATGATAGAGATTTCCTGGCTGTTTGGTAAGTCCATCAAAATTCTCCAATAAAAGGTGTCCTGTCTAATAAAATGGAATTCTGAATTTTAACTTCTGGCACGTCTGGTGTCTTGGCATGCGATCTTCACAGTAAATTTGACTGACTGACGCGTCAGATTAAATTCACTGTCCTCCCCCGCTCTGTTTGTAACGAAGCTAAGAAAGCGCCAATCGTTTCAAACACGCTGGTGGTGGGGATGGGGTGGGTTTACATCACGTTTTTCTTTCTTGTTTGGTTTAGTTTAGTTCTTGTAGTATAAAGTATTGCGAACGTTCATACATCATGCTGACAACACGAATGGACACGGGTATGGTCATCACAGGACATAACTGGCCGAAGAACAAAAGACATCTTGTAGTGGAACTACGATACGTTTCGCTTAACATATATTTAACTCAGGAACAATGGCATAGTTAAAGAGTATTGAATGAAGTCGCCTCAAAAATAAACATGTGCATAGTCAGTCCATAATATATAGGCATCCAAAGTAGTTAGACATCAATATACATCGTCTCAATTAGTCAGTCGTGTCAGGCAACGACACCCAAGTAATGTGGACCAGAAAACGTGAATATAAAATACTTGAGTTGTACTTCTCTGTAAGAGGTGGAACTTCTGTGTAAGTTCAGGACCATCTTAGAAAACATAGATGCGGCCTTCGAAGTTAGTTTATGCCACTTAAATATATAATATTCCTCCACAATTCTGGGAGCTTGAAAAACACATCTTACTTGGACGACTTGAAATAACGAAAGGCCACGAATATTAGTCGTTAGAATAGATTAGCGCAAACGCGTTACGTCATAGACAACCAATGACGTATTAAATATGCAGCGTTCAATATAAGTTAAAAACCGTGCAAAAACATGAGTTACCACAAAGAGACATATTTCCTCAACTGCAATGGCTATATGCCTGTGTGTGGCAATAATACACAACAGATTAATATTTGTTCTTTGACAATTACGCCGGGCTGGCGGGAAAAAAATCAAACATATTTGATTTTGTTTAAAATTTTTTTGATACTCGACATCAAATAAATTATGGAACCGGAAATACGGCCAGAATTGATCACCTAACAGTGTCAATAGTCAATAAACAATCCTAGTCACAGTCTGTATGCATTTGTACTAATTGAAGTAATGATGCAAAACAGAAAGACGCCAGTCATAAGTCATCAGTTAAAAAAAAATGAAAAAGAAAGTCAAACATATTAATTACATACTTCAGGAAATTTCAAAAAGAAAATAATTAAATTAAATGTATGCCTTAGTGTTGCTTAATGAACAATTAATGGCACAAGAAAAAAAAAGTAACTGTGAAGATGCATGGATAAAAAAAAATTGTTTAGTGGTTATCTCCCTGAATAATGCCAGTGATAAATTTAACCACAGGAAGAGACATTGTTAAAAAAAATCACAAGTCAGATTACATCTTAAAGGAATTAAATTAAATTAAACTAAATTAGATAGATAATGTCAAATGATGGGATTACATTCCCGAATATGTCCAGTAGCAAGTTATAGCAAAGATAACTGTTAATAATGGCGTGTGAATACACATCAGTATGTCAGGCGCAGAAAATGTTCCATAAATCAGCAAGTGTTTCTGAACACAGTTACAACTGCGAGTTCTGTCATCAGGAAATGCAAGTCAGTATTAATATAAGTTAGCACACAAAATCCACCAGAACACGTGTATGTTCATGCAATGTTATTGTAAGAGAATACGATGAGAGACTCGTGTCAGCAATGTTCGATCTGGGTATGCCGGTAGATTGCTGATGGATCGTCAGATGAAGTATTTCTTATGAGTGTGAGAGAACTGTTCAACCACTGTTCGATCAGGTTATGTCGATAGCTAGCTTATGGATTGTCCAAACAGTTTCAATCGTGTATCATAGGCAAGTTTGACAACAGTGTCAATGCATCGTATCAGAGTCTGTTTGAGGACATCCGAACAAGACGTCAGCCACCACATTTGACGAACCTGGGATTGCTTGAATTTCGTGTTGAAAAGGCTGAAGTAAAATTGCAAATTGGGCAAACTTGGCATTTCTGTGGTTAGCGCGCTTGAGAGAAACCCAACGACTTCTGATCAGTCTGCAATATGAATAGTGCACCAAGCAGGTATCTTTCCAGTTTCTGTATGGCCCAAATTACAGCCAAGAGCTCGCGTTCAATCACAGGATACCTTCTTACGGTGTCCGAGAGCTTGCGGGAGGTATGCAATGTGGGATGAAGTACACCATCGAACTCCTGCATCAAAATAGCATAGTCATTTGGACAAGCATATGTGCGAATATAATAATGAAGGTTTATAACTGGTAACCTCAATATAGGAGGATTAGAAAAAATGTACTTGATAAGTTCTAATGTGGCCTGGCATTCTTGTGGACAATGTACGTGATTTGGTAAACCCTTCCTTAACAGAGAAGATAGGTCAACAGTGACAGCAAAGAGATTGGCAACAAATCAACTGTAAAATTGAAATAGACCCAAGAGACTACGAACTTGTGTTATCGTAGTAGGAGTGGATAAGATCAAAATCATCGAGACATTTTTTGGTATGTTGCGCACTAAATCGGTGCGTGATAGAGCATAGAAACCAACATATGTGGGGTCGAACCCACGACTCGTGTTATCAGCATAAGACAGTGTGCTGTGTGAAGGTGATCTCGCAGTGAAAAAGAAAACATGATGATAATAATTATGTGAGCCCGTAGTGACTGATTGAAAAGGTTCATCATACTGTATGGGCTGAGTATGATGATGACCAGCAAAGTAGATATTGCAGTGCAAAGGTATGATAGTAGCACTATAGGTAGAGAAAGAGATCAAGCCTAAGGGTAAAGGATATACGAAGTGTTCTTTTCAAGATGAGCTGAAAAGATATATGTCGTGTATGATCCTATGCCGTGGTATGACATCAAATGATGAATGATCATGCTGAGTCAACACAGGTTGTTAAATAAAATGTATAGGCATGTCATTGGTGGAATGATCCATCAATGCCAAATGACCACCGTCATTAGAAAAACTATGGTACTAAAAGCAAAAATGAACAAAATAACCAGGAAAATCCTGTGAAGAAATTGTGGATAATTAGTAGATATCAATTTCCCAATGATAAAGGCACATGTTATGAGTGCTGAGAGGAGCATCCCAGTGATCAGAGGCCATACGTATATGAAACAGATAGTGGGCAAAGTTTGGTTTTTGACAGATGTGCACCTGTATATAGGTACATCATAGCATGTTGGTGCATCATTGTCATACTGTGTGATCCCTCCTGTCAAATTAGACTTAAAGTTCGCACTGTCAGGAAAATCAGACATATCATTGTGATCATCAACATGAGGAATAACCTCATAAATTTCAACAATGGTACAGAGACCAACACTAGAATAAACAGTGTTACAAGTATGATAATCGCTGGCAGGTAAATGAGCACTAGTAATGCCTGCGTTCGCAGTTAACATGTGTTGCCGTTCCCACTGTTTTATTATGGTGAGCAATCTTTGCTCCCGTGGATACGACCAATAGTCAAATCAGCTACAGTATTTTTTAACAAACATACTCTAACCTTCCCTGAAAAAATGGTGAATGAATGCCAACAATGGCTGTGGAATAAAATTCAACAGTACCACCGAAAGTAATACATTTAACAAAACAACCCGTTTCACAGGAAGGATGTACAAGAAACTGTCTGACCACTACAGTTGTACAACCCGAGTCACGGAGTACAGACACTTGGGTATTGTTTAATAACCCCCTGTGAAGCAGCACAGTGCCAGTGCCATCATGGGCCGACAAACCTGTTACAGCTGGCAATGGGTGACCACATCTCAATATCGAAGTACTATTCGGCTGAAAAGAGTGAGACAAGCTGGGCAATGTGAGACAACCTCAAAATCAAAGGCACAACATGCAGATGATTGATTTAAAATACTATTGTCCTGATTAATTACGGGTGCATCCCCATTAAGTGCTGAACCAGCATTGTGGTTTGGATGTGTAACAGCACGAGAACGTGATCGATGTCCCTGGCGATCAAAAGAACTACCTTGATTTATGTGGTTTTGTGAGGTATTTCTAGGTGGAAAATTGTGATTGTTGGATCCATAATTATTCCAATTTCCATTAGAAGGGATGAAATTATGTTGCTTCTCCAATTTGAGTCATGCTGTTGGTAATTGTTTCTATGCTGAGGTGACTGATTTCTGAATTGCTGTCTAACTCTGTTAAAATTTCCATTATTGTACCTCCCTGGTATAAAATTCCTTCAAAAGGCTATGAGATCTAGGTCTACAATTATTATTGTTCCAGGTTGTAGCTGAAGCAACAGGGAGAGATTCCTTAATTACATTACTGCTGACACAAGCACCAGGATGTGCCGTGCAATATTGTCTACCAATTTCTTCGAATGAAGACATGCTAGATGGTTTTCGCTCATGCAAGAATGACCAAAATGGTTTACTCACAGAGGATAAAACTTTATCCCTCAATAACAAATCCATGAGGCCATCAAAGGTCTTGCCAATACCCGAAAGTTGAACCCATCTGTTGAAAGTCAAGCGAATAACTAAAATGAACTCCGAGAAATCCGTAGCAGTCTCAGGAGTCATTGTCTTAAATGCATACGATACCCCTCTGCATCAAGCTGGTAACGTTTCAATAAAAGAGCCCTAGTAGCTTCATAATTATTCCTGTTTGGCTCGTCCATTGTACATTTAGCAGTTAATAGTTCTCCATTCAAGAATTCTATAAGTCTAGAACACCACTGAGATTTGTCTAACTTATGTGCCTCACACACTCTTTCAAAGTGGCTTAAAAAGCATGAAATGTCATCAAAATTTGGTTTTAAAATAGGCAAGCGAAATTTAGCAGACCGAGTATTATGTCTATCAGAGGAACCATGACCTTCTGAATTATCATTGAGATTACTCTGTCCTCTTAGTTTTAATTCTTCTAAATGAAGAAGCATCATTTCCTTTTCATGGGCTATTGTCAAAGTTTTTCTCTTCTCCATTTCTCTTTCATGTTACATTTTTTTCTCTCCTCAGAAATAAGCCTCTTTTCCTTCAATTCAACCAATCTCTTCTTCTCCTCCAAATCTTCAAGACGCCTTTTTCAGCTTTCTGTTTCTCTAATTCACGCCTCTTCTTTTCCAATTCTCTCGTTTTCTCCTCTTCTTGTTTTGCCGTTGCCAACTCAGACATGGCAAAGTCCTTTAAAGTTTCACCTTTAAAACCAAATGCTTTGCCTTACTCGACAAAGTAATCCAAAGTAGCCATGTTACTTAATTATGTGACTCACTCAGTCGAAATATAAACCATGGCTTGTTGTTTTACAAAATGATGTAAGCAAATAATGTAGCAATATAATATAGCAATAACAGCAATGCAAATTATGTAGTACCAATTATGTGAAAAGGAAAAAAAATGTGCAAGAAAAAAATAAATATAGAGCAATAAGATAAGATAAGAATATAGACAAACAGTGAAACACTAACAGCAAGGAAAAAATTATAATGGGAAACTGAAGGGATAGCAGACAATGGAACAATCTCACTGCTAAGAAATGACAACACATGACCCAGACAGAGTATAAAAAGGTAAATTGTATAAACCAAGTGATCGGCAGATGAGGAAAACAGTACGAACAAAACAATCACAAAATAAGGAAGGTAGCAATAGACAACCAATAAATTTACAAATGAAAAGACCAAACTTCACAACTAACAAAAACTATCATAAAAAGCAATCAGTGATCGGAAACATCGGTGAGGTTGCTCAAAGCCGGAAAATACCACTGAATGAAATTTACAAAGCCCTACAGAACGTTCAATGTGCGGTCATCTTACAATGACATGTCTTCGCTAACATTGAATCTCCACCCAACCTTCCCACAAAGACATGGAAACAGGAAAAGCAATGAAAGAAAAGAATAGGGATAGTTTACCAAGTACATACACTGGTCAACACATGCAAAAATTAACAGGCCACTTATTTGAAAATCGAACCAAACCATACTGGCCGCTTAACATTTATTCAACTCAGGAACAATGGTATAGTTGGAGAGTGTTGAATGAAGTCTCCTAAAAAATATACATGTGCATAGTCAGTCCATAATATATAGGCATTCATAGTAGTTAGACATCGATATACATCGTCTCAATTATTCAGTCCTGGCCGCTGAAATAACGAAAGGTCACGAAATTAGCCGTTAGAATAAATTAGCGCAAACGCGTTACGTCATAGACAACCGGTGACGTGTTAAATATGCAGCGTTCAATATAAGTTAAAAACCGTGCAAAAACATGAGTTACCACAAAGAGACATATTACCTCAATGGCTATATGCTTGTGTGTGGCAATAATACATAAAATATTATTATTTGTTCTTTAACAGGGAGGGGATGGGGGGGGGGGGGGGGGGGGGGGGGGGAGGGGGGGGGGGGGGGGGGGGGGGGGGGGGGGGGGGGGGGGGGGGGGGGGGGGGGGGGAAATTTCAAAATATTCCTGACATGGAAAATTTTTGAACATAATGCAGAGATCAAGTCTTCTGTATATGGTATGAAAACATCCGATGCCCTGGCAGGCGAACTCACCACCACATATGTAAACTCATACGACAATGTGTTCCAGAAGTAACAATTTTTATTACTTTATCAGAAAGTAATCTACTCGTAGACGGGTAATCTCGTTATCTGTCCCGCGCTTTGGCATTTATTGGCGATTTAAGCAAACACGCTGGCGATTATAGGGCTCATCTGTAGCGGCCAAGCTTTGGTACACACGAATTACCAACTTGCCTGACGTTCAATATTATCTAGGCCGCTCCTTGCAAATGTGATGTGTTTATCATCAACAATGAGTGTCAAATGTTTGACTAAGAGCCAGGGATCCAGGCATCCAGAACGACCTAAAGTCATTGAAGGACCGAGGACTAGAATGGAACCAAGCCAGGAGGAAGACAACCGATAGAATAGTATGGCGCACTCTATTACAAACCTCTACACCTCACGGTAGAAGAGGAACGATTAAGTTCTTTAAATGTAAAGAACGTTTTCTCTCCAGTGATTAAGTTTAATTCTCATCGAGGGTAAATTCTGAGATAGATGGGATGGTGGAATAGAGAAAAGGGGACCCATACCTATTGGCTGTCTAGAGGCTATTGGCAGGTACCCCTCGCGGAGGCTACGAAACCTCTGACGGCGTTTAGCACCCCAAAGGATTGTTTCAGTTCAATGTCATGTGCTTTGGCTTAGTGAACGCGCCCGCCACATTTGTGGGGATGATGAGAATATTGTTAGGACATCGGTCTGATGTTATTACTTATATCGACGATACATGTTTGTTTCATGAGTCATGGGAGGACCATATGATTGGGTTGTCTTCCCTACTGTGGTGTCTAAGGCAGCATAATTTGACGGCACGGCCGAGTAAAGTTTGCATAGGTTTTAAGGAGTTAAATTTCTTAGGACATACTGTAGGTCATAATCACCTGAAACCGGAAGATGTTACAGTTACAAAGATTTTACAGTTGCAGACACTTAAAACAAAGAAGCAAGTGAAAAGTCTAATTGGACTTGTAAATTTGTATCACAAGTTCATTCCTCAGTTCTCTTCGATCGCAGCTACACTTAACTCACTGACGAGAAAGGGGATGCCAAATAGGATCGTGTGGACACAAGATTGCGAGATAGCCTTGTCCAGAATCAAGAGGGTGTTCTCCAGGAAACCCATCTTACTGTTGTCAGATTTGCGCAAACCCTTTGTGTTGCGGACAGGCGCATCTTCTGTAGGAATTGGGGACTGTAATGCAAGACCACCAGAGTACCTTACATCCAGTGATGTATGTGAGTTGGAAGCTGTTGTCGGCTGAGACTAGGTACTCCACGATTGAAAGGGAATGCCTGGCAATTGTGTGGGCAGTTTCAAAGTTGTTCCGATAATAGGTTCGCTTTTTGTATTGCAGATAGACCATCGACCACTCTTACAATCGTCGAAACCGACAAGCTCGAAATTAACTCGTTGGGCCCTCTTGCTGCAGCAGTACAAGTTTACTGTTTTACCCCTAGAGGGTAAGCTTAACGTTGTAGCTGACACTCTGTCTCGTTTGTAGAATGCTTGTTTATTTCTTGGTTTTCCCCTCCACACGATGTTTAATTGAATATGTAAGATATGTGGGGACAAGAAGGAAATGAATATATACTTGGCTCAAAGGCCGGATGTTGGGTGTTTTGAGTGCGTCCCGCCGCCCTTCAGGAAGAATTAAAAAAACTTCGTTTTTTTCCCCGGCGGGAGAGTAGATGTCACAGCTTGATTAATAAGCGGTGGAATGTCTGTGCTCCGCTGGGAACAGGTGCGTAATGTCAGTAGTGTATGAGAGGCAGTCAGTAGAGTGGTCTGAACTTGACAACACGAAACTGCTAGGTCAGGGGTGAATGCAAGGAGAGTTCTGATTGGGGCAGTGAAGAAACGGAGGTCAAGAGAGCGACGAGGTTTTTGGTGGTGATGGTGGACTTGAATTGTCGAGTGCGAGAAGATATTTATTTGCGTGAATCTAATGCATTTTGTAATCTGGGATTTTCATGAATGTGATACACTTTGCTGTCTATCTATCTATCTATCTATCTATCTATCTATCTATCTATCTATCTATCTATCTATCTATCTATCTATCTATCTATCTATCTATCTATCTATCTATCTATCTATCTATCTATCTATCTATCTATCTATCTAGCTATCTATCTATCTATCTATCTATCTATATATCTTGTTGTAATTTTGTGGCCACAGTTTTTGAATACGTTGGACAGAGTTGGGAATATGACTTGTGTTGGTTATTACCTGAATGTGTTCCACTCTGTCCCAGGCTCTCTTGTTTAGTATTTCGAGGACTGAGACATTACTTACTTACTTAGTCGTTCCCCTTCTACCGTGAGGTGTAGAGGTTTGGAAGAGAGAGCGCCAGACTATCCTATCGGCTGTCTTTCTCCTGGCATGGTTCCATTCTAGTCAATTAATATTAGACAAACATAAAGGTATGTTTTCAGGCACTCGTAAGAAATAAAGAAGTAGAACACTTGGACAACAGAAAAACAACAGACGTGAGTGGCTTACCCAGGGTTCGAACCCCATACCTACTACTACTACTACTACTACTACTACTACTACTACTACTACTACTACTACTACTACTACTACTACTACTACTACTACTACTACTACAACTACAACTACTATACAAAACAACTAAACGTGTCAGAAAACAAAATTTTTTCAAGAAATAAATTGCCTATTATTACACAGTGCTATACGAGAAGAAAGAAGACATCAGATTAAGCTGGGAGAATAGGTCCTGGAGCAAGTCGACCACTTTAAATACCTCGGAGCTATTATAGACCGAAAGGGAGGCATCAAAGAAGAGTTGGCCACTCGAAAAGCAGCAGCTGGGAGACTTTTTCAGACCACAAATCGAGGATTCCTCAGCAAGAGAGAGGTTGGTAAGAAAACGAAGATGGCTGTTTACCGTTCCACCTGTAGCGGGAGGTTAATTAGATTTAGATATCTATATAGGAATCCAGGTATGTCATATGCTACCAGGATAGTATGCCAGTATAGAGTTCTGGTTTTACAAGTAATACCCCAGTCTTAGAAATAAGCACTGGTGTATGGCTATCATAGAAATAGTCAGACTGTGAAAACCCTAGCTAGTTGGTAAGAAGTTGTACCAGGATTTAAGGCGTCTCCTCCCTATGAATATCTTATGATTACTTATATTCTAGGGGATAATGAAAATGAACATTCACTGAAACCACAAATGGAAGAAGTGAATAAATCCTCAGGTACAGTTAAAATAGTTTAATAATTACACTAATCTTCTATTTCTACTAGTTGGAAAAGAGCATACACATATATATATATATATATATATATATATATATATATATATATATATATATTATATATATATATATATATATATATATATATATATATTTATATATTTATATATATATAAATATATATATATATAATATTATATATATATATATATATAAATATATATATAAAATATATATATATATATATATATATATATAAGCATATATATATATATATATATATATATAATATATATATATATATATATATATATATATATATATATATATATATATATATATTATATATATATATATATATATATATATATAATATATATATATATATATATATATATATATATATATATAATATATTAATATATATATATATATATATATATATATATATAAGTATTCACACAATTACTATTATTGTCTGTTTAGACTTCAAGATCTTGAATATTAAAGTTACTGCAATCTGCAATCACTGTTTTTAGTCTCTTGACTTTCAAATTAATTGTCATCAGTTGACTGAACTATGGATTTTCACTATTAGCTGTTTCTTATATCTTGGTGGTCAGTGTCTTAACTGACACTTATCTGTTCAACTTGATACTGCTGACACTGAACTGTCCTTTGCTGATATCAGACTTGGTAGACCCAACAGTAGGGATGCCAATGACCAGTTGAAGTTCACTCTTTGGGGTCCTGCACTTTTGTGGGATTGCCTCTGATGAACAACACAGGCTTCTGATACTGGACAGTCTGGTTTGAGTTATTTCATGGAACCCTCAGACTTCAGATACTGGACTGAAAAATGTTTCTGGCGATTCGCTCACAATTCATGGGTAGTGGCGAAACTCTGCCTCCAGTCTGTCTCAAACCTCTTTCGTTGTCTGTGTCTCAGTTTACCGATACGCTTTATATACTTATAGCGCGGACGTATCGGAGGGTACTGACGTCACAGCTTAAACCTAGGCCTGAAAAATCCTTCCCGAACAGCGATTTCAACCGATCTGTGCGTCGACTGAAATTTTGCCTTTCTCATTCTCGGCATATATAATATCCATATAGTTCCATCGTATCTTGTTTTATACAGCTGATAAAACTCTATCTTCCTATCCATGTAAATTCCCAAACTGTTGTTTGTTGATTTTAATATTTAGAACAGAAGTGGGTTTACATGCTTTTAGCGTAACTGTGGGCAGCCGTAATACGCATATATTCCCGTAAATGATAATTTCCTACCGTTTCTTCTTATATGCAGTTATACACAATCCTTCCCTGGACTGAAATGTGAAATCCTTTTCATAATGATTCCCTTCTGCTTTTATTTATCCTTGGCGATTTCCTCTGTCTGATACACATTTCGCTGATACGCCGCCATTTTGAAAGCGGTCAATCGATCGTTGACGGGTTTATAAATGTACCTGAACACGTTTGCAATGACTTGCAACCAATTTTGCGATATAGCTCCCCCATATTTTAAGCTGGATGATATCTAGCTTAACTATTGGGTACAAGACAATTGCAAATTGACCCTTCCAAAGTCAGTTTTCCTTCCTTCTATCTTGCTCCAACTCTGTGGGATGGCGACTGAGAAAATCCGCACGCCCCTTCTGTTTTCCAGGAATATATTCATCCCTTACTATCTTTCTTTTTCCCGTTCGGCTTTTCATCCAGGCCCTTACTGCTGGTGAAACGGGGTCGGTAGCTTTCCCTTGAAGTTTACCTCCCTCTTTTCGTTGATAGTTGGTTGCGGTTTTCCCTCGCAAATCCGTAGGTGTTTGATTTTCGCTACGTGATTTGTTCCTTTTTTCCAGCGCATGGGGTTCAGACTGCAATTGACCCTGTGTGGGATGTTTCCTTTCCCCTCCAGTGCAAATCTCGGAAGTACCCATGATTGCTGGTTTTTTTGTAGACTTTTGATGAAGACTCTTCCGTCGACTTTCTGAATCTACATGGGTGCACTCTGGACAGGAATTTACATACCGATTAATGTCTTCCGTAATGCCCGGCCAGTAGTACTGGGTGGCTACTCTTTGTTTTGTGGCACCATTACCCAGGTGTTCACTCAAAGTTGTTATGTGCCCCCAGCCCATAACCTTATTTCTATAGGTGGATGGCACAACAATTTGACCATGACTTTTCGTCCCTCTGCCAGCTTTCCTGTGCAAGAGTCCATGTTCCCTAAAGAAATGTCCTTTCCTTGGAGTGTTATGAGTTTTTGACAATTTTCCAAAACAAGGCTTCAATGTGCTGTCTGCTTCTTGAGCCCGTTTCATTTCAGTCGAATGAAATTTTAATTTGGTGTCCCTCTCTATGTTCCTGGAGTCAGACCTGGTCTGGCTTCCTGCCATAACCATAGGTTTTACAGGGTCTCCCAAGAAAACATATCTACGCCCCACCATCTGGGGGTAAAAGGGATCATCTAGTACTGCTGCATTTATTTCCCCTTCCACATAACGACAACTGACATGAATCTTTGCTATGGGTAAAGTAAGGGGTGATGTTCCTTTTAGTGGCCCTTGAATATCTACTGTTTCTGTGGTGATTTGTTCAGGGCGCACCAGAGATGCACACACGACTGCATCATAGGACAAACCTGTGTCATACATTCCTGTGACTTGTTTGCCATTCACAGTCACTATCTCCTGTGTAGGTGGGTGATGGAGGCTATTCTGACTCACAGTCAGTTCCTTCCTATCAGAAGCCCTCACCTGTAGACATGCAGCATGATGAAGGGGTTTTTTCCTCCCACATTCATCAGTGTTGTAGTTGCTCATCTTACAAAATTTGCACCACTTATCTCCCTGTTTGTAGGGTTTATTTTCCTGAGTCTGAGGGTTTTTGTCCTTATTATCAAAGCTTTGCTTATTTTTGTATGGTTGTCCCTTTGGTCAAACTTGGTATTCTGTGGTGGGGCTTTATATCCTTCTATTTGCTTTCTTTTTGTTCCTACCAGTTCAGCTTGAGCTGCTTGGTACCTCTCTGCACATTTCAAAGTGTCTTCCAGCCTCTCTGCTCCTTGTTCCATAAGGAATTTCCTCATTTCTTGAGACATGGAATCTTTCACCTGCTCTAACATAACCATCTCTTTCAGATCCTCATAGGTTTTCTGATACTTACCTAAACTAATCCATTTCAAGAAATACGTTTCTAGCCTAGCTGAGAACTGGTTATATGTTTCTCCGGGTAGAGGTTTAGAAGTTCTAAATTTCTTCCTATATGCCTCAGAGTTCTTTTCATAACGGATGAGTAGGGCTTGCTTTAGTATTTCATAATTTTCCTGATCTTCTTTGGGGAGTTTCAGAAACACATCATATGCAATACCTCTCAATTCCTGGGATAACTTTAAACTCCATTTTTCCTTTTCCAGTCCATATGTAGAGGCTAGCCTTTCATACCTATCCAGGTACGACTCGATTGCGTCCTCCTTTTCAACAAATGGATCTAGGTGGAAGTTCATGGCCCCATTTGCTGTGTTCTGAAAAGAGCTATTCTCAGAACGTGGTGAGCTGTTACCATGGATGCTAGTCCCAGCCTGAAGTTCCAGTTCAAGCTGTCTCATTTTCAGCTCATGGTCTCTCTCAGCTTGTAACCTCCTTTCTTCTCTCTCTGCTTGTAACCTCCGTTCTTCTCTCTCAGCTTCTAGTTTCTTAGCTTCTCTCTCCGCTTCCAATTTCTTGGCTTCTTTCTCTGCTTCAAATTTCTGGGCTCTTTCTGCTTCCAATCTCTTTTCTTCTCTGTCCGTATACTTTTCACATTCCGTCGTGACATACTGGACCAGAGCATCACCACTCATGCCAAGCTCTTTTCTCACTGCAGTGTAGCCGACCTAAACTTGACCAAGTCAGCCATGGTGTATCTGTAGTCTAGTAGGGTAAGCGGTCTTACTCAAACTAAATTACTACAATATAATTAACTTAATTAAAATTAAAGTTAATTAACTGACTTCACCATATATGAAACAGCTTTCTTTATCTGTACTCAATGGTACTCCTAAAAATATTTCATATCCTACTTTGTTAACTCTTTCCAAAAATTTTCAAAAATTTTTTTCCTACACAGCAGAAATAGAAAGTTGGCTCAGGAATATCAAAGATATATCCCACAGACGAGCCCCCACTGTAGCGGGAGGTTAATTAGATTTAGATATCTATATAGGAATCCAGGTATGTCATATGCTACCAGGATAGTATGCCAGTATAGAGTTCTGGTCTTACAAGTAATACCCCAGTCTTAGAAATAAGCACTGGTGTATGGCTATCATAGAAATAGTCAGACTGTGAAAACCCTGGCCAGTTGGTAAGAAGTTGTACCAGGATTTAAGGCGTCTCCTCCCTATGACTATCTTATGATTACTTATATTCTAGGGGATAATGAAAATGAACATTCACTGAAACCACAAATGGAAGAAGTGAATAAATCCTCAGGTACAGTTAAAATAGTTTAATAATTACACTAATCTTCTATTTCTACTAGTTGGAAAAGAGCATACACATATATATATATATATAAGTATTCACACAATTACTATTATTGTCTGTTTAGACTTCAAGATCTTGAATATTAAAGTTACTGCAATCTGCAATCACTGTTTTTAGTCTCTTGACTTTCAAATTAATTGTCATCAGTTGACTGAACTATGGATTTTCACTATTAGCTGTTTCTTATATCTTGGTAGTCAGTGTCTTAACTGACACTTATCTGTTCAACTTGATACTGCTGACACTGAACTGTCCTTTGCTGATATCAGACTTGGTAGACCCAACAGTAGGGATGCCAATGACCAGTTGAAGTTCACTCTTTGGGGTCCTGCACTTTTGTGGGATGGCCTCTGATGAACAACACAGGCTTCTGATACTGGACAGTCTGGTTTGAGTTATTTCATGGAACCCTCAGACTTCAGATACTGGACTGGAAAATGTTTCTGGCGATCCGCTCACAATTCATGGGTAGTGGCGAAACTCTGCCTCCAGTCTGTCTCAAACCTCTTTCGTTGTCTGTGTCTCAGTTTACCGATACGCTTTATATACGTATAGCGCGGACGTATCGGAGGGTACTGACGTCACAGCTTAAACCTAGGCCTGAAAAATCCTTCCCGAACAGCGATTTCAACCGATCTGTGCGTCGACTGAAATTTTGCCTTTCTCATTCTCGGCATATATAATATCCATATAGTTCCATCGTATCTTGTTTTATACAGCTGATAAAACTCTATCTTCCTATCCATGTAAATTCCCAAACTGTTGTTTGTTGATTTTAATATTTAGAACAGAAGTGGGTTTACATGCTTTTAGCGTAACTGTGGGCAGCCGTAATACACATATATTCCCGTACATGATAATTTCTTCCGTTTCTTCTTATATGCAGTTATACACAATCCTTCCCTGGACTGAAATGTGAAATCCTTTTCATAATGATTCCCTTCTGCTTTTATTTATCCTTAGCGATTTCCTCTGTCTGATACACATTTCGCTGATACGCCGCTATTTTGAAAGCGGTCAATCGATCGTTGACGGGTTTATAAATGTACCTGAACACGTTTGCAATGACTTGCAACCAATTTTGCGTCACCACCTATGTCCCAGTCTTGACATATGGATGCGAGTCATGGGCAATGACTACAACCCATAAAAGCCAGATCCAAACCTCAGAAATGAGGTATCTGAGGAAGGTGGTTGAAGTAACAAGAAGAGACATGGTACGCAACCAGACGATACGTCAAGGCCTTAAATCCTACCCCCTGCAGACCCAAGTAGAACAGTCCCAATTAAAATGGTTTGGCCATGTCTGCAGAATGGGAGAAGATCGGCTGCCACGACAGGCGTGGGAAACAAAGAGCCAAGGATCCAGACCCCGAGGACGACCCAGAGTCCGCTGGGAGGACAACGTTGGACAATCTTTGAAGGACCGAGGACTAGAATGGAACCAGGCCAGGAGGAAGACAGCCGATAGGATAGTCTGGCGCTCTCTCTTCCAAACCTCTACACCTCGCGGTGGAAGGGGAACGACTAAGTAAGTAAGTAAGCTTCTATTTATTAGTCAGCTTTCGGGCCGCGTAACCTCACAGGAATTGACCGAAGCGTGAACATGCCTTCGTAAAGTTTTGCGGGCTGTATTTTCTGTCAATGAGTTGCCACATTTGACTCTTTATGATAACAATATTTTAAATTTATATTTGTCGCTTGCGAGCAGTTTCTTTGATATAAATGAAAGCATCTGCTAGAGAAATAGCCGCGCCTTTAATTTTGTTTTAAATGTGCTAAGTAAATTTGTTTCAGAACTCTAATGTACAGATCTACTATTATCTTCTTCAGCTCCATCAACTTCTGATTCAATAAGAGGAGGTGGGGTGGTAAGTCATATGAATAAGAAGCAGGCAATGTAGCAATGAAATGTTTCCTGAAGAAAGCGTCCAGGGTGGTTTCAGTTTGTGGCTTTCTCTGCTCATGGACGATTTCTTGGTAAGAAGACGCACATTCCATTCCATCAGAAGCCCTGTCCATGTTAGGATCATCTTCTTTATAGATCATTAGGCAGGATTCAAGAAGTTGGAAGGTCTCCATTAAATAATTTGGAGGCCTGGTTGTGGTTGCCGGCTGGTGTAAGTTCCTTCTGCTTCCCCTTCTTCTCCCATGGTGATCTCCGACGCCAACAACTCTTCATTGCTCAGTTCTTCTTTCTGAGATTTCAGCGAATTTGCAATTTTATTTCGTCAACTCCATCTAAGTTTGATCTTGTTGCCATTTTGACACCATCATTAATAGCTGTGATACTATTGTCATCAACGCTAAAGCTTTCAAATTCGTGACAGAAAATACGGCACAGTTTTTTTGTTTTTTGTTTGGGGGAGGAGGGGGGGGTCACACACCGTTCCATGACGTCTTAACTAGCAAAAGTGCGTTTTTAATCGTGAATACCTTGCAAAAATTCCCCAAAGAAAGATTTAAATTGTCATAGTCTTGTTCTCGCGCTCCCGTTTTCGCACAAATAAAATACTGTAAAATGTCTAAATATCGGTTCCCGTAACTTCGAGTTCCGCGCGTAAATAAATGCATAAAAATTGATCCGCGTATGTTCAAATTCCCGTAACTGAAACACGCGTAGACAAAGAACTACCGGTATACACAATGTCTGAACTTGAGAAGAAAAAGACAATGTTTTACCGAATACATTTATTTCCATGAAGAATTTGATATTTCCTTTCTCTCAACATGTGAAGGAACTGCTCCTAACACTGTCATGGGAAGATAAAGGCATTAATTAAAAGAAAAAATTGTATGTCTAAACTGCAACTATTTATTTAGCATAAAGTGAAATGGACTTACGACGCTGCTACTGAGTTACAAAAGGCACCGACGGCGAGGAGGGAAACAAAGTTACCCCTGCCTCATTAAATTCAAATTAGTAGAGTTAAACCTGTAAACTTTACTCAGGAGAAGAGTATTTCACCGACCCTTTATTCTTGTCTATCGGAGATGGCGACATCTACATCCTGTTACTTGGTGGCATCTAGTGTGTACCCAAGGTGACAGATGGTTGTGGTGATTCAGACAATCAAGTTTGCCCCCAAGCCCTGCACAGTGCATGCCCTCTGAATTGAAGGAACAATATTTCTTTTCATATTTTTTTTTCTTTCATCTGTCACTTAAGTTTAAAATGTAAAAACTACTCAAGATTTAGATTTCTTTATAATTCAGTGTTATCAATGTCTTACTTATTTAGTCGTTCCCCTTCTACCGTGAGGTGTAGAGGTGTTATCAATGTCATGTTCCCTATTTGTTCTTGAAATAGCTATCAAATTAGGGCTTTTAATCTAGTGTTTGAGGATGGTGATATAAACGTGCTTCTTGCTATTTCAATTATTTTCAGCTAGTAGACGTTGAGTTCCTTTTCATCCTCAGTAGTCTTATTCTTGGGGAACTATACGGAACATCTACACCCATAGTTCACGTTAATATATAATAATCATAATTTATCCTTGACGTAACATTTTGTTTTACATTGCTGTATGGCCCTAGTATCATAATGTTCTGTCTCTCTTCTTCTATTACGCTCTGGAATGAACTCATTTAGTTTTAAACGCGATTCTGGTTTGCACGAAATATAAGAAACAAAAACCATTATCTCAATACCAATTATTACAAAAATATATTGTTATATTACATTTTTATTTTCAACAATGAAACATTTAAGTTAGATTATTAACGTAAACTTTTACAAAATAAGTTAATTGTATTAGGATATTGTGTTCCTTCGGCAATAAACATGTTTATGATTTTACCGTAGTTGCTAACTTAGAGTGTCCGATTGGCGAAACGGTTGCCGGACCTAGTATGGTGAAGCCTTTAACACTTTACTCCCCTATGGCAATTTCTTCTAAGAGGCTATCGTTACCTTTACCGTTTAGTAAACTTAACCATTTACTTCATCATCATCATAACCCTCCACTCCCAAAGGAGCATAGGCCTTCAACAAATACATGCCAAATCCTCCTGTCAATGAAAGCTCCTCTTGCCTTTTGTATTCTTATTTTTATATCGCTGTCTGTCCCTTCAACTTTGTCTATATTACTGCCAAGATATGTGTACGATTCTACATCTTGTATTGGTGTTTCTTCAAGTTCAACCCTGTTATCATTACCTGCATTTATTCTCATTATTTTTGTCTTTTCCCGGTGTATTTTCAGACCCAATTGCTGTGACCTCTCATCGAGTGTTTTCAATTTGTCCTGCATCTGATTACGGTTATGGGACAGAAGAGCCAAGTCATCAGCAAAATCCAGATCATCCAACTGCTTAGTCAGAGTCCATTGGATTCCATTTCTGTTGTGTGTTGTCGATGATCTCATAACCCAGTCTATTGCTAGTAAGAAAAGAAATGGAGACAAGAGGCATCCCTGTCGCACTCCTGTTCTTATCTCAAACGGTTCTGTAAGCTGTCCTTCGTGAAGAACTCTGCATGTCATGTCTTCATATGTTTTCTTTATTAAATTAATGATCTTCAGGGAAACTCCATAATGCCTCATCAATTTCCAAAGTGATTCTCTGTCTTCACTGTCAAATGCCTTTTCGTAGTCCACAAATCCGATGTATAGTGGTGAATTCCATTCCAGACTTTGTTCAACTATTATTCTCAAAGTGGCTATCTGGTCTGTACATGATCTGTTTTGTCGAAAACCTGCTTGTTCGTCTCTCAGTTTCTTGTCTATGGACTCTTTTAATCTCTCAAGGATAATCCTGTTTAATACTTTTCCTGGCACTGAAAGTTGTAATGTTATGATGTATGTATATAAGCATTACCTCGTCATCTACACAAGCACACACATGTTTCAGAAAGCACTCAGTATAAGCATGTTCAGTTCGTAGCCATGTTTATTTACAGAATATCGTACATGTCAAGATTCGCATTATATTACAATGTGTGGTTCGTACTTTAATGTATTCATATTACATCCCCCCTTTTTTGAAAAAAAAAATGTGTGCAAACATTTCCAACGAAATGTTTCATGTGAGAAAGGATAAGTATGTGTAATGCTCAGTGTGAGTATATATGTCACTGTCTGTATCGGCTGGGAGGTGTCACTGTACGGCCAGAACGAGTGGTGTAAAGTGCTGGTGGTTCTGCGGAAGTCCCTGGTTTAGCTTGAGTTGGTTGTGATTTCGGCCTTGGCGCTTGTTGGTTTTGTGGGGCACCAAGGTCTGGAGTTACTGCATTGTCTGTTGAAAGCATGGGAATTCTCTGTTCTGTTGTATTCTGTGGGATTTCTCTTATGTCCACTCTGTTTCGCCTCAGGAGGTTGCTGCTGCTGTCTGGTCTTAAAGTATAGCTCCTGGGTTCAGGGTTTCTGGAAATGATTGTTGCTTTTGACCATGTGTCATTGTTGTGGTTGTAGGTAGTTACATGCTGACCAGGATATAAGGGTGGTAAGTCTTTAGCACATCTGTCATAGTTGGATTTCTGAACTTGCTGACGATGATGAAGTTGATCATATGTGCTGTCTCTATGTTGTGGACGGAAGTGGACCTTAGATGGTAGGAGGTCTTTAATTCTTCTATCAAACATAAGTTCTGCTGGACTGTCGATCTTACTGTCTACCGGTGTTGTTCTCCATCTCAAGAGTGCTAGGTGTACATCCTCTGTTCTTGTTTTCTTCATGATTGACTTGATAGTTTGTATCTGTCTCTCAATGAAACCATTAGATTTAGGGTATCTAGGTGATGATGTTGTGTGTTTGATCTTCCAGTCCTTAGTGAAGTTTCTGTATGCTTGACCTGAGAAATGTGGACCGTTGTCTGATCTAATTTCATCTGGGATGCCAAACATGCTGCAATACTTCTTTGTAATGTCTGCAATAACAGCTGATGGTGAGGGTTGTGGAAGTTTCTCAATGATGGGAAATTTGCTGTAGTAATCAGCAATAATAAGATAGTCATTATTGTCGATTGAGAAAATATCAGTTCCTATAATGCTCCAAGGGCTCAATGGTATGTCTGATGGTATGAGAGGTTCTCTGCACTGCCTATTTGCATGTTCTTGGCAAATTGAACAGTTTTTACATAGTGTTTCTATGTCCTTGTTTATCTGTGGCCAGTAAACATCTTTCTTTGCTCTCAGTTGTGTCTTCACAATACCAAGGTGACTATTATGGAGCTGTTTAAGGATGATATCGCGTTGTGTTTCTGGTACAACAATGCGATCTCCTTTAAGGATCAGACCATCTTCGATGCTTAACTCGTCCCTCATCGAGTAGTATGGACGGATGTGTGTTGGAACTTCCCTGATAGAGCTTGGCCATCCATGGTATATCAGTTCTTTGAGAGAGTTAAGGATAGGATCTCTCATTGTGTCTTCTCTGATGTGTTCAAGCCGATTATCGCTAAACTTGACAAAATCAACTTTGATGTTTGGGGTAAGATCTGCTGTCTTGTTGGGGTTTGGTAGTCTGCTGAGAGCATCTGCAAGACCTATATCCTCTTTAATGTTGTTAATAGTTACCACACTCAGCTTTTCGCACATTGGTAAACCCAAAATTGCAGGTCCTTCAACATCTACCAAGTAAAATGTTGACGATGTCCATTCTGAGCCTCTGTATGAACATTCAAGTGTTACTGCTCCAAAACAGTCTATACTTGTTCCATTGTAAGCTCTTAGCTTTGTCCTGCCACTCCTACGTTTTACATCCCTTGTGGGAAATCCTTGCTCATCCACCTTGTCAGGCATGATCTGTCTGAATATTCTTAAGGGTAGAGTGTTACCTTGGGCACCTGTGTCTATCTTGAACCGAATATATCTTTCTTTGTGCCTTTTAATTCCTGGTATTCGGAATTGTACCTTGCAGAAAGCCTGCGTTCTCTTTGGTTCATTACTGAAAGTTAGTATCTTCACAGTATCAAAAGTGGAAGGATCACTTTCTTCACTGGAGTCAAGGTCCTCAGTCATCATAGAGTGTGTTTGTTTTGACGACTTTCTGCTGTGAAGTTTGTGTTGAGCACTGTCTTGTTTCCTCTTGAAACATAATTTTATCCAGTGGCCCCTCTTTCTGCAGTAATGACATGTAGAGTCTTTAGCTGGACAGTGGTTTTGTATGTGGTTTAGGCCACAACATTTACACATAGCACCTCTGCTTGTGTTTTTCTTGTTGTTTCGAACCAGTTGCTTTGTTGTGTCTAGGTTTATAGCTTTTCACTGCATCCACCTGGGCTGCTAATGTACCTTGCTGAATTTGTTTAATGTTTAGTGCTTGTGCCTCGTGTTTCCTGCCTTCATCCAGAAGTTGTTGTAAATTTAGTGTATCACTCTGGCTCAGTATCCATTTCTGGAACTCTGGCATTGGTGTGCTGAGAAGGATCTGTTCAATAATTCGCTCTTTTTCTTCTTCGTTGCTAAATTTACATACTCTTGTTTTCTCCTTAATGCGAGTGAAGAAATCATCTAGGCTTTCACCACGTTTCTGTCGCAGGTGGTGAAGCTCTAATCTTGCCGCTCTAAAGTTTGTGTGCTTTATGATCAGACGCTTTTCAAATTCGTCCAATATGGCTACGGGGTCGGTTGCCGACTCAACCGGCATGGCGGTAGCAAAACTGTTGTAAATTTTCAAACCTTCATCGTCCAATGCTTCTAGGATATATGGAGTTAGGGTTTGTCCTTCCAGACCAGTGGTCTTGGAATATAGATCTATGCGTTGGCGCCATAACAAGAAAGCTTCACTCTTATCATCTTGACCGGCAAATCTCATTTGCGGTGCGCTGCGGTAATGTTTAGCTGCCATTGTTGACCTCGATGACGAAAATTAGCCGAATAAACTGTACTCACGTGTTATCGTGTAGCTGGTTTGCGTCAGTCCGGTATCGACCGCTGCCACCATGTAATGTTATGATGTATGTATATAAGCATTACCTCGTCATCTACACAAGCACACACATGTTTCAGAAAGCACTCAGTATAAGCATGTTCAGTTCGTAGCCATGTTTATTTACAGAATATCGTACATGTCAAGATTCGCATTATATTACAATGTGTGGTTCGTACTTTAATGTATTCATATTACAAAAGTAACATTATTCCTCTATAATTTGTGCACTCTTGTAAATTTCCCTTCTTAGGCAACTTAACCAGATAACCATTTACTTGGACTACTGTAAATGTTGTAAAATGTCGCAAGAGGTTATGACTGTGAAGAGCGCTTTAACTCTTCGTCTATGTCGGCCAGTTAATTAAAGACACAAAATAACATCCGCCCAAGTCATGAGTATGTGTGTTGTTTAAAAATCAAATAATACTAAATTTTTAAAACGAAAACCGTATTTGTCTTTTCGTTAAAGTACAATTCCAATGTTATTATTTGATGTCTGAGCATTTCTGTAGACCCCGTGAATATAAAACATTATTGATATTTTCTAAATGTCAAGTAGTGTAATGCCTGCCTTTTTGGGTCGAACGGACAAATATAGATTTCTGTTCTCGTGTCATTTTACAATATTTTATAACACAAGTCAAAATAGTAATATTTTGAACCAAGGCTTCTTGAAAGCAGTAAGTAGCCTTCCTATAGTTATACAAGATTATAGCGATACACTGTATTTTTGGTTACGTTCTGTAATCTGTGAAGTCGAACATCTACAATCGTTTATAACAATAATTTTATTTGTTACAACTACACTCTGTAATTTATGTAGATCGAAAATGCCAGTACGGCAGTTTCTCTCTATTTAAGTCAATTATTGGTTCTGTAAAAAAAAAATTATATTCTGCGCTTGGTAGGAGGCTAACAAAGAGTTTACGGTAATTTCCCATCTTTCGTACCTTTTTGGTCCGCAGTGAATATGTATAGTTAGGTGTTGTTTCGTAGCAGTTAGGGTTAGGATTATGGTTAGGATTAGGGTTAGTATTATGGTTAACACTAACCCTAACACAAACCCTAATCCTAATTCTAACCCTAATCCTAACCCTGAGCGCTACGAAACAACACCTAACTATACATATTCACTGCGGATTACAGTAGTATATAATTTATCCGCACATAAAATTGTGCTCCGCCACTCGTTAGATTTGGTTACTTTTTTCCATACCGTACTGTAATCGTGTCATTTCATGGCTAATTGACCCCCACCCAGCAGATTAATTTTATCGCCGAACGAGTGAACCCAGACAGGCAAGATACGATGGACGTAAAATGATTGTTGACTTTTTACATAACTCCTTTCCGCCCACCCAGACATAGAGATTAAACACATGTGGTGTTGACAGCTCATTGCGTCAATCCTGAGTCAGACCAAATTGTTGTCTGTGAAAACGTCCGTGGTCAGCAAATGTCAGCGATTATCCGTCTGGTGAACGAATTCAAGTACGAGTGATAATTGCGTAAGCACTTCCGTCCATAAGTTTCTGTAATAATTGTTACAGAGAAACTTGTCTAGGGAGACAAATTAGCGAGGACACTATATTGCAAGTCTGATTTGAAAGGTTACCTAAGAGTAAACGGATGGGGGGTCATGTGTTAAAATTGTAAAATGATACTTTACAACACAAGGTGGAAAGTAATGACCTGACCCACTTCATTCTTGCTCACGGATTGGATCAAATAAGAGCAGGAAATATACATTCGTTCTGATTGGAAGTTTTGTCGGAAACACCATGCGAAAAGTGAAATCTAACCTTGCAAATTAGGAGGCTAAAACACACTGCATTGCAACTTCAAGAGCCAGGGAAGAATAGGACGAGAATTCCACATTAAAGAACAAATAAAACATATCTATCGCTTGATATGTGTTTGTTTTTTATGCTTAATACGATTAAGTTTAACATTAAGCACAAGCCAAGTTTTTGTTAGTGTAGATTGTTCTACTGGTTGTAGAATACCTTTATTGATATACACTAAAGAGAAACGCCATTAATTTTTTATTTTACAATCGATTTAGTTATTCAGCCATGTGAAGTTCCTGACAGCCTCTGTGGGGATAAAGAATAGGTCTATCTGAAGCCTCTGTCATATCGAAAGAGGTGACCTAAAGCGGTAAATTAATATGAAATTAATATGAAACAAATATAAAGGTATGTTATCAGGCACTCGCAGGAAATAAAGAAGTAGAACACCAGACAACAGAAAAACAACAGACATGAGTGGCTTACCCAGGATTTGAACACTGGACCTTCCGTGCGACAACCCCGCCTAGCCATGCAAGCGAATCACACTATCCGCTCTGCCATCTACGCATCATCAAAAAATGATGTTTCAATGGCAGGCCAATAGTGCGAACCACAATACACGACACCAGAAGTCCTCCATGGGCAGTTCAGCCTATTAATGACGCAATCACTTCTGTTGTATTTCTATCAAGCAGTATAGGCCGAATCCAACAAGACCCTTAGGACCTTAATACTGTGTCCAGTAAATGATAGTAGACTAGAACAGTGAGAACAGGATAGTGGGTAGGTTTGGCAGGCCTCAGGTTTCCCTCCCTTATTTGTAATAAATGTTTGTACAATACCAAACCTACCCACTATCCTGTTCTCACTGTTCTAGTCTACTATCATTTACTGGACACAGTATTAAGGTCCTAAGGGTCTTGTTGGATTCGGCCTATACTGCTTGATAGAAATACAACAGAAGTGATTGCGTCATTAATAGGCTGAACTGCCCATGGAGGACTTCTGGTGTCGTGTATTGTGGTTCGCACTATTGGCCTGCCATTGAAACATCATTTTTTGATGATGCGTAGATGGCAGAGCGGATAGTGTGATTCGCTTGCATGGCTAGGCGGGGTTGTCGCACGGAAGGTCCAGTGTTCAAATCCTGGGTAAGCCACTCATGTCTGTTGTTTTTCTGTTGTCTGGTGTTCTACTTCTTTATTTCCTGCGAGTGCCTGATAACATACCTTTATATTTGTTTCATATTAATTTCATATTAATTTACTGTTTACAGGCCTCAGGTTTCCCTCCCTTATTTGTAATAAATGTTTGACCTAAAGCGGGCCTTGTAACGTAATTATTACAAACAAATTGCTACAGAAACCATCCCTGGAAGGTCACGTACATGCTTTGATGCAGGTTTAATGCAAAGAAGTCAGCTACATTGAGGGTTCCAAGTATATATATATATATATATATATATATATATATATATATATATATATATATATATATATATATAATATATATATATATATATATATATATATATATATATATAATATCTGTTCGGCGGCAAGCGTGTTAGGACTCGGCTGCCTTTAGGGAAGTACCCAGGTTTTTATATTTATTTAGATTCTTGTGTCCTATCTAGCCTTCACTTTCTTTCCTTTCCCTGACGAAGGCCCTGTGGCCGCAACGTTGGCTATTCTTTTGCCTTTTGTCCTCGTAAGACGAATCACCTTTTTTCGATTTTTTTTTTTCATACCCATCCATTGTACTCCACGTCTTACCGTAGTTCCCCTCATCTTCCTCGACTTGAAAAATAAAATAAAGAGATAGATAAGATTGAAAGATGAGGATATGTCATATTGTCACATAAGGCCACGAAAAACTTTTACGGCATTATGAAATATAAATACATTAAGTGAAATCAAGCACAGCATAACAAATCTGAATTGTCAACAAACTCATTTATCAAACGATGATATATTGTACGGCTCTAGAACATGGGGAAAAAACAAAACAAACAAAGCAAACAAATCATCCAGAAAAATACAGACTTTCATTTATTGATGTTTACACAGAATAGAAGGTTTAAAATAGTATGTCGGCTCTTCCTTTCATTGCGAAGCAGGATTTGCCAAGCGTTGGATTGTTCACCCACTAATATAAGTATATGAGGAGAACTGCCGTAAGACGGGGGTAAAACAGTTGAATGGGAAAAAAAAAACACACACGCAAATAGTAATACGTCTTACAAGGAGAAAGGACAAGAAAAACCTATGTTGCGGCCACAAGGCCTTCGTCAGGGACAGACAAACAAGAGACAGGAGGGAAAGAAAATGAGAATTAAGTAGAGAACATGAAACTATAAAAATAAGAGAAAAAAAAAACTCGCTTATATCCAGTCACATGGTGAAGCAAGATGGCTGCCACTAAACCGGGAACGCCGCAACGTAGGTTTTTCTTGTCCTTTCTCCTTGTAAGACGTATTACTAGTTGTGTGTGTTTTTTTTTGTTTTTTTTTTCCATTCAACTGTTTCACCCACTAATAGGGAACGTTGCCAGCAGCCGCGGTAATTCCAGCTCCAATAGCTTATAGTCAGAAATGACTGCTTATTGGACGGCGGGTGTTGCTACGGTAACCTGACTTATGACAGGTCGTTGCTACGGTGATCCTACTGATGACAGGTCGTTGCTACGATAATCCTACTGATGACAGGTCGTTGCTACTGGTGTCAGACTGTAACGGCCATCCCGTTCCTCTGACTATGCCAGCAGGGGCATGCTGCATGGGGCAACAGCTTTGACCTCTTTATCCAAGTGCCCAACCTCGTGCCACCGACACTTGTTTCGGGGGTACGCTCCCATAGTCAGCAGACTAGCGTTTTCTTGCTGCGCGTTTCTCGCGCGTGACGAATGAAAGAGTAGGGATTTACAGACAGTCTCGCTCGGCTGCGCAGCCGAGTTAGACTGTCTGCTTTCTCTAAATCCCTACTCTTTTATTCGTCACGCGCGAGAAACGCGCAGCAAGAAAACGCTCGTCTGTAAGAGCCCGAAGATGATGGCATGAATAATAGTGTGGAACTTGAAGATAAAATAAAACAAATAGAAGTGGAACACGTTGTGAGGAGAATACGCTAGAGTCGGATAGAAATTGCATTGATAAAACCAGCGGATATCATTTAAAAAAGAAGCTTACGTTCTGATATCTCTAATGTAAAAGAAATAGAAGGAAGCACAAAAAGGAAAAAAAAAAAAAAAAAACAACCACATAGATTTTGTGGTGTTGGACTATAAATCTTTGGTCGTAACTGAAATATTTTTGAATAGTATCGATTACGATATCATGAGCACTTTTGACAATAAAAATAACGATACTCCTAATTCTCTTCTCCTTGCCAGTGTTGCCACAGCTGGTTATTTTTTACTAGATCTGGGTCTTTTGTCTTCCGTCTGGGTATCTGGGTTTTTTTTTTTCAAATCTGCATTAATCTGGGTATATTTGACAATTGACATTTACAATGTATGTATATTCTGTGCACTGAGCATTATACATTATATTTATATTATAATTAAATGTAAAAAATTATGTGCTCTATACTTTTTATACCACTTAAATTTAATTCTTGTTTTTAACCACATCAATGGCATTGTTTTTTGACTCGTTTACATCAACTATCTATTTTCTTTTTATATTTTTTTTAATGTAAAACTTTTGCCTCGTTTTGGCGAGGCGCGTCCCGTTCAACCTAGTCGGTTATATTAGTAGTACTCATTAATTTTTGCGATGTGTTTTAAAGTATTCTTTTTAAATTTCAGCCTTAAGCAGATAAAAAGCATATTTTTATTTATTTATTATAAGATTATAAAATGAGCGATGATGAAAGTATGCTGGGTTGTTGTAACAGCATGACGACACACACGCCACCTCACTCCTCGGCATGCGTTGAAAAAGTGTTTTCGAAGGTTAACTTAGTTAAAACTAAACAAACCAACAAGCTTTTGTGTCAAACAGTTTCCAATCGAACACTAGCCAAGCAAGCAGATTGTCATAAGTTTATTCCTAGTAAAAGCATGGTTGAAGATGTGCGTGAAAGACGTTGTTGGCAGAGATATCCAAAGATTTTGGAACTCCACAATCAAGATTCCACATTGTCAATTCATGCATATGATCTTGACGAAGGAGAAGTTGTCGACATGGATGCAGAGTCGCTGGCAAGTGACAATTTTCAACAGTAACAAGTTACAACTAACATTTTATAATTGATTTGAAGAACATTTTGTTAATGTAACTGCTGTAAGTATGTTACTGTTAAAATAACTCATTTTCAAGAGTTAATAAAATCATTTTTATATAATTGGGAATTTTTGGTAATAAAAAATAAAATAAAAATGAAGAAGTAAATAAAAATTGGTAGCACACAGCTTATTTGTGCTAAAGTTGCACTAAAAGATTGTGTAAGCATCATCTATCCCGCGTACTTGAGGTATAAAATAATCAGGGTATTTCTGGGTTTTTTAAAGAAGAAAATCTGAGTTTATCTCTTGAACTTGAGTGGCAACCTTGCTCCTTGTATTCTTGAGTTGGTATCGAAAACAATATTACTAACAACACTAACGTGAAAGATGGCGGGAGTTGAAATAGAAGCGATGGATGTTAGTAATGACAACGCAAATGAAGATAAACAGCCAGCAGATACAAAAGAAGTGGAAACAAAAAAGACGGGCGGATATGAAATTCCATGGTAAGTCACTATTGCGGGTTCTTATAGTGCGCTCATGTCCGAGATTGACAGACAAGCGCGTACTTTAAATAAGTTAGCCTAGGTCAGGAGTTGAACTTTTGCTATCAGACGCTATGTAGGCCTATTGAGCATTCTGGAGGAGTGTTTAAACGGAAATTGAGTGCTCATCAACTCCACTCCCGGCTATGACATCATTTGGGAACCATTTATATTTTATATCACTCACTGTAAAACGCCAAGCATTCTTCATTGGTCACCCTGTCGCTCAGGCCCAAAGGTGCACACGACATAGGTCTACAACAATTCTTCGTCAAACAGGGTCATGGACCACTATCTCTGTCACCTTGTTGTTTTTTAATTTTGTCCTTGTCCGTATAGTGTTATGCCTCAAAGATTCTTCTCCATATGTATACACATACAATCCATATGTAATTCCCAGGGGTTTCTAAAGAGGAGAAAGAATAGGATTAGTACACCCGTACGCATGACGTATAAGGCAACTCATTTGAGGTTGTGTAATGGCAACCTCATCATGTAAAATATTTGTTGTTAGGTGTTTACTACATTTGTGGCATGCCCTTTCAACCATCTACCATATACATGGAGCTGTTGGTTATATCAGGACGTGTTTCATTTATTGTAATATTTTCCTGTTTGTATTTATTTTATTGCAGGAGGCTCTCTACGATTATAAAACAACCATATCGATTGGAGGCCGACCTCTTTGCAATCTACGTTTTGCTGATGATATCGATTTTATAGCTGGAACAGAATCAGAACTTCAAGACCTTACCTCTAGACTGGAGAAAGTAACAAGAACATATGGGATGGAAATTATTTTAGAAAAAAGCAAGATATTGGTGAATAGCCATAAGAAACAGGTTCCGACCAACATTACGTTAAATTGGGCAAACGTTAGAAGAAGTGAACACCTTTAAATATCTGGGTTCCACTATATGTAGTGATGGAAGATCAAGTAAAGAAATCAAGACAAGACTTGAGATGGCCTCAGCTGCCATGACAAGGCTGAATGTGATCTGGAAAAATAACATCAGTTTTCCTGTGAAGAACAAATTATACAAATCACTTGTATTATCTATTCTCTTGTATAGGTGTGAGGGCTGGACACTCACTGCAGATACGGAGCGAAGGATTCAGGCTTTTGAGTATAAATGTTATAGAAGAATTTTGCGCATTTGCTATAAAGAGCACAAAACAAATGTCTATGTTAGAGAGAAAATAAACACCTATGCAGGCCACCAAGAATCACTTTTGTCTGTAGTGAAACGTCGAAAGCTTGCCTGGTTTGGGCATGTAACTCGTCATGACTCCCTTTCGAAAACGATCCTCCAGGGAACAGTCAAAGGTATACTGAGAAGAGGAAGGCAAAGAAAATCCTGGGCTGATAACATCAAAGAATGTGCAGGGCATGGTTTTTCCACACTTGTACATATTGCTGAGGATAGAGAGCAGTGGTGGACCCTGTCTGCTGATGCTTCCACCATGGCACCCCTACGACCCATGACAGGTTGCGGGTTGAGATGATGATGATTTATTTTATGTTCTGCTGTTCAACATGTAAAACGTTGCCACAGAAACCCACTGCTGCTAGAGCATATGAAGGCTTGATGCAGGCTTCCTGCTAAAGGACCACAGCTGTAGTTGTGGCTTTATGCTGTGTCAGGGGTGCAAAGTAAAATGATGATGATACACGTAAAAACCAAAAGAATGTTCACTGAATTTGGAAAATGAATTTCATCTTCATCTACCATGCTAGCTGATATAGGTGAATATGCATGGAGGCATATCTGGACTCATGCTTATATGACTATCAGCTAAGCACAATGCAATAGTATTACAATATGGAAGTGAGCATGTGTCTGTGAGGCTAATTACACCCTAGTTGACTTGACATCATCCACACACTTCCAGGGATTTCCCCTGTGGTGGGAAGTAGTACTTTTTATTATTTTGTTCTCCCTCCATTCCTTCTAATATAAGTAATAAGCTTCCTTCAACATCCTCATTACTTTTTAGCAATCCTTGGTGGTCTTAACATTTTTCTGTAACCCACATCTCTGTGGACTCCAGGGATTTTCCTGCTTGTCTAGTAATTGTCCATTACTCTCTTCCAGATGTCAAGAATTGCTATGTATAACATTTAATTGACAATGAAAATGAACACCATGTTAAATTGATTTTGCAGGGTTGAAAAGTATCGTCCAACGAATTTACAAGATATTGTTGGAAACGAAGAAACAGTAAGCAGGCTCGCAGTGTTTGCGCGGGAAGGCAATGTACCAAATATTATCATTGCTGTGAGTATTAAGAAAAATGAAACCTAATACATGTCCTATCTTTTTATCTGAAATTGTCAGGGAGAGCTGTGTTTCGTCAACCAGATTTTTTTCAGTTTCCAGATGTCGCCCAAATCATATTAGGAAAGTAGCCCAAAGTCACCCAGAATAGCCAAAAGTCTCCCAAAATGTGTTTGAAAGTCGCCCAAACTTACTTACTTAGTCATTCCTCTTCTACTGTGAGGTGTAGAGGTGTGAAAGAGAGGGCGCCATACTATCCTATCGGCTGTCTTCCTCCTGGCCTGGTTCCATTCTAGTCTTCAGTCCTTCAAAGATTGTCTAATGTTGTCCTCCCAGTAGACTCTGATTGTCTAAAGTTGTCCTCCATCAGACTCTGATTGTCAAATGTTGTCCTCCCAGCGGACTCTGATTTTCAAATGTTGTCCTCCCAGCGGGCTCTGATTGTCAAATGTTGTCCTCCCAGCAGACTCTGATTGTCTAAAGTTGTCCTCCATCAGACTCTGATTGTCTAATGTTGTCCTCCCAGCAGACTCTGATTGTCTAAAGTTGTCCTCCATCAGACTCTGATTGTCTAATGTTGTCATCCCAGCGGACTCTGATTGTCAAATGTTGTCCTCCCAGCAAACTCTGATTGTCAAATGTTGTCCTCCCAGCAGACTCTGTATGTCAAATGTTGTCCTCCCAGCGGGCTGTGATTGTCTAATGTTGTCCTCCCAGCGGGCTGTGATTGTCAAATGTTGTCCTCCCAGTGGACTCTGATTGTCAAATGTTGTCCTCCCAGTGGACTCTGATTGTCAAATGTTGTCCTCCCAGCTGGCTCTGATTGTCTAATGTTGTCCTCCCAGTGGACTCTGATTGTCAGGTGTTGTCCTCCCAGCGGACTCTGATTGTCAAATGTTGTCTTCCCAGGGGACTCTGATTGTCAAATGTTGTCCTCCCAGCAGACTCTGATTGTCTAATGTTGTCCTCCCAGCAGACTCTGATTGTCTAATGTTGTCCTCCCAGCAGGCTCTGATTGTCTAATGTTGTCCTCCTAGCGGACTCTGATTGTCTAATGTTGTCCTTCCAGCGGGCTCTGATTGTCTAATGTTGTCCTCCCATCGGGCTCTGATTGTCTAATGTTGTCCTCCCAGCGGGCTCTGGTTGTCTAATGTTGTCCTCCCAGCAGGCTCTGATTGTCTAATGTTGTCCTCCCAACGGACTCTGATTGTCAAATGTTGTCCTCCCAGCAGACTCTGATTGTCAAATGTTGACCTCCCAGCGGACTCTGATTGTCTAATGTTGTCCTCCCAAGGGACTCTGATTGTCTAATGTTGTCCTTCCAGCATACTCTGATTGTCAATGTTGTCCTCCCAGCAGACTCTGGGTTGTCCTGGAGGTCTCGATCCCTGGCTCTTAGCCTCCCATACCTGCCGTGTGTAGTGGTGTTGATGGTATTGTATGATGGTGTTATTACTACATGTAACTTGTATGAGGCCAGCTGTGAAGGCTCCTGAGATAAAATGTAGTTGAGAATTATCAGAAGGCCTTTCTTGCTACCACTACGACCTCACTGATAAGGGTGGATTTGTGCTGAAGTGGTAACTTGCCACCCTTATCGACACCTGGTGTTAAAGTGTAAGATGTAGGTGTCTTCTCTGATTTAGGATGTTGCTGTGTATGTGGTAGTGGAACAGTTCAATGGGTTATCACACAGGCAACATGACGTGTAGAGTCATAGAAAGGGTAACTTCGTTGTATAAGTTTCTTTCATTTATTGCACGCCACAAAACAGTCATGATACTTATGACATCAACATGGTTAACGAGTTCAGCAAGATGATATGGCACATTGAAAACAATTTCTGTAGTCAGCAATGATAGCTGTTGTATATATGCGTCATAAGACATCACAGTTCAATAGATTCAGAAATTCATCAATCATCGAGTGCTAGTTCGTGAAGCTGTATAAATAATAATAATTTCTATAACTTCTGCAACAGTGTCAGCTACAGATCTTCAATGTTCATAAACAATAATAAATGCTCCCATTCTGATGCTAGCAGATCAGTTGTATACAATAAGTCCGTTCACTGTCTGCACGTGAATAGCATACATGGGCTACAGGTCAGCTCGACCTTTATAATGTTCCTAAGTCTAACCATCTGACTTGGACGTGATCTCTGATATAACGAATCCTGGAACACAGACAACAGTCTTGTTGGTCTAGAGCGACCCATATATATTTAACTAGTTCAGGTATACAGATACCGGTGACTTAATCCTAGTCAAAGTACCTCTCCATTTTGCATCACACAGGCGAGCAAATAGGCGACAAAATGACGAACCTCTAGACGATAGCATAAAGTTCGATACAAGAGGAATTACCTTATTTCGGAAAATCAACCATGAACATATGCCTCCAGGCAGGCTGCATAATACTGGGAAATAGTCTAGTTAGCTAACTAACTCACTAAGACACTGTATTTCCCTCAGAGAATCACAAGACGCAGTTGCGTCTGCTCGCTTCTTAAACCATTTCTAAACTGCCCCAACTGGGCGGAACACACAGAACGAACTCCCGGTTTTTGACATGCGCAGAACGACAATCTCTGAGTTGCCGTTCACAATAAGACGATTCGAAGAACATTCGAGATAAAAGTCTTACACAGTCGCGCCTTTTATGGTCATGAAAAGAAGCGTTAAGAAAGGTTTCAGACATCTACCATAGTTGACTGATACTACCAAATAAGGAGATGTGGTCACGCTTCGTTCAAGAAATTATAGACCGAACGTGTCTCTATACAAGAGAAGGCAACTCCTAACAAATTGTAGTTTCGATAACTCGGATTATGTCCCTTTGACCATAGAAAACATAATACACACTTCAGTCAAAAAAATGATCATACATATGAAAAAATGTTTATACAAACGAAAAATAATAATGATCCGTGCGTAACATTACCGCACCCTCCCTGGAAAAAAAAAAAAAATGGGACATTTTTTTTTTTTTTAAATCCTGGAGCCGGAAAAAATCTAGGCTCCTAACGCACGTATGATGCGTGGATATATACCTAACAAATTAGCTCAACGCATGGAGCGACACTGAGATCATATCTCAGATCCTTAGAGAAAAAATTTATCTAAGTATACGCTGATATATTCCAGGAAGGTGCCACCAACACACGCCACAATGATGGCAACAACATAATGACAATCAAATTATACTCATACCAATATATGAAATTAAATATATTATGTGTTATCATACAATGTGTTGCAAATAGCGGTGTAATTTACTAATATACCGCACTATATTATTACATTATATAAAGTAACAGTAATTAATAAGTAATACATGTGTTGCTCTTCGGTGACACAAAACATTCAATAGAAGAAGATGTGGACATCATCCGCTCCCAATGTAGGACAGGACTTGATATCCTCAAAGTTCCACAATGGACATAAACTCGCAGACTTCAATGATGTGCTGCGAAAATATCAATAACACAAATCTTAAAGACAACTGGTAAATTTCTTAATACAATCCTGAAAATAATTTATTTAAATGTGGCCGAGTGATCTTTTGGCCCGTATATCACTAACTAAGCCTTCTTAGATAATTACATGGTACAATGTTATAAATTTCCCTCAAAAAAAAAAAGTGAGACAAAATCTACTAACATGTCATTATAACATTGGACTGTATATCAGGAAATATATATATATGACAGAAGAATCATGTGGAATCGTGTGGACATCTGGACAGAATGTCTGCCATTACATTATCCGAACCACGGATAGCTCGAACCGAGAAATGAAATGGTTGAAGAGCTATGGCATAACGAGTGGACCTCGAGCTCTTCAAGTTTTTGCTCTGAATAGCAGTAAGCGCTTTCTGGTCGGTTTCCACAATGAAATGTGCGCCTAGAAGAAATCTTTGTAACTTCAGAATAGACCATACCATAGCCAATAACTCACGGTCTAAAACCGAGTAATTCTTTTCTGCAGCGTTTAATTTCCTAGAGATATACATCACCGGATGCAAAGTATCAGAATACTCCTGCATTAGTGCTGCCCCAATCCCTGTTGACGAGGCGTCACTTCGAAGAACAAAAGTCTTCTCAATAGTAGGTAACTTAAGAATAGGTGGAGATGAAAATAGGGCTTTAACCTGGTCCAATGAGGATTGACATTCTTTAGACCAGCGGATCAGATTAGGCGACCCTTTCTTCAATAAAGTAGAAAGCGGTGCCATAATGGAGGACAGATTCGGAATGAATCGTCCGTAGAATTGAATCAAACCTAATAGACTCCTTACTTGTTTCTTCGTCTTAGGGACCGAAATGTTAAGTATTTTTGAAACATTGTGGTCCTCTGTCTTTAAAAGACCATGACCAACCCGATGACCTAGGAAAGAAATCTCGCTAAATCCTATAAAGGCTTTAGAGGGTTTTGCAGTCAAGTTATACTCGCGAAGAGTAGACAGTAATTCGTATAAACCCAAATAATGATCTTCCCAAGAATCACTGAATAGACAGATATCATCTAGGTATGCTATGACATCTGTACGATATGCGAGAATTCGCCGCATCATGCGTACGAATGTAGCAGGGGCGTTCATAAGACCAAAAGGCATGAAATTCCATTGGAATAAACCCCTAGGTGTAGAAAAAGCTGTAAAAGGTTTGGCACGTTCAGTTAGCGGGACTTGCCAATAACCTTTAGACAAATCTAGTTTGGTAAAGAATCTAGAATTAGAAAGTTTATTGAGTAGCTCTTCTAATGAAGGCATAGGTTCAGCATCGAACTTCGTAACTTGGTTCAATTTGCGATAATCTACGCAAATGCGAATGTTATTATCCTTCTTTCGAACAATAACCATAGACGAAGAGTATGCTGAAGTGGATGGTTCAATGATTTCCAAACGTATCATTTCATCCAACTCTTTTTCGACTTGAGACTGGAAATGAATAGGTATTGGATATGGTCTGACTCTGATAGGATTGTGATCAGTTAGCACAATGTCATGTTCTATGACATGTGTGTGTCCCGGGATGTCTGTAAGAACATCCTGAAATGTTTGCAACATCGAAGAAACTTGTCGATGTTCCTCAGCGGAAAGATTTGGAGAAACGGTCACGTTTTTCCAAGATTCCGTAGAATAAAGTGGGACCATAGAAAGAGGAAGATTGACATCAGAAAAAGTAGTTTCCTCATCCTGTATAACTGACAGAGATGAGTACTGACCATGAGTTGCTTGTGAATTGTCCGTAGCCTGGAAAATAGGCTGCAAATAGTCAGGTCTTTCATAAAATTCTGTGAGCATATTTATGTGGAAAGTTTTATGCTTTCCATCAATATCGACAACATAGTCGACATCAGAAATTTTGGAGACTATTGCATATGGACCTTTCCATGCAATTAGAAGTCTGTTCTCCCTTGAAGGAAGTAGAACGAGAGCTTTGTCACCTGGACAAAGTTGTCGTAGACATCTATTCTTATTTGCAAACTGCCTTGCCTTTTCTTTAGCAAATTCTGAAGACGAAGTTGCTAGTTTGCATGCCTCGATGATCTTTTGCCTAAGAGCAATGACGTACTCATAAGAAGATTGAGTCTCATCGCTAATATTATCGGCAGTGATTAGATCGTGAAGTAAAGACATAGGGCCGCGCGGTTGCGCGCCAAAGACAAGTTCAAAAGGGGAAAACCCCGTATGTTCATTGGGGACCTCTCTATACGCAAAGAGAGCCGCGGGTAAGACCCTGTCCCAATCCTGAGGATGATCCTCAGTTATTTTACCAAGTAAAGTTTTCAGAGTCCTATTTAAACGTTCGACCAACCCATTAGACATTGGGTGATAGATACTGCTGAGAGACCTTTTAATGTGTAGCATAGACATTACCTGTGACATAGTGTCTGATATAAGTTGAGTGCCATGGTCTGACAATATTTCTCCGGGAAAACCCAAGCGAGAAAATATCAGCCAAAGAGCGTCTGCGATATCAGCAGTTGAGATGCTCTTGAGAGGTATTGCCTCTGGCCAACGTGTGCACATATCGACACATGTAAGGATAAATTGATGTCCTCTAGCCGACTTAATTCTAAAAGGACCGATAATATCTATTGCCATTTTTTGAAAAGGCGAATAGGAATGTCAGCAGCCTGGATAGGCGCAGCATGTCGTGGTCCTTTAGATTTGACCTCCTGACATACTTTGCAAGAGCGACAGTACATTCGTATGTCCTTGCTCACAAATGGCCAAAAGAAAGCCGCAAGAACCCTCGACTTTGTACGGGAAAAACCCATATGTCCAGCACATTGCGAGTCATGAGCATGTTGCAATATTTGCAATCTCATGCTCTTAGGCACAAGAATTTGTGAATGAGTGGACGTAGTCGAGTCTTGTACCATACGTACAAGTACGCCGTTCTTCATAGAAATCCAAGATTTCCTATTAGTGTTCTGATTAGGATCACCTTTTTTTGCTAGAATGAAGAATTTTTGTAAAGAAGGATCTTCTTCTTGCAATTTGATAAATGAGTCACGTGTAATAGTCAAGTGACTATCTTGGTCATTTACTTCATCATTATTAGTTAATGAAGTTTGAGGTGGATCCAGAGCATGTGCTCTTGTGACCACCGCATTGGTAGCTTCAATGTTTTGCTCTTCCCAAACAGCAATCTGCTGTGGGGTACATTCCCTAACTCCGTGAATACGACCAATAATAAGGTCCGCAATAGGGTTTGGAAGTAGACACGCGTGGACCTCTCCCGTGAAGAAAGGAGTAGCAATGTGTATTATAGCAGTAGGATACTTTTCTAACGTGCCACCAAATGTGACACATTTGATGACTTTTCCTGTAGCACAGGATGGATCTACAAGAGATTGCCTAACGCCGACAGTAGTACATCCAGAATCAAACAACACTGAGACTGGATTACTATTTACTAGCCCCTTATGTAATATAAGAGAATTGGATACCTCCCTCCAAAAGATGAGCATCCGAGATAACCTCGTCATTCCCCACATTGGCCACCAAAAATGATAAGGGTGGATTTGTGCTGAAGTGGTAACTTGCCACCCTTATCGACACCTGGTGTTAAAGTGTAAGATGTAGGTGTCTTCTCTGATTTAGGATGTTGCTGTGTATGTGGTAGTGGAACAGTTCACAGGGTTATCACACAGGCAACATGACGTGTAGAGTCATAGAAAGGGTAACTTCGTTGTATAAGTTTCTTTCATTTATTGCACGCCACAAAAACAGTCATGATACTTATGACATCAACATGGTTAACGAGTTCAGCAAGATGATATGGCACATTGAAAACAATTTCTGTAGTCAGCAATGATAGCTGTTGTATATATGCGTCATAAGACATCACAGTTCAATAGATTCAGAAATTCATCAATCATCGAGTGCTAGTTCGTGAAGCTGTATAAATAATAATAATTTCTATAACTTCTGCAACAGTGTCAGCTACAGATCTTCAATGTTCATAAACAATAATAAATGCTCCCATTCTGATGCTAGCAGATCAGTTGTATACAATAAGTCCGTTCACTGTCTGCACGTGAATAGCATACATGGGCTACAGGTCAGCTCGACCTTTATAATGTTCCTAAGTCTAACCATCTGACTTGGACGTGATCTCTGATATAACGAATCCTGGAACACAGACAACAGTCTTGTTGGTCTAGAGCGACCCATATATATTTAACTAGTTCAGGTATACAGATACCGGTGACTTAATCCTAGTCAAAGTACCTCTCCATTTTGCATCACACAGGCGAGCAAATAGGCGACAAAATGACGAACCTCTAGACGATAGCATAAAGTTCGATACAAGAGGAATTACCTTATTTCGGAAAATCAACCATGAACATATGCCTCCAGGCAGGCTGCATAATACTGGGAAATAGTCTAGTTAGCTAACTAACTCACTAAGACACTGTATTTCCCTCAGAGAATCACAAGACGCAGTTGCGTCTGCTCGCTTCTTAAACCATTTCTAAACTGCCCAACTGGGCGGAACACACAGAACGAACTCCCGGTTTTTGACATGCGCAGAACGACAATCTCTGAGTTGCCGTTCACAATAAGACGATTCGAAGAACATTCGAGATAAAAGTCTTACACAGTCGCGCCTTTTATGGTCATGAAAAGAAGCGTTAAGAAAGGTTTCAGACATCTACCATAGTTGACTGATACTACCAAATAAGGAGATGTGGTCACGCTTCGTTCAAGAAATTATAGACCGAACGTGTCTCTATACAAGAGAAGGCAACTCCTAACAAATTGTAGTTTCGATAACTCGGATTATGTCCCTTTGACCATAGAAAACATAATACACACTTCAGTCAAAAAAATGATCATACATATGAAAAAAATGTTTATACAAACGAATGCATGGAATGTTACATAATAAATGCAAGAGCGTACCTATTTAAGTACTAGACTAGTTAGTTTTATTAAAAAAAGTTCGAGTAGTCATCTCTTTGGGAGGATATTTACTGTTTGTGCTGTTGGGGTGGCCTCATCACACCTGTCTATATTGACTACACAATGTCCAGAAAATGGTGGGAATTTTTACGGGGATATTAGTCACTACCGATAGTTGGTGAATGTCCAGCAGACCAGAGGCTCACTCATCTTTTTGTAGCTCTGGTGCTGAAAACTTGCGGTCCCACCTCTCCGTGCTGGCGGGCAATAATGGTGGTCTCTGTCACAAGAACTGCACAGATACACTCGAGTACAGTCACCCACCGAATAGACTCTGCTTTGTTGTCGATAGAAACTCACAGCTCTGCAATCAAAGTATGGGCCATGTGTCAAAATCTATTCTCTACCCACGTCTGGACACAACACTGACACAACAACCACATCATACAGACAGGTCAGATCTCTCTGACCAAACAGCACAGTTACCATGGTGGGCCTACATCAGACAGATCCTCCCAGACCATAGATTCTGAAAAATATTTATTAGTTGTCGGCCCTAAAAGAAGATAGGTAACCTGTTTCAACGCTTGATCTATCTTGCATAATCCTTGCTGTAGTTTATGTACCTTGTTGGTCCCTAGACCCTGACTTGGGCGGGGGGTCTAGAGCAAATCCCTACTTGTTTGTAAGGCTAGATTTTGATATGGCAGTATCAAATCACTCGAACATGAAACAATATTCAAAATATATAAAGAAATAATTTCAATCTTACCAGATTATAAATACATAACACAGAATTGCTAGCAAAACTCAGCTGAGCTGCTGGCTATAGTATGGCGTCCCTAAATTTATTCACTGTCTTTCATATGGGAAAACACCACACTTTAAAATCTGTGTCTAACACTGAACAATTATTGAAGAATGACCCCACTTTCGCGTCTGAGCGCTAATGATATGATTGTCTGTGGCCAATCACTGCCTAGTTGTACTTTAAATTTCAAATTTCTACACTAAAGTCATTTCAGTCATGCTTCAGTCAAGTATGGATGGTTATCTGTTAGTCTGTCCGTCTCTACTTGTGTTTCTAAAAAAAATGTGCTTGATTTTTGAAGCAACCTTTCTCTCCCCTTAAAATTTTGTCGTAAAAAGTTATATTTAGACTCAGCTACCGCTCAAAAACCCTCTCCTCCATAATAAGTAACTTTGAACACCTGTTCCCAAGGTCGTGTTTTGTGTGCAAATAACGACACTTTTTATTCAAGGCAGTCTGTCGATGATGTAAACTACACTGTCTTTTGTCATTATCTTCAATATTATCTATCCGTTTGTAAAATTAAGATCATATTATTTCATTGCTCAGAATAGGCCATCCGGCCAGCTAATTTTTATATTCCTAACATTAATATTAAGAAAAATTACTTTTTAAATTTTTGTAATATTCCTAACATCTGCGTTTTAGCCGCTGAATTCAAATCAAGGCTTGGTATCGCAAAACGTCCAATTCCGTACCTCGTGTCAATTTGGGGGACGTGAATTTTTACTTTCCTCCATCCCCCCCCATTGCGTCTCCTTAGCCTTTCCAGTCATATTTTTTTTCTTTTGATCCGCCGTTCCCCTCCTGTCTAGCAAGTCAATTTTATGGAGGGTGATGACCCGCGGTCTAGGCGATCATGTACATCAGCAGCCTACGCATTATGTTTTTATCCTTAAATGTTATCTTTTGAGTATTTTACCGTTGTATCTCTGTCAATTTCACTACACCGTGGCAGCCAATCTTCTCCCTTTCTGCAGACATGGCCAAACCATCTTAGTTGGTACTGTTCTATGTGGGTCTGCAGGGGTTGAGTTTTTAGGCCTTGACGTATCGTCTGGTTGCACACCATGTCTCTTCTTGTTACTTCAACCACCTTTCTCAGATACCTCATTTCTGAGGTTTGGATGTCTTTTTTAAAGTCGCCCAAACACAGCCCAGAATTCTGCCAAAGAAATATTTGATTTTGAAAATTTTTCTGTTTTCGAGTGTTTGGATAAAATGAAACAGACCTGTATATTTGTTTGAGATGAGTAAAGAAAGATACCTTTAATTAAGATCACAGGACACTGACAAGGGGTATTCTTGTACTGCACAAAGACATGAAGTCAGATTTGATATGTGTGGAAGTAAAAATAATGAAATACTATATATAGTTACTCATTCACTATCCTTTAGCACTCTGAGAAGCATAGGCTTTCAGCAGAACCAAGTCTTCTTGCCTCGTGCCATAACCTCAAGGTTTCCCTTATAATTTTATGTCTCAGTTCTCTTTGCGTATTTTTCGATCTGCTTCTATTTTTCTTAACCTTGTATATATATATATATATATATATATATATATATATATATATATATATATATATATATATATATATATATATATATATATATATATATATATATATATATATATATATATATATATATATATATATATATATATATATATATATATATATTTTCTTTTAAACAAGCCCCAATTCAACCAAACAATACCCCATAGCTCCCCCGCAAGCATAGGCCTTCAACAAACATATGCCAAGTCCTCCTGTCGCGTGCCATCATCTCAAGCTCTTTCTACATCTTCCTCACAATGTTCACTTCTGTCTCCAGTTCTCTTCTCCGTGTGTTTACCCACCACAAAAATTATATACAGAATGTGTGATTCACACATTGGGATTCTCGCTGGTGCTTTGAAGTTTTTGCACTGTGCTGAGATCCTCCTTGGGTGACCTAAGGGAGGAGATCAGAGCACTGATGGAGTTGTCCGTATGCAATGAAGATAGCCCTTAAAAAACCAAACCAAAACTCTTCTCCATGTGTTCCTTGGTCTCCCTGTACCTCTCATTACCTTGTAATGTTGCATTGCCCTTAAATTAATACTTTAAGTACGCTCGAGAATGTTTGAGTAACAGTAATAAAAGATGAGCAAAAGGAAGGAAGCATCAAGGAGGGGACTGGGTGCCCCGATTTTCAACCCTTGGAAAATTAATTTCTTTCGTATATGTCTATCTAACTATCTACCTAGTTGATTCTGCTCTTGAGTTCGGGAAGGCAAAGACAGCGAGGACAGGAACTGGTTACCCCCACCTCATGATGATGATGGACCTAGTTTTGTGAAGGCTTAAAGATTCACTTATTGCAGCAGTATCTGCCGTGGGACTCAAAGCTGCTCACCTCGGATAAAATCTTTCGATCGCATGCACTGGAAAACACACCGAGTCCCTAGTCATCCAGTAGCAGACTGTTAGAATATTTCACGAGTTCTTATAACACACCATCTGATTATGTCTCAAATCACGTGTCTAATTTACTGTATGAGGAATTTTTATCAGTCTTGTTTGTTTGTTTTGTTTTTGTTTGTTTTTTAATTTAATTTTTTTTTTTTTTAATTTATTTTAAAAACATACTTTTATTATGATGATTATTGCAAATGTGTGATGTTATATTACTTTTATAATGATAAATGCCTAAATAATGCTTAAAGTAAATGTGAGGATGAAAGGATACAGTATACATGATGAGAGAGAGAGGAAGGGCAGAATGTCAGACCGGTCTTAAGCCTTTGAAAATAAAGTTGGTTCGTTCATTCTCTTACACTGGGGAATATGTTTTAAAATGTGGCTTTGATAGTTATGTTGGTATTCTATTAAAAACATGATATCCCTGTGTATTAAAAACATGATATCACTGTGTATTAAAAAAATGATATCCCTGTGTATTAAAACATGATATCCCTGTGTATTAAAAACATTATATCCCTGTGTATTAAAAACATGATATCCCTGTGTATTAAAAACATGATATCCCTGTGTATTAAAAACATGCTATCCCTGTGTATTAAAAACATACTATCCATGTGTATTTAAAACATGATATCCCTGTGTATTAAAAACATGCTATCCCTGTGTGGAAGGTCAATAAACAACCTTAGATATGCAGATGATACCGTGTTGTTAGCTGAAAGCGAACAGGAGTTACAAGAACTAGTGAAGCAAGTGAACAGTATAAGTCATGAATATGGACTCGACATTAATATTGAGAAAACAAAAACTATGATAATTAGCAAAACAGACGATAAACTCACATTAAAGATAAGCGTAAATGGGGAAATCCTGGAACAAGTCAAGAGCTACGTATATCTCGGTCATATAATAACAGAAGATGGCAGATGTGAAACAGAAATCAAGAAGAGAATAGTGTAGTGAAATTGACAGAGATACAACGGTAAAATACCTCCAAAGATAACATTTAAGGATAAAAACATAATGCGTAGGCTGCGAATAGTACATGATCGCCTAGACCGCGGGTCATCATCCTCCATAATAATTGACTTGCTAGGCAGGAGGGGAACGGCGGATCAAAAAGGAAAAAAATATGACTGGAAAGATTGCGTGAGACTAGAAAGGCTAAGGAGACGCAATTGGGGGGGAAACGGAGAAAAGTCACGTTTCCCAAGTTGACATAAAAAGTAAGCAACTCGACAGAAGGGACCATAGATATGTTACGCCACAGTCATTTATTGGACGCTTTTGCGCGATACCAAGCCTTTGATTTGAATTCAGCGGCTAAACGCAGATGTTCGAAATATTACAAAATTTAAAAAGTACTTTTTTCTTAATATTAATGTTAGGAATATAAAAATTAGCTGGCCGGATGGCCCATTCTGAGCAGTGAACTAATATGGTCTTAAGTTTACAGACGGATAGATAATATTGAAGATAATGACAAAAGACAGTGTTGTTCACATCATCGACAGACTGTATTGAATCTAAAAGTGTCGCTAATTGCACAAAAAAACACGACCTTGAGACGCAGGTGTTCAAATCTACGTAGTATGGAAGAGAGGGACATTGGTGGTAGCTGTGTCTAAATATAACTTTTAACGACAAAATTTTGGAGGGGAGAGAAAGGTTGGTTCAAAAATCAAGTACATTTTTGTAGAAACACAAGTAGAGACGGACAGACTAACAGATAACCATCCATACTTGACTGAAGCATGACTGAAATGACTTTAGTGTAGGAAATTTGAATTTAAAATAAACCTAGGCAGTGATTGGCCACAGACAATCATATCATTAGCGCTCAGACGCGAAAGTGGGGCCATTCTTCAATAGTTGTTCAGTGATAGACACAGATTTTAAAGTGTGGTGATTTCCATATGAAAGAAAGTGAAATAAATTTAGGGACGCCATACTATAGCCAGCAGCTCAGCTGAGTTTTGCTAGCAATTCTGTGTTATTTATTCATAATCTGGTAAGATTGAAATTATTTCCTTATATATATTTTGAATATTGTTTCATGTTTGAGTGATTTGATACTGCCATATCGAAATCTAGCCTTACAAACAAGTAGGGATTTGCTCTAGACCCCCCGCCCTAGTCAGGGTCTAGGGACCAACAATGTACATAAACTCCAGCAAGGAGTATGCAAGACAGATCAGGTGTTGAGAATAATGAAACATATTACCTGTCCTCTTTTAGGGCAGAAAACTAATAAATAATTTTCAGAATCTATGGTCTGGGAGGATCTATCTGATGTAAAACCACCATGGTAAATGTGCTGTTTGGTCAGAGAGATCTGACCTGTCTGTATGATGTGGTTGTTGTGTCAGTGTTGTGTCCAGACGTGGGTAGAGAATAGATTTTGACACATGGCCCATACTTTGATTGCAGAGCTGTGAGTTTCTGTTGTCAACAAAGCAGTGTCTATTCAGTTGGTGACTTTACTCGAGTGTATCTGTGCAGTACTTGTGACAGAGACCACCATTATTGCCCGCCAGCACGGAGAGGTGGGACCACCTGATTTCAGCACCAGAGCTACAACTACAAGATGAGTGAGCCTCTGGTCTGCTGGACATTCACCAACGCTGTGTAGTTACTAATATCCCCATAAAAATTCCCACCATTTTCTGGACACTGTGTAGTCAATATAGACAGGTGTGATGAGGCCACCCCAACAGCACAAACATTAACTATCCTCCCAAGTAGATGACTACTAGAACATTTTTATAAAACTAACTAGTATAGTACATATATATGTACACTATTGCATTTATGATATAATATTCCATGCATTTCTTTCATAATCTCTAAATCCTTTTAAGTTCTGGTCAACCTAAAAAATTGATACAGAACAAAATAAATGTAATTCTATCAAAAAATTTTACACACGTGAGTTAGTTCAGTGTATTTTAACATTTATTAATATTATTAGTCTTGTTAAATATCTGTGGGTATATCTATAACCTATTACACCACACTACATATCATAACCCTAGACACTTTACGTAGCCACATTCATTAAAAAAAAAAAAAAAAATTAAGTGTGAGGTCGTAGTGGTAGCAAGAAAGGCCTTCTGACAATTCACAACTACATTTTATCTCAGGAGCCTTCACAGCTGGCCTCATACAATTACATTTAGTAATATCACCATCATACAATACCATCAAACACCACTACATATATTGGGGTCTTGTCCGGGGATAATTAGCCCAACAGTAATATTAGGATCTCCTGGTGGGAGAAATAAAAGTAGGGAAATAAATTGTAAAATTTCCTTTAAAATTAAAAGTGTCCCTGCAGATAAAAGTTGGTGAATCTTCACAGCCAGTAATAATTAATTAGTTAACTGGTTAGTTAGAATTAGTTAGACTATAGTCATAAGAAGTACTTAGTGTATTTACTGGTTAGAGATTTAGCTTGTATATTATTATATTGTCTAAAAAGTATGGCGGAGCTGGCAAAATTTAGATCAGCTGCTGTGCTCACCGCGAAGGAGATGGGAATGGATGGTCAAATTTTAATTCAGTATGTAACGGCTGAATGTGATAAATATATTGAACGGGAAGAAAGGAGATTAGAAAAAGAGGCTGAAAGAAAATCAGAATCTGAAAGGTTAGCTGAAGAGAAGAGGTTACAAATTGAGGCAGAAGAAAAACGACAGCAAAGGGAGGCAGAAGATAAAAAGGCCGAAAGGGAAGCAGAAGATAGAAGGTTGCAAAGGGAGCACGAATTACGACTAAGGGAGCTGGAATTACAAGGCCAGGCTCCTGAAAATGGTGCCAGCCCTTTTGCCTCAGATGCTACGCCCAGTCTGGGAGCCTCAAACTCCGCTATGGGGTTTCATTTAGACCATTTTGTTGAAAAAGACGATGACATAGAGGGGTACCTAGGACGTTTTGAGTTATTAGCTACTACATATGGGTTAGAGAGAGAGAGGTGGAGTTTAAAGCTATCACAGGGATTGAGAGGTACTTCTTATGAAGTATTTGCTAAAATGAACAGGGAAGACCAAGACAATTATGACATGTTAAAGCAGGCTTTGTTATTAAGGTACGAGAAGAATGGTGAATTTTATCGTAAGAAATTTAGAAATGCCAAACTGTTGTCTGGGGAGACATACCACCAATTCTCTGCTAGACTAGAAACCTATTTGGAGAAATGGACGGCTCTGGGGAAGACCCAAGATCTTAAGGAAATGATCATGATTGAGCAATTGAGAGAGTCCATGGCTCCAGACATGAGAAAATTTCTCATGGAACAAGGTGCAGAGAAGTTGGGGGAAATTTTAAATGTTGCTGAGTGGTATCAGGCAGCCCAGGCAGAGGTAAGTGGTGCTAAGAAGAAGCACATAGACAATTTTAAAGCTCCACAGCAATTTAATAAATTTGATAATAGAGAGCAGGGAAATAAAGGTAGGACAAACTTTGAGCGGCCAAGAAATGACTATCACGACAGAAACTCACAGTTCAATGACCAAAAGTTCAATGAAAGAAAACCGTTGAACCAAGGGAAAAGATGGTGTAAATGGTGCAAGAAGGATAACCATAACACCGAATTTTGTAGAAGGAAACCTTCAAACATTGCTGCAATGAAGTCGGGGACGCAAAGATTAAAGGTTAATCCTAAGGGACAACGGAACCTTATCACCCCCCAGTTTGTGAGGATGTTATTTGTAATGGGGTCACCATAAGGTGCCTTTATGATACAGGTTTGGATTATGATTCAGTTGTGAAGTCTAGCCTAGTGGACCCAAGTCAGTATACCACAGAAACAGTGGAAATACAAGGGGCGACTAAGGACATACCACTCATGACACTTCCCATCGCAAGGATAACGGTGAAAACTCGCTATGTGGAAGGAGAAATCAGAGCAGCAGTGATAGATGAACCAATCTACCCTCTGATATTGGGGTGTAGATACGTCTTCTTGGGGAATCCCGAGAAACCTGTGATCATGGCGACAGTGCAGACCAGGTCACAGAAGAAGGAGGAAGAAGGTGAACCTATAAATGCTCATCCAGAGGAGATGAGGAAGGCGCAGGCTGAGGATAGGACACTCAAGCCATGTTTTAAAAAATTGCCCAAATGCCACACACCTCCGAGCAAGGGGGAATATTTCATGAAGAACAGATTATTATACAGGAAGACAGGAACTAGATCCACTGGTCACGGACAGTTAGTTCTTCCCAAGATATATAGGGCAAACTTAATAAGGAGCTTACATGTTGGAAAAGATGGTGACCATGAGAAAGTCGGTACCATCTGCCAAAAGATTGCTCGAAAATACTATTGGCCCGACGTAAATGTCGATGTTGAAAACTTTGTAGAAGCATGTGGCGTATTTCATGAGGGAACACCCACAAAGGGAAAATATGTGCAGGACCTAGAAACGCCACGGGGCAACTTTAGGCCTAAAAGGAAAACTAATTATACTCAGGTAGACAAAGTGGAATGGGAGCCCCCTTTTCACACCCAGTCGTCACTTGAATGGATTAACATGGCCACTATGCGACAAGTACAAAGAAGAAATTTAACCCAGAATAATCGGACAATCCCTCGGTCAGGATTATATAAGCTGGAAGAACAGAAAAGAGAGCGAAGATCTCTCATAAGCAATCTAAAGTGGGGAGATAAACCCAAGAAAAAAATTGGTAGTGGTCGATTTGTGAGTGATGATTCTAGGAAGAAAAGTCCTCATTATAAAGCTTCTAAGGGACGGGACCAGACGGGTTCCATGAAAAATACGTATGATAAATTAAAGATCCAGATGTAGCTTTATTAAGGACCTGGACAGATGAGAAGGCGGAAGAGACTGTTACCTCATCGTATCAATACGTGAACGAACTGACCACTCGTTTGAAAGCTGGATGGAAACTGGCAAATGATAATTTGAAACAAGCCAGGAAGAAACATGCAGCATATTTTAATAGGAAGGCAAAGGACAGGGAACTGGCAGTCGGAGAGAAGGTGCTGCTTCTACTACCCGGAAGCCAGAATAAATTACAAATTGGTTGGCAAGGTCCATATACGGTTCTAGAGAAGGTGTCTAGAACAAACTATAAAATTGACAAAAAGGGGAAGGAAAAAGTTTATCATGTAAACCTGTTAAAGAAGTATCTGGACAGACCACTCCAGGAAAGCACCCCCTTATTGACCTTAGCTATTGCAACCCAGATGCAAAAAGAACCACTCACCTCACATGAATACCCATTACATCCTTGTGAAACCGCAGCACAGGTAAAAGTCAGTAAGCACCTGACTAAAAACCAGAGGGAGAGAGTTCAACAAGTTCTGGAGGAACATACAGATGTATTAACAGATAAACCAGGCCATACAAATTTGCTACAGTATGACATGAAACTGGTAGACTCAAACCCAATCTGTATGAGAGCCTATTCCATTCCGTTCGCGAAGGAGAAGGCATTGAAGGAAGAAATAGAGTATTTGTTGAAGGAGGGGATTATTTCGCACAGTGAATCATCTTTTAGTTCTAGTGTCGTTTTGTTGAGAAAACCGTCTGGGGAACACAGACTGTGCATAGATTACAGGAAACTGAATGCTGTCACAGAAGGACAAGTGGATCCATTACCAGACACAAAACAGTTATTTGCCAGACTGAACAAGGCAAAATACTTTTCAAAGGTGGATATTAGTAAAGGCTATTACCAGATCCCAGTGAAGCCTGAAGTGAGACCTTATTTGGCTTTTAGCACTTCGGATGGACATTATGAATTCAATATGCTACCATTCGGACTGAAAAATGCTCCGAGTGTGTTTTCAAGGATGATGCGAAAATTGTTGGATCCCCTGAATAACCCATGTATCACGAATTTCATGGATGATATTCTCGTCGCCACAGAGACATTTGAAGAACACATTGAAACTCTGGAGATGTTGTTTGATAGACTTCGGGAGGCGAACTTAACTGCTAGGCCAACAAAATGTTGTATTGGATGCAAAGAGTTGGAATTCTTGGGGCACACTGTATATCAGGGTAATATGACCCCTGATCCTAAGAACTTGGAAAAACTGCAGAGAGCACCTAGGCCACAAACAAAAAAGGACGTGCGATCATTCGTGTCGTTATGCGGATTTTATCAGAAATACATCAAAAATTTTAACGCTATATGTGCTCCTCTGACTGATTTGACTCGCAAGGGACTTCCAGATAAAATTATTTGGACTGCACAATGTGAACTAGCGTTCCAAGAGTTAAAGGAAAAACTCACTAGCAAGCCTATTCTCAAACTGCCTGATTTGACACAGGACTTTGTCTTAAGAACCGATGCAAGTAATGTAGGACTCGGAGGGGCTTTGTTGCAAAGATCAGCTTCACCTGATGGGGAACTTAAACCAGTCGCTTATGCAAGCCGCAAATTGAATAAGGCGGAACAAGGATACTCCACAAGCGAAAAAGAATGTTTAGCATTAATCTGGGCAATAAAGAAGTTTCAAATCTATCTGTATGGTAGGACCTTTGTGGTGGAGACGGACCATCAGCCTCTCGTGTTCTTGTCTCAGGCTAAGCATGAAAACGCAAGATTGCTGAGGTGGTCTTTGTTGCTTCAACCTTATCAGTTTAGTATCCAATATATCCCAGGCAAATTGAATGTCGGTGCAGATTTCCTCAGTCGGCACCCCTGTGATCAAAATTAGAGTAGTGGCAGACGTGAGGAATAATTTTACCTATGTGTATCGCTGGTTTTGGAACTTGCCATAGGCATGTTTTCAAGTGGGGAGATGTGTAGTGAAATTGACAGAGATACAACGGTAAAATACCTCCAAAGATAACATTTAAGGATAAAAACATAATGCGTAGGCTGCGAATAGTACATGATCGCCTAGACCGCGGGTCATCATCCTCCATAATAATTGACTTGCTAGGCAGGAGGGGAACGGCGGATCAAAAAGGAAAAAAATATGACTGGAAAGATTGCGTGAGACTAGAAAGGCTAAGGAGACGCAATTGGGGGGGAAACGGAGAAAAGTCACGTTTCCCAAGTTGACATAAAAAGTAAGCAACTCGACAGAAGGGACCATAGATATGTTACGCCACAGTCATTTATTGGACGCTTTTGCGCGATACCAAGCCTTTGATTTGAATTCAGCGGCTAAACGCAGATGTTCGAAATATTACAAAATTTAAAAAGTACTTTTTTCTTAATATTAATGTTAGGAATATAAAAATTAGCTGGCCGGATGGCCCATTCTGAGCAGTGAACTAATATGGTCTTAAGTTTACAGACGGATAGATAATATTGAAGATAATGACAAAAGACAGTGTTGTTCACATCATCGACAGACTGTATTGAATCTAAAAGTGTCGCTAATTGCACAAAAAAACACGACCTTGAGACGCAGGTGTTCAAATCTACGTAGTATGGAAGAGAGGGACATTGGTGGTAGCTGTGTCTAAATATAACTTTTAACGACAAAATTTTGGAGGGGAGAGAAAGGTTGGTTCAAAAATCAAGTACATTTTTGTAGAAACACAAGTAGAGATGGACAGACTAACAGATAACCATCCATACTTGACTGAAGCATGACTGAAATGACTTTAGTGTAGGAAATTTGAATTTAAAATAAACCTAGGCAGTGATTGGCCACAGACAATCATATCATTAGCGCTCAGACGCGAAAGTGGGGCCATTCTTCAATAGTTGTTCAGTGATAGACACAGATTTTAAAGTGTGGTGATTTCCATATGAAAGAAAGTGAAATAAATTTAGGGACGCCATACTATAGCCAGCAGCTCAGCTGAGTTTTGCTAGCAATTCTGTGTTATTTATTCATAATCTGGTAAGATTGAAATTATTTCCTTATATATATTTTGAATATTGTTTCATGTTTGAGTGATTTGATACTGCCATATCGAAATCTAGCCTTACAAACAAGTAGGGATTTGCTCTAGACCCCCCGCCCTAGTCAGGGTCTAGGGACCAACAATGTACATAAACTCCAGCAAGGAGTATGCAAGACAGATCAAGTGTTGAGAATAATGAAACATATTACCTATCCTCTTTTAGGGCCGAAAACTAATAAATAATTTTCAGAATCTATGGTCTGGGAGGATCTATCTGATGTAAAACCACCATGGTAAATGTGCTGTTTGGTCAGAGAGATCTGACCTGTCTGTATGATGTGGTTGTTGTGTCAGTGTTGTGTCCAGACGTGGGTAGAGAATAGATTTTGACACATGGCCCATACTTTGATTGCAGAGCTGTGAGTTTCTGTTGTCAACAAAGCAGTGTCTATTCAGTTGGTGACTTTACTCGAGTGTATCTGTGCAGTACTTGTGACAGAGACCACCATTATTGCCCGCCAGCACGGAGAGGTGGGACCACCTGATTTCAGCTCCAGAGCTACAACTACAAGATGAGTGAGCCTCTGGTCTGCTGGACATTCACCAACGCTGTGTAGTTACTAATATCCCCATAAAAATTCCCACCATTTTCTGGACACTGTGTAGTCAATATAGACAGGTGTGATGAGGCCACCCCAACAGCACAAACATTAACTATCCTCCCAAGTAGATGACTACTAGAACATTTTTATAAAACTAACTAGTATAGTACATATATATGTACACTATTGCATTTATGATATAATATTCCATGCATTTCTTTCATAATCTCTAAATCCTTTTAAGTTCTGGTCAACCTAAAAAATTGATACAGAACAAAATAAATGTAATTCTATCAAAAAATTTTACACACGTGAGTTAGTTCAGTGTATTTTAACATTTATTAATATTATTAGTCTTGTTAAATATCTGTTGGTATATCTATAACCTATTACACCACACTACATATCATAACCCTAGACACTTTACGTAGCCACATTCATTAAAAAAAAAAAAAAAATTAAGTGTGAGGTCGTAGTGGTAGCAAGAAAGGCCTTCTGACAATTCACAACTACATTTTATCTCAGGAGCCTTCACAGCTGGCCTCATACAATTACATTTAGTAATATCACCATCATACAATACCATCAAACACCACTACAAATAGGAATGGCCAAAGCTACATTCAACAACATGAAACATATACTGACATCCAAACAGTTATCTCACAAATTAAAACTGAGAATCATAAAGTGTTATATATATTCTGCATTTCTGTATGGCGCAGAAACATGGACGATGAATAAGCAGTTGGAAGAAAGAATTGAGGCTCTTGAAATGTGGATATATAGAAGAATGGGGCGTATCTCATGGAAAGAGATGAAAACAAATAAGGAGGTCCTAGAAAATCTAGGTATGAAAAGAGAACTAATGAGGGAGGTCAAAGTTCGACAGCTAAAATACTTTGGCCACATAAAAAGGCATAACACCTTGCAGAAGACCATAACAGAAGGGAGAGTTGAAGGCAAACGTGCAAGGGGAAGACAGCGCTATAAGTGGGAAGACAACATCAAGAGATGGACAGGAAAGAGTCTATCAGAGTGCACCATCAAGACAAGAGACAGAAGACGTTGGAGATCCATTACAGCCAACCTTCGTTGTGGAGATGGCAACTGATGATGATGATCCCTGTGTATTTAAAACATGATATCCCTGTGTAGTTCCTGGGGGTCTCTGAGACAAAGAATAGGACTGCTTCAGGTGTGTCGTTCGGGGGCGATGAATGAGGTTTATACAAGGGGCTGGTAAAATTATCCTGTAAGACAAATTACTACAGAAACCACCGCTGCAAGAGCTTATAACTGCTTTGTGCTGGCTTCCTGCAAGGAGCCCGGCTGCAGTGGTGGGATAGTGTTTCAGATGGAGCGAAAAGGAAAGTGATGATGTAAAATTTTATTCTATTTTGCAGGGTCCACCAGGAACGGGTAAGACTACTAGTATACTCTGCTTAGCCAGAGCTTTACTGGGTTCTTCTTTCAAGGATGCTGTGTTAGAGCTCAATGCCTCTAATGAAAGGTACGTACATCATTTTGGGTTATGATTTTGGCTTATGTAGCAGCTACAACGCTGATACACGTCCTCAGTTTTGTGTTTTCAAGTCTTCTTTCTTCTCTGGCCATTAGCACTGACTGACAAAGCAATCGGTGACCATCACGCCTAGTGGCGTCATGTAGGGCAGCAACAAACTGTCTCCACTTTGCTCAGTCGACAGGCATCCATTCGTGTGGTGTCCCAGCTCTGGTTCATGCTTCATGTCAGTGGCTTCCTTTCGGCTTTCACCACTGACAGTCATACCAGCCTCAGACGCTGAATGTCCATCCCACAGCAAAGCTTGTTCATTTGTTGCCGTTTCCGTAATGATTGTGATTTTTTTTACATAGACAGGGTTTTCAACTCTGTGCTAAAACCCTCAACCTAGAGGACCAGGGTACCAGCTTTTGTCTGACCCCTTCCTACGCAAACCTGTCCAGCATGGTTGAATCTGCCAGGAGTGTTTTCAAGTATCAAGAAAATATGTTTGTAATTGTCCTGTATTTTCTGTGTATAATTATTGTAGCATATGTTCCCTATATATGTTCTTCAGTTAAAAATCAATCAATACCCTTTAGCTCCCCAGGGAGCATAGGCCTTCAACAAACGCATGCCTAGTCCTCCTGTCACGTGCCGTCAGCTCAAGTTCTTTCCACATCTTCATCATTGTCACTTCTGTCTCCAGTTCTCTTCTACGAATGCTATTTTTAGTATACTTTGCCTCTCTTATTCTGATGTTCTATATTGTTTGTGGACGTTTTTGAGGTAACAAATATTTTTACAGGATGTGGTAACCTGCCCCATACCCAACCCTCCATAATCACTTTTTTAACGGCATGCCTGGTAGGGTACAGTGTTACTATTCTTTGCTCCCCTTTCGGGCCCCGGTAACATGTGGGTGTCTAGAATTAGGTACCACAAAGTGATTTTTGTTTGCACAGAAACACCAGAGAAAACAATGCAGTTTGAAAGCTCTTGGAAAACCATGAAATTTTGTACTTTATATTTTAAAATCGGACAAAAAATAAAAAAGTTACGGCATTTTTAAAAGTGTAGGGACTTTCGCAAAGTTGAAAAAGTTACATCACACCAACTTCAGAGTACTCCCGTTTTCTTAAATATTATCTTGGAACCTTCTCTGACAAACAGCGTACAGTCTGCTATACACTGATTACATAAAGAAAACTGTAGGGCTACATCATGAATAATTATCAATATATTTGAGACCAAAATTTGCAAATCATTACCGAAAAATGTAGTATTTTGCATGAACATCAATATTCACATCATCATATTTCAAAAAATATAAAAGGTACAAGCTTTAAATATGCACATATTAATCTGCATACTACACAAATACAACCCAATTTTTTTCAGAGGATTTGAACATCAGTTTGTTCTTGTATAATTTTTAAAAATATGTCCAGAGGCCAATTTGTCGCAGGGGAAGAAAAAGAATGTGAAAATTAAGAAAAATGTTTTTTTGAAAATACTGTCCATATCTCATTTAAAAAATCATTTGTAGGCAATAATTAACATCTAAACAATAATTAACAACATCTAAACGCTATTTTTTGATAAAACAACTGGTTAATAGCATTAAAAAACGTTTTTTTTATACCATCGTAGTATGAGTCATATGCAACAGTAAAATTCCAGAAGTGAATTTTCTTTACATGTATAGAGCATTACATGTACTATTATTATATCGTACATGTAGTGCATTGAAAATCAGGACGAACCTTAAAACTTGAAAAGTGCACAGCCAGCTTAAATTAAGATGTATATTAATTAACATGAATACGTGAGTCTGAAGTATTTAAAGTGCATTTCATGAAAGCTGTTTATATATATTTATGTTCGAGGTAAGACTACCAACTAGTGCCTGCTAGTCCGGACATTTCATTACACCGTCAGCTACTTTCGTCTTTAGTTATGGTAAAAATTTTCCGGTTTCCTAGCCTTGACTCAATATGCTAATCTTCACACTCAGACAGCTGAGTGAAAAGGCCCTTGAGTATAAGAGTGAGATGCATCTTTGTTTCATAGATCTGGAAAAGGCGTTTGACAGGGTCCCCTGGAGCAAACTTTGGGACTGTTTGGCAAGGAAGAATATTCCAACACCTCTGATTCATGCTATACAGAGCTTCTACAAGTCTTGCAGAAATTATGTGAGGACAGCAAACCATAAGTCGGAAGAGTTCAGGACCACCACTGGTGTAAGACAAGGTGATATCCTATCACCTTACCTCTTCATACTCCTTATGGACGATGTCATCAAGGCATGTAAGGAGAGAACAAGAAAGTATTCAGTGGGGTACTGGAAGATGAGACAGGTCTATATTTCGGAGCTGGCATTTGCTGATGATGTCGCCCTGATTGCTAAATCAGAGGCACATCTCCAATCCAACCTGCAAATCTGGAAGGAAGAGCTGGAGAAGAGAGGGATGGTCATAAGCAGCTCTAAAACAAAATCCATGGTGATATCACGAGAAGAAAGAAAACATCAGATTAAGCTGGGAGAACAGGTCCTGGAGCAGGTCGACCACTTTAAATACCTCAGAGCTATTATAGACTGAAAGGGAGGCATCAAAGAAGAGTTGGCCACTCGAAAAGCAGCAGCTGGGAGACTTTTTCAGGCCATAAATCGAGGATTCCTCAGCAAGAGAGAGGTTGGTAAGAAAACAAAGATGGCTGTGTGCCGCTCCACCTATGTCCCAGTCTTGACATACGGATGCGAGTCATGGGCAGTGACTACAGCCCATAAGGGCCAGATCCAAGCCTCGGAAATGAGGTGTCTGAGGAAGGTGGTTGAAGTAACAAGAAGAGACATGGTACGCAACCAGACGATACGTCAAGGCCTTAAATCCTACCCCCTGCAGACCCAAGTAGAACGATCCCAATTAAGATGGTTTGGCCATGTCTGCAGAATGGGAGAAGATTGGATACCACGACAAGCATGGGAAACAAAGAGCCAAGGATCCAGACCCCGAGGACGACCCAGAGTCCGCTGGGAGGACAACATTAGACAATCTTTGAAGGATCGAGGACTGGAATGGAGCCAGGCCAGGAGGAGGACAGCCGATGGGATAGTCTGGCGCTCTCTCTTCCAAACCTCTACACCTCACGGTAGAAGGGGAACGACTAAATAAGTAAGTAAGACTCAATATGTCGGCCATTGGCATTCGGCCTTGCGATATCATTCGCTTTAGAAATCATAATTCACCCTATTATGTTGCAAAAGAAACCTTCATTTAATTACCAATTAATCAAAACATGCATTTTTTATTCAAATTGGTAACTTTCTTAGCTTTTCAAGCTCTTGAAAAAATTAGATTGATGTGCGAATGTCTGAAGTGGTGATAACAATTCAATCCACGTTGTTACACAAAAACTGTGCGATCGTGTTAAATTGCTAAATAATATTAAAACTATTGTAAAATTTAAATTTAAAGTTCAAAACATTGTTAATAAGTGATATACTTACGTATTGTCAATCTCAAATCAGAAGATGTGATGATGTTTGAACATGAGCCAATATAAGTGGCGTCTCGATCTTGATCGCAATAGGGAGTTATCACGGCCAATGGAACAGCCTCGCTCTCTATCCTTCGCTAAAATTCTAGGCCTAACTTGAGCGATACAGAACTTACTCAGTCAAATAGCTCCACCAGCAAATATCAGAAGTCTTTAAAATTTCACACGAATAAAGGAAAATGGCTCCCAAATCTTCTCATACATTGCAAACAATTATAACAACATTTAAAATGTTAAATCTTGTAAAATTTCAACTTCACTTTGAGAAATCGACATCTTCCACTTTGTTTTCTACAGCTTGCAATATACGAAATTAAAGATATGCATCTTCCCATCATAATGGTGAAAACAGTATGCAAATCAGACGTCTGCTGGTCAAGCGAAACCCGTTTGAATGAAGCGGGGTGAGTCAAAAACGCTGAGAGTTGGCCGCACGCCCGGGCAAACTACGCGTAACGTTGCTGTTAGTTTTTATTAGTAAAAAAATACTTCAATAACTTTTATTATTCAGGAATTAATACATTTCAAAAGAGAAGAGGATAATGAGTATCGTGATATAAATTTTATTACAATCCGCTTAATAGCAAAGGGACAGTGACGACTTAAACTTGACGAATTTTCCTCAGTTTTCTCAACTTTCATGCGTTTTCAACCAAAAAAGCGGGCGGTTTGTGGTACCTACTAGAATTAAAAGTACCACAAGGAGTTTGAGTTGTACCTTGCAGTTTTGGGGGGGTGTCTTTGAGGAAACAGAGATGGAATAGGTCTGCTGCGAGGCTGTGCATTGGACTGTAACCTCATCATGTAAAATAAAGTGCTACATGAATCAGAGCTGTATAAGCATGTGTTTTAATGCAGGCTTCACTGCAATGGGTCCAGCTGCAGCGGAGGTTTCACTCTGCATGAGGAGATGGTGAAATGGATGAGGTCCAGTAGATGGTGATATGCGTGAGGTCCAGGAGATGATGATATGGATGGGGTCCAGGAGATGATGATATGGATGGGGTCCAGGAGATAATGATATAGATGGGCTCCAGGAGATGATGATATGGATGAGGTCCAGGAGATGGTGATATGGATGAGGTCCAGGAAATGAGGATATGGATGAGGTCCAGGAGATGATATAGATGGGCTCCAGGAGATGGTGATATGGATGAGGTCCAGGAGATGGTGATATGGATGAGGTCCAGGAAATGATATGGACGAGGTCCAGGAGATGATGTTATGGATGAGGTCCTGGAGATGATGTTATGGATGAGGTCCTGGAGATGGTGATATGGATGAGGTCCTGGAAATGGTGATATGGATGAGGTCCTGGAGATGATGATATGGATGAGGTCCAGGAAATGAGGATATGGATGAGGTCCAGGAGATAATGATATAGATGGGTCCAGGAAATGATGTTATGGATGAGGTCCTGGAGATGATGTTATGGATGAGGTCCTGGAAATGGTGATATGGATGAGGTCCTGGAGGTGGTGATATGGATGAGGTCCAGGAAATGAGGATATGGATGAGGTCCAGGAGATAATGATATAGATGGGTCCAGGAGATGATGTTATGGATGAGGTCCTGGAGATGATGTTATGGATGAGGTCCAGGAGATAATGATATAGATGGGTCCAGGAGATGATGTTATGGATGAGGTCCTGGAGATGATGTTATGGATGAGGCCCTGGAGATGATGTTATGGATGAGGTCCTGGAGATGATGTTATGGATGAGGTCCTGGAGATGATGTTATGGACGAGGTCCTGGAGATGATGTTATGGATGAGGTCCTGGAGATGATGTTATGGATGAGGTCCTAGAGATGGTGTTATGGATGAGGTCCTGGAGATGATGTTATGGATGAGGTCCAGGAGATGATGTTATGGATGAGGTCCAGGAGATGATGATATGGCTGAAGTCCAGGAGATATATAATACTGTCAGATCTGGTGCTTAACCTTTTGAAGGTAAAAGGGAATCAAATAAGAATTAAGAACATCATGTGCAACTCAGAAGGAGTGTTTTCTTGAATTAAAACCAACGCATCTTGTGTTTTATTTTTATGGAGTAAATATTATGTAGTAATTTTGGTTGTTATCTGTGAATAAATAAGTTCAGGGAGGTGAGGAAGCCCACTTAATTAAATTGTTGCTTACTTAAATTTGAACATGTGACAGTGATGTCATTAATGTTGCTTGAAACTCACTGTTTGTATACTTTCTTCACAGAGGAATTGATGTTGTAAGAAACAGAATAAAGATGTTTGCCCAACAGAAAGTTACACTTCCCAAAGGAAGGCACAAAATTATAATTCTGGATGAAGCAGATAGGTAATAATCGCATATTTTTTGTTGAACTATGGTACTTTGTTTTCCCCACCTTCACTAAGGATTTTTTTTTGGTTTAAGTACATGGATTTGAGTGCTGTGCTAATTGAATTAACTGATTATGACTGTCCACAATTTCTGTTGGTTCAATCCCTAGCTCACTAGGACCACCCAGGAGCACATCACCCCTAGTGTGCCGATGGTCAGGAAAATGTGGGCCTAACACCATATTCCCATTATGCCTCAATGGGCGTGTAACAGGATCTTTTACCCTTTTTTACCTTACAACTTCTGTTCTGTACCGCTGTAAGTTAGTTCTCTCATTGATTTTCTTCCATGTCCTGTTGTTAAACTGATCAGTACCTTCTTTTTTCATTACCGTATGTTTATCTTTTTCTTTCAGTTTTGCCTGATCTCTGAGGAGACAAAGAATAGGACTACCACTGCCTCGAGCATGTTGTAAGAGGCTACTAATGTGATGCTATGCATGGAGTTTGCAGTCTCATTCTTCTTGGATCCTTAGCCACCGACGGTCAAAGCAGTCAGTGGCCATCACGCCTGGTGGCGTCTTGTAGGGCAGCAACCAATTGCTTCCACTTATCTCGGTCGACAGTGCCTCAACTCTGGTTCATGCTTTGCATCTCAGCCTCCTCAATTCTCCACCAAGCTGTTTTTGGTTGGCTTCTCTTCCGCTTTCTTTCAGGGAACATAGCTGTTCTTGTGATTGCATCAGGGTTTGCCAGCTATGATGGTGTGCATGTCCTCTTGATTGCTCATAGTAAGCAGTTCTAGAGCAAAGTCTGTTCTTGCTTTATTCATTCTGTTGTTGATGTCTGTGCTTTTTCTACCATCTGGTGTTACTATGCATCCAAGGTATGTAAATGTGTCTGTCTGTTCCAGCTTCTGGTTCCTTATTGATATGGGTTCAGGATTGCCCACATTGAGTGTCATGACCTCTGTCTTCCTTAGATTGATGTTCAGATCCACCTGCTGGCTATACTTATTCAGTCAATCTGTTGCAGTCTCATTATGTAAAACAAATTTCTACAGAAACAACTGCTACAAGAGCTTATGAATGCTTTGATTCTAGCTTCCTGCAAGAGAATCCTCTACAAGGGTTACTCCATGCTCAAGAAGTAGTGAAAATAGGAAAAGATGTTATTTATTTCTTTATTAGTTTGAAAGCCCATCATAAGACGGGAATTAAATTCAAAAGCATCAATACCTAACAGCAATTTTACTTATTCAAAAGTTTTTTTTTTTAAAACCACTGTGTATCACCACAGTACACGAACTACGTAGCAGCAGCGAGGATCCCAATGTGTGTATACAGGATCACACATTCTATAAATACATTTTTGTGCACACCGTCATTTGCGCATTCTTCTTTGGTAAGTGTTACTATTTTCGGGAGAGTACATATAATGGAAACAGTACAATTAATGTCTAACTTTCTACCAAAGTTGCATCCCTTAGAATTATGCACTGACAGAAAAAGCTGAGATTTTATATATAGGATTCTGTTCGTGGTAGTGTTCGCAAAGCAAATAAGAGATGATACTCTTGGGGGGGAGAGGGTGGGACAAGAATTAGTTTGGATAGATGGAACAAACATGATTGAGAGGTTAGTCCACTGTCTGCTTCAGTGGTTTTCTGCTTATATAAGTTGTATGTCAGATAGTGTAGGCGATCATGTCTCTGCACAACTTTCTGTCCCTAGTGCTGTTTATCATTTCTGTTGTTCCCAGCCCTAATTTAAAGGAATACTGTGTTTGCTCTAGCTATTCTACCCTTTATTTCTGAGATGTATCTTCCCTCAACATACTGAGCCTTTGTGCATTTTTTCTAGTCTCTGCACATATCCATCTTATGTGGTCTGTTGATAGTGTCCTCTCAGCAACTTATGTGCATTTGCTATTTATCATTTTGTTGGAGGTTGAAGAAATCAGGAAATTATGTATGCTTAATTGAAATGTTTGTAATTCTAGAGCGTAGTATCTAATATGATGCAAAAAAAAGGGGGTCAGAATGGCAAAGAGGTATGGCGTCTGCCTCGAATTCTAAAGGTACTGGGTTCAGTTCCCAGTAGAAGGAATATAATTTATGGAAATTTTTCTTTTCAGAACCAGTGGCCCTAATGCTGTCATCATTACAACTCTCTTCTTCCCCCCCCCCGCACTCCTGGGTAGTGAGATCGTATGCCTAGCCTTCTCGGATAGGGGCAAAAAAATAGGAGGTCCTGAATGCAAAGTTGCGCACGTTAAAAATCCCGTGGCAGTTAAAAATCATAAAGAGTAGGCCATAAGGCCGCTGCCCTGGAAAAATTTAAAAATTAGAAATCTACCCACCTCAAAAATATTTATAGGATGTGTAATTCATATATACACACATTGGGATTCTCGCCAGTGCTATGGAGTTTGTGCACTGTGCTGAGATCCTCCTTGTGTGATCTAAGGCAGTGCTCTGCAACCGGTGTGCCGCGAGTGTCTGTAAGGTGTGCCGTGACACCAGGAAAAAATTTCACATACATTTTTACAAATAATAAGTTGAGCTATCATCACCCACCAATCTATGAGAGTTCTTCTTCCTCGATCGCCCTCAGACTTCTACATTAATGACTCTAATATAGGCAGTACTCAGCTCAAGGTTCCTGACATCTCTAAACAGTTTTCATGGAGAGATGTAAACTGTTACCATACTAGTGGCTTTGGGTGGATCCTGTCGAGGCAACGGATCCGGCACTCTCCCACCTGGCAGGTCTTCTTGGGTCGAGCACCACTTCGTTGAGTCATCTTTGTATCTGTCTTCTTAAGGCGGTTTGTGATGCACTGTATTGTGCTCCTTGCGTACCAGTGCAACCGACTTCAACATACAATTATTTGGGACTGCTCCATACCTTATGCTTTTTCGTAATTTCCCTGCAAGGTAGCTGTATTATTTCACTATATGAGTGATTTCTATATGACCTGTCTCTACAAAAATGTAGAAAACTTGTAAACGTCAAAATGTAAGCAGCGATCTACAGAGGTGATGATCAACACTTCCACAAGCAGGGCTGACTGTAAACATCATGCCACGTCTAAAGAAAAAGCAACAAGGTGTACCAACTAAAACTCAACGGACAACTACTTTGGAGAAGAAAATCCAACTTACTTTGTAGTGGAGCTTGACAGACAGCTACTCCTCAAAACTGTCTCACGCAAAATGAAGACAAGGCCATTGGGGCGCCTGAACATTGTGAAATATTTTGCAAGCACCAGCTGGGATGCAGGTCCAAAACCAAGCTCTTATGTTTATATGTGGGGGCATGAGAACCACAACAACAGCTGACTGTGACATCAACGCAAAAATGATATGATAATCAGGACCAGAACTTATGGACTACGACGTAAACGTGCTGGAAACAATGCCAAATGGAAGAATAAGAAAAGAACATAACACCAGATAGTTGGTAGATAGCTAGAACCAGATTAAAACAAAAATTACAACTGCCAGTAGCAATACCTATTGCAGAATAACATTAACTCCATAAACACGAGAAATAATTGACATTTTATACCCAGTCCATCAACCCGGAAATGAATTAAAACTACTCGTAATAAAATCCACACTCACGGATAGCACAACAACTACTAACAGCACTTAAGACAGCTACTTTAGAGACTACAAAAAATACTCTAACACTGCAATACATACATACACAGATGGCTCTGCCATCAAGGCCATCATGGCTTGAAGCTTACATGAAGTACCCAAATGGCAAAACACTAGAAATATGTGAACCACGTGGAGAATTCGGTACTAATCACTAAGCAGAAATTACTGTTAAAAAAAAAAACCACTTTCCAGCAATACTCAACAAATTTAAAATAAGAAATCTATAGTACCTCAGATATCTTAACCTTCAGTCAGAGGCGTTCTTCAAGCATTTGGCACCCGAGGCGAATCATACCCTTGGCACCCCACCCGCACCCCCCTCCCCAATAAAAAAGCACTTCCAAGTACATTTTTAACATAAGTACTATAATAATAGTGTCCGATGGCACCCCCTTCCGGGGTGGTCAGTTTCTGTATTAGCAATGCGTGGCCACAATTTTGACTTGTGTTTCTTAGAATAGTATGGCGTTCTGTCTTCCAAAGATCTACACCTCACGATTGAAGAGGAACAACTAAGTAAGTTAGTTTCTGGCACTAAAAAAGGGGGGGGGGGGGTGACGAACATGAATGACATCTGTGTTCTCCTTCTTCTTTTTCAAGGTCGCATGCCTGGTGGCATAGGTGAGCATGTGTCTCCGCATCTTCCTGTCTCAAGTACTGTTTATCAGATCTGTTGTAGACTCCTTCCCTTGCTGTGATACTGTTCAGTATCTTCCCATATACTGGCCCAACGGCTCAACACTAAACTCACATTCCAGCCTTCTTCACATCACGTTCTCTGAGCATAATGAAATATCATTTGGCATTTCAAAGTAGCAACGGCTAGACTGCATACTCAGTGCCTGGGCAAATGTTATTTGTAAAGTCCTACTTGAAGTGTGCTCCAGTATAACCATTAAAGACTAGGTCATCATCATTATTCTTCTGCTTCCTAAGGAGCACGGCCCTGCAACAAACGCATGACGACGCCTGCTGTCCTGCTGCTGTCGGTCTTTCCATGTCTTCCTCGTCATTTTCATAACTGTCTCACCATTTCTCTTCTTCTTGTGTTGTTCTGTCTACCTCCACCTCTGTTACCCTGGAGATTCCAGAACAAAGACTGCCCAGTAATGCTATCAGTAAGTTTCCTCTCATCAGTGTGTGTTTTTTCCATTGCCAGCATCTTCTCCTAGAAGAAACAAAAGTTGAGTCGGCAACCCAGACTCCATTCAGCTTTCTCTGGGTTGCGCTATGTATCTTTTTAAACGAGGATCTTTGACGGTATATTTACTTTAATGTAAATTTTTTAATAATAGTGGGTAATGGCAATGTGCAGTCCTCATTGAGGGTAGCTTGTTTATCTTTTTTTCTGTTAACAACAGCATGACAGATGGAGCACAGCAGGCTTTAAGGAGAACGATGGAGATTTTCTCAAAAACAACTCGATTTGCCCTGGCGTGTAATTCTTCAGAAAAAATAATTGGTATGTAATTTTTAAACCATCTTTTACAATATTTTTTTTTGGTGATGTCTTCTAGTTTGTCTGATTGACAGAGTGGTTAGAGTGCTGGTTTGGTATCTCACAGCAAAGTTGCTGGGTTCGATTCACGGTATTGACACTTTGGTCTACCCAGCTGTAAATGGGTACCTGACTTTGTACTTGAGTTAGGAAAGGAAAAGGCAGCGAAGAAGGGAACTAGTCACTTCACCTCTTGATGCTGGACCTAGTATAGTGAAGTCTCTAGCACTTCACTCCTCTGAGGCTGTATCTGTTATGGGACTACCTTTGTGTGGTCTATTTCAGACTGAGAACTGGCCACTGCAGACTGCATGTGTTCAACAAGTTAAAAATTGGAAAGACAGATGTATCCATGTCCACCACAACTGTCATCTCTGTGAGAGGAGCAAATTGACTGCAAGGACTTCACCACCCTGTTTAATACTTTGAGTACCACAGGCGGCTATTGGCGACAGGCTCGATCTTTCCCAGAGTACTATTGTCACCTTTTGGCATAAACATAGCATTAGTGTAAAAAGTGAGCACTGCAGCCATCTGAAGATACGCAGGTCAAGGGAAGTAACTCAATTTTATTGAGGAATGGTCAATGGCGGCTCAGAAATTTTCTCATGTGTTTTGATTCATATTTGAGTGGAATTTTGTTTAAAAATGAGTGAAACTGGTGAATGTTGTAATGATTCAGATTCTGGCTATCAGCTATCCTTTGAAAGTGACAACAGTTGGTCTAGTGTTGATGCAGGGCAGCCTGAAACTAGTGAAACTGACAGTGACAGCCATAGATCTAGCATTCGTGAAGGTACCATAGGTGGTGATGGTGATTTTAGGGGTCATGGCATGAATCAGGGGTGTAGAAAAAGACCTGCTACTAGGAGGGGGCGTGGCAGAGAAGCAGCTGATGAGTTTCAGTGGGACTTTTATGAATTTGATGACCCCTATGTGAGCGACTGGCTGCCTGAATTTTCACCCACTGAGATTCTAATGCAAGGCACAGAACAGATGAACTGTATAGATTTTTTCAAGTTGCTTTTCTTGATAGTTTGATAGACACAATTGTAACCAAAAGTAATAGATATGCCAGTCAGAACTTGGAAGCCAGTGGTGATACAAAAAGAAAGAGGGCATGGACTGACTGTACATCAGAGGAGATAAATGCATACTTACTTAGTCGTTCCCCTTCTACCGTGAGGTGTAGAGGTTTGGAAGAGAGAGCGCCAGACTATCCTATCGGCTGATAAATGCATACATTGGTTTAAAAGTTGTAATGGGAATTTACCCCCAACCTTCCTTGAAGGACCACTGGACTTCCACATTCATTTATGAAAACAAATTCTCAGAGATCATCGCCAGAAACCGGTTTCAGTACCTCAACTCCTTCCTACATTTTACAGATAATACTGCACGCATTGCACGTGGGGAAGAGGGATATGATCCCCTAGATAAAGTTAAACCACTGCTAGATGCCACACAGAATCTCTTTAAGCAGTGTTATGCTCCACAGAAAGATATCAGTATTGTTGAGACAATGATCTCATTCAATGGACGTCATCATATGAAACAGTACCTGCCCGACAAACCCCACAAATGGGGTTTCAAAGTCTTCACTGCCTTAGATCCCAGGACCAGATATTGTTTTAAATACAAAATTTATACAGGAAAAGATTATGTTGATGAAGGAGGGGAAAATATGGGTGAAAAGATTGTCATGACACTGCTAAAAGATTATGTTGGTAAAAGGCACATTGTGTATACTGACAGTTTTTATACTTCACCAAAACTTTTCAACAATTTACAAGCTTCAGGAACAGGTGCAGGGGGAACTGTTAAAGAAAGCAGAAGAGGATTTCCTGTGATTTTGATGGAAAAAAACATGAAGATGAAGCGTGGTAGTTCATCTGTATTTGTTAGATTGGGAAACATGGTTGCCTGTACATGGCATGATACAAAAACACATGAATTTGCTCAGCACACTCCACACAAACAATGTTGCTGACAAACGTGTCAGATCTAGACACCATGAGGGAGGATTTAAGACAGTGCAAAAACCTGTCATGGCAGATGTGTATAATCACAATATGGGTAGTGTAGATCACTTCAACCAAAGACTGGTGAATTACTTTTACCCTTAACGCTGCTTCAAGTGGTACCATCCAATTCCTCACTTTTTCATAGAAGTTGTCCTAGTAAATGGATATATTCTGTACTGTGAAGCTGCCAAACCTCCAATTACCTCAAAGCAATTTAGGCTCAAGATTGCTGAAGCTCTGATTTCAGATTATGCAAGAAGTCGACACCACAAGAAAGTACAGGCCACTGGTTCTTCAGTGAAAATTGACAGACTTGTCGTCGCAGAACATAACCACTTCCCACAGCAGTATGACGACAATTCATATCGACCAAGATGCATTGTTTGTAATTCTGCTGGATTGAGACTGCAGACAAGATTCTTTTGTGTTGGATGTGAAAAACCACTGTATGTTGTGCCTTGCTTTTCAATTTTTCATAAGTATAAGGACTATGCTGCCGCTAGGAAGGAAATAGGCCCCCATGGACAGAGAAAAAAAACAACAATAATTGCATCAGTGACTATATTATGTGTTAGACTAACACAGCCAGCTAAAGCAAGTTGACAAGTATGTATTTTTTCATTTCTCTTTGCATGAAATCATGTCGGTAGCTCATGAATATTTCTCTTTGTTCATTACAGACCCTGGAATTTTGTGTCCATTTCAAATAGCTTTTACACCCCACTATCATTCAAAAGCATATTGTACTTGCTTTTTTTTTTTTAGAAAGAATATTCACTTACACTAATTCTGGGAAAGTCTTATGACTTTAGAGTTGATTATAATATTTTTTATACATTTTTCAATAGTGCATACCAATATTTGTCTATTGCCTCATTAATATTCAAAATGGCTGCCATGATCACATGACCTGAACACAAAACTAGGTCACCACACGACACCTTATCCACTTCCAATATCATCCTGAAAGTGTCATGTCAATCTGTTGACTCATTCGATCTCAGTGATTTTTTTAAATTTCATCACCGCAAATGGGAAATTTTCCTAAAAACCCTTGGTACTTGAAGGTAATTGCTACTGAGAAGCCTTGGTACTCAAAGTGTTAAAGGAGAAACTGTATAAGAAGTCTGAGACAGACCAACTTTGTAAGACAAATAAATGATTATATGAAAGCGAACAAAGAAGAAGAGAAATGGTTGCTGTATTATCAACCGAAGTTCAAGTTTTGCCAATAATTTTTCTTCTTTACAGCCAAATGCAAGAAATGCACAGGTTGTGAGTCTAGAGACAAATACATTTTAGCCAGAAAGTGAAATAAATAAAAAAATAATCACATTACTTGACTCAGCAACTTAATAAGTACAGCAGGCCAGGATAAAACAGTTTCTGCATTATGAAAACTGAATGCTCAAAACTGATCTATTAATTTGTTGTCCTTGGGGGTCGGAATGACTAAGAGGTATGGCATCCGCCTCAACTTCTAAACATACCATGTTTGATTCCCAGTTGAGGGAATATAATTTATGGAATTTTTGTTCTTCAGAATCAGTGGTCCTGATGATGTCATACTGGTCTCCTGGTTAGTGAGATTGGATGCCTAGTCGGGATTGGATAAGGGCAATAAAATAGGAAGTCCCGTGTGCAAGTTGCACACATAAAAAATCCCTCGGCAGTTGGAAATCTTAAAGAGGTCATAAGGTCGCTGCCCTGGCAAAAATTAGAAACCTACCCACCACAAAAACATTTATAGAATGTGTGATTCCTATATACATACATTGGGATTCTCGCTGGTGCTACGGAGTTTGTGCTCTGTGCTGAGATCCTCCTTGTGTGATCTAAGGGAGAATATTGGAGTACTGATGATGGTGTTGTCCGTGTACAATGAAGATAGTCTTTAAAACCAAACCTTCAGCGCCCAAAGGAGCATAGGCCGTCAACAATTTCATGCCAAGTCATCCAGTCTTGTGCCGTCTGCTCTTGTTTTTGCATATCTGATTTTCTGTCCAGTGTTCTGGTGATACTGCTTTGTCAGTCAGGGGCTAAGGATGCAAGTTGCTTTGTATGGAAACATGTTTGCTCATATAGCCAGTTAGAAAGCACAAAAGTTTATGAATTGTTTTCCATTTTCGTTCATTGTCCTGAACCTGTGTTTTCCCCCAGATTTCTTTAAAACCACTGTTGTCTGTTCCATTTAGTCACCCATCAGGGTTGTGATGTCATTTGTTCTCTTTCTGTCCATTCGCTTCCATAGAAGTTACAATATTTTTTAAGAGAAAAAAGACTAGCAAGATATAATTTATTAGGAGGCTTATTATGGTTAGAGGAAAGGAATATTATTTAGGCAAGACCAGGTCATCATTTTCAGCTTACGCACTGAACACAGCAGGTTGAAGTACCGTCTATACCACAAGTACAGGATTGGTACAACAGATCTCTGCACCTGTGGCATCAGCCTCATGACAGCTGAACATCTGCTCCAGTCCTGCCCAATATACAGTAGTGAATGGAGTAGCATATGGCAACTCCACGAAAAACTGTTTGGAGATGTCAGGGACCTTGAGCTGACTACTGCCTTTATTATAGTCATTAATTGTAGAAGTCTGAGGGCGAATGAGGAAGAAGATTTAGTGAATATTATTGTACTAGTTTGCTGCTTTAGTTGATGATTTTTCTAAATGTTCTGTTATACTTACTAAAATGTATATTGCTTTGTGTGCGCACTTTTAAAGGAGCAAATAATTGGTCTTGTTTTAATCCAGAACCGATCCAGTCACGCTGTGCTGTATTACGTTACTCAAAGCTGAGCGATGCTCAACTACTGGCTCGACTGTTAGAAGTAGTTAAAGCGGAGGATGTCAGTTACACCGATGACGGCATGGAGGCGATCATCTTTACTGCCCAGGGAGACATGAGACAGGTTTGGTTGCTGGAGAGCTTACATTGTGATTGATTGAGTTTATTCTTCTTTGTCCTTGTTGCTACTTGTGGAGCATGGAGCCTGCACTGTAGTTGTTCTTAGGGAGCCTGCACTGTAGTTGTTCTTAGGGAGCCTGCACTGTAGTTGTTCTTAGGGAGCCTGCACTGTAGTTGTTCTTAGGGAGCCTGCACTGTAGTTGTTCTTAGGGAGCCTGCACTGTAGTTGTTCTTAGGGAGCCTGCACTGACTCGTGCTCTTTAAAGAACATGAAGTCAATTGCAGCATTGTCTCCAGGATGCCTTCACCGAGCATGTGCATGCAGCATACAGCAGTAGTTACTGGACTGAGTTTATTGGTTCAGTAATTTTCTTCCTAGTTACTTGATTGAGTTTATTGGTTCAGTAATTTTCTTCCTGTCTCGTGTAGTTTCTGGGGGTGTCTGAGGAGATGAAGAAAGATTAAGGACTACGACTGCCTCATGCATATTAGAAAAGGTGACTGATATAAGGTTGTGCTTGGGGCTGGCAATCTTGTTATGTAAAACAAGTTGATTTAGACACCGCTGCAGTAGGAGAATGTGCTTTGATGCAGGCTTCTTGCAAGAGGACTAGCTGCAGTGATGGTTTCTTGCTCTGTAAGGAGTGAACAAGGGGATGATGATGATGAATTTTCTTACTCTTTTTCAAGTGCCATGCTGGCTGGCTTTGGTGATCATGTCATTCCACAACTTTCTGTCCTCGGTGTTGTTTTTTCATTTCTGTTGTTGATTTTATTTTACGGGCCTTGATCTTCAAATGTTTCCAATTTCTCTGTTTTTTTGTCTTTTTTTGCATCTGCCTTTCTTGTTGTCGTGAAAATAGTATGCTGGCAGTGTGGAGGACACACAGGATCAGTTATATGTAACATTGAAGAGCACATTAATACTTTTACTTTCTGTAATTTTGTATGGCTCTTAGTGCTGGAGAGTATCAGAAAAGGAAATGTCTAAATTGTCCTCTTTCCACACAACCTGCCTAAGGAAAATTCTTCAAATATTTTGGCTGAATACCTTCTAAAACCAGGAACTGCTTACATGGTGCCATCATAAAAGCATGCACACCATCATTCCAGGCAGATGCTGGAACTGGGTTATCCATGACCTTAGAATGGACCATGACACCATCACCAGAACTGCTATGCTATGGACCACAGAAGGACGGTCAAAGAAAGGCAGATCAAAGACAACCTGGCGGAGAACAGTAGAGGCTGAGATGCAAAGCATGAACCAGAGTTGGGGCACAGCACGAAGGATGGTCTCCGGCCGAGCAAAATGGGGACAGTTTGTTGCTGCCCTACAAGATGCCACTAGGTGTGATGGCCACTGACTGCTTTGTCAGTCAAGGGCTAAGGATCGAAGATGTCCTTCATGAGTCAGTTTAACATCCAAACTGTTTATAATGTATGAAACTAGTCTATAACCTCTTGCAAATAGGAATTGATAATGTCATTATGAACCAGAATGAATAACTGTGGCTTTGGAAAAATGAAAAACCAGAGCTGGCCCATAAAGTAGTAGACTTGTATGTTTGTCTCATGCAGCAGAGATCTCTGGGTTGTATTCAGTGTTCCACAGTGTTGTGGAGAAGTTATGATTTTTATTACAGCACTTTGCAAATACTTGACATGGTGCTGCAGAACAGGTATAATGTTGTTGAACTAGGGCTGCTGAGCATTTCGCTCTTTTGCAGACAGTACTAAGTTGAAGACTTCTTAGTATTATCTACATTATAGTTCTAGGCTTTTCTGCCATTCTGAAACGATTTGAGTTGATGTTATGAGCTCAGTTTTCTACAGCTTGGCTTGCATTTAAAGGACCATCACATCTGGTCCCAAGCTAGGAGGAAGAAGTGTGTGGCACTCTGTGCATTCCCCGCCATTCAAGGGGGCTCTCCAAATATGCAGAGATAAAATACCGTGCTCTGGTTCTGGGATCTCCCAAAGAATTGTCACGTCCTACACAGAGCCACTCATGGAGTCCATAGCGAGATCCTCCTGCGTGTAGTCAACCAAGTAAAAGCCAGAGTTACGTCTGGGCCTCAGGTGACTCCTCCAAGCTTAGTGAGCAATACTGGGTTCTCAACATGTTTCACCACAGGGGGAATCCCTGGAAGTGTGTGGATGATTCCAAGAGTCAATGAGACAGAGGTTCACATCCAAATCTACATACAATAGCATTATGCATAGCTGGTGGTCATGTAAGGATGACTCCAGATATGCCTCCATGCACGCTGAACAGGTATAATGACTTAACTATTGCTTATATAAGCCTCATCAGATGCCTTAGATCCAGGGCTGTGGAGTTGGCCAAAAAATGTTCCGACACCAAAAATTTTAGAAGTCCGACTTTGACTACAGTTTTTTTAACTAGTGATATGGCATAAAATTATGCACTTATATGGAGTTATATGTATAAGTATGGTATGTGTGTGAATAACTAAAGATTTGGCTTTCTTAGGCAACATTTTAAACTATTCATTCATTCATACAGTAATACAGAATAACAGATCATCCACACCTGCACACAAATGACTGCTTTGCCAAACTCCATGAGGAAAAATAGTTTCATTTTAACGATTGGATAATTGACAGTGTATATAATTTATTTCATTTCTTGTGTGCTTTTTCTCAACGTGCCAACAAATCTCCAGTTGTGATAAAAACTTTATTTAAAATCAGAAGCAACTGAAATTTTACTACAGCACGTAAAGATGGAAGTACTTTAATACGAAAGTGATTTTAGAAGTTCTACCACTTTAAAATGTTAGTTCTAATTTTTTTAAGAACGCGCAACCACTGACCGCGGCATGGATCAAACGTGGATCTGCCTTGATTTAAGTCTCATAAAATTCAGTCTGAACATATTTTACCACAAAAAAAAGGACAGATTCCACAGTTGTGGTTAGAACTCTTTCATGTAGTACTACTGTGGTAGGCTGGAAGTCATGCTAATACTCATCTGTAATGGGCAAACATAAATTATGTTCCCTGTGAGAGGGCCAGCTGCAGTGGTGACTATGTGGAAGGAAAAGGAAAGTGAATGAATGGACAGACAACATCACAAGTGGCTACATCACAGCTCATCCAGATGTTGGTCTATGTTAATTTCTGATGGAGTCCTCTTAGACAAGACTTTAGTAACCTTATATTTTGTTTTTAAAATAATTTCTAGTTAATGATATTCTGTGAGGATTATTATGTTTATATTTAACTGTATGCTGTCTCTTTTGGTAACCATGAATTGAACTGTCTCATTGCCAGGCTTTGAACAATTTACAGTCAACTTTTCAAGGCTTTGGTTATGTCAACAGTGAGAATGTTTTCAAGGTAACTGAACAAATCTGTTTTTGTTTCATCGTCATTATCGTTTTTCCTTTTTCCCTCATCATAGAGCCACAGCTGGTCCCCCTTGCTGAAAGCCTACTCAAAGCATTCACATGCTGTTGTTGTGATGGTTTATGTAGCGGTTGTTTTTACATGATGATGTTGCCAGCCTCCTGCACAACCTCAAATTATGACATGCCTGAGATAGCAGTAGTTTTTTCCTCGTCTCCTTAAAGCCCTTCCGGGAACTACACAGGGCAATCTTTTTGGGTTTTTTTTTAAAATCATTGTCATCGTAAAAATCTCTTTCTAAAGTTTCTTAACTGTAATGTCAGAATATCTCATTTTCCATCTGCTATAACAGTATTGCCTACAACGTTTTTGAGCCGCGGTAGTGCAGTGGTTAGTACACTGGCTTCCTAACTCAGTGGTCCATGGTTCGATCCCCAGTTGAGGTGATCATGCCATACCATATCAGTTCTTTTATTCAATGCAAGCACCCATTAACTTCATGATAATTGATACCAGTATCAAAGACTTTGTTGATGAACCCGGTTTAATTGAGCACTTAAAAATTTCATAGTTCATGGTTAGTTCAGCACATCTTTGAAGTCTGGGTGTATTTCACTAATACCTACACATGTCCTATTGTCCCAAAGGTATGCGATGAGCCTCATCCAGTCCTTATTAAGGATATGCTTCAGCACTGTGTTTTGGGTCACCTTGATGATGCCTACAAAGTTATGGCCCACCTCTGGCGTCTTGGGTACTCGGCCGAAGATATCATCACCATCATGTTTCGTGTTTGCAAAAATCAAGACATACATGAGTGGCTAAAGCTTGAATTCATAAAGGTGAGCATTCCTTATGACTGACAGTTTTTGTTTTCACAATGAGTAATTTTCTTCAGTGCTGTAAGCGGGTTCTTTTAATCAAATTTTAAAGCAAGGTATCCGAGGAAGGTGGTTGAAGTAACAAGAAGAGATATAGTCAGCAACCAGACGATAAGGCAAGACTTCACAACCCAGCCACTGCAGACTCAAGTAGAACAGTCCCAACTACGATGGTTTGGACATTGTCCGCAGAATGGAAGAAAATCGGCTACCACAACAACTATGGGAAACAAGAGCCAGGGATCCAGGACGACAGAGAGTCCGCTTGGATGACAACATTAGGCAATCTCTGTAGGACCGAGGACTAGATTGTAACCAGGCCAGAAGGAAGACAGCCGAAAGGATAATATGGCACTCCCTCCTCCAAACCTCTACACCTGACGGTAGAAGAAGGATGACTTAGTAAGTAAGTAATTAAGCAAGCTATAACTGAGAAGATAACATCTAGAGATGAACAATAAAGAGTTTGTCAGAGTGCACCATGAGACAGAAGACATTGGAAATCCATTGCAGCCAACATTTGATGTGAAGATGGCACCTGATGGTGATAAATTTTCTTAGGTTGAGAGTCGCCATTAGGTTTGATATATACCCTTAACGTTTTGTTTATAGACAATACTATGTCACACCCTATGTAGTTCCTGGTGGGATCTCTGAGACAAAAGACAGTTCACTGCTTTATCTGGTAAGATATGACTAATATGAGGTTGTGCTTGTGGCTGGAAACCTCATCATGTAAAGTCAATTGGTACAAAAACTACCACTGTAAGAGGACCAGTTACCGTGGTTATCTCCCCCGTGTCTTTCCTCCTCCCCCCATTCTCCATAAGGAGTGACATGGGAAATACTGATTATGATAACTACCTTGTGCCAGTTTGGGCTCAAATATTGATTTATTGCCTGTAGATACAATTTGTTGGGCTCAGGAGATGGACTTCCCGAGGTGCAAATATCAATGACCTATCTGTTTGATGTAGCTGAATGTTTTAATCTATTTATCGGTGTTCTGTTTCCTCTACTCTCGCATCTCTTTCTTTACTCCCACCTTTCTGAATGACTGCTGTAAATGTCCCCAGTTACTTTTGGGTAGTTCAGCTGCTGCTAATTCCATGGGTTTCTCTGGGGAACAGCATATGTTTTATATTAGGATAATTTCCTGACCTATTGCCTGATTCTGCTACCTCTGTTTGTCTTCTTGTTTGGACTTGTATTTCCTTAGATGGCAGCAAGTTGTGTGTCAGAATTAGGGTGTCCTCTTCTGTGACCGTCCCTATCAAGTCTTATGGTCTCTTATTTGAAACCCGCGATTCTGTTAGTTTCCTGGATGCGAGCTGCATCAGCGTTTTCAGCATGGAGTCTTGCTGCAAGTTCTTCTTTCTTGTTCATGACTCCTTCTTCATTTCACAGCAGGATGTTTAAAGGTTTTGTCCTGTTAGCATTTTGTTTAATTGTATTTTCCCCCTGGTTTCTGCCTCTCTGGATACCTGAAGCCCGGAGTGAACATCTTCGAGACTTGGGATCTGGCATTCTCTTTCCTTGGCAAGACTCCTCATGTGGAATGTCACCTCCATGATGAGACCATGGAATAGGACTACTGCACACACTCAGTCATGTCGTTAAGAGGTGACTAATATGAGGTTGTACATGGGGTTGGCAACTCATCAAGTAAATAAAATTGCTGCAGACGCCAACCGTGCAAGAGCACATGATTGGTTTGTTGTGAACTTGTCCTGCAAGGCAACTTATTGCAGTAGTGGTTTTATTCTCCATATGGAAAGGAAAGGGTGAAGGAAGAAGAAAAGAATCTGGATTTACTGTTCTTTGACAGAGTTGAGCATTTTCATTCATTTTATGTAGTTAAAGGTTAACATTACTAGGGATGGACATATGAGAGTATGGGTCCGGCGAGTATACAGCTAGCATACCATAGGAACTATCAGCATTCATACCCTTTGACTTGCTGAGGAAGACTGAGCACCTATGGGTTTGCCCAGACTTCAGTGATGTCGATTTTGAATAACAATAACAATTTATTGTAGTAGTGCTAAATTTCTGTATAGATGATTAATTGAACTATACTTACTTAACCTTTAGCACGCTGCATTCTTTTCCCGAAATTTTGCCCTGCAGCTGCATTCTTTTTCAGAAAACCCCCTTTTTTATAGTGGATGACTTGTAAAATCTATATTTTTTTTGTTTTTTGGCCAATTGCTCTAATTTTTGGACTGTATAGAGATAAATGGATGACTTCTTCTTCTTCTTCTTGCAATCGCATCTTTGATGATTACACCGTCAGACGAGTTCTCATGATGAATTCGACTGTTGTTTGAAGTTCCTCTTTAACTCCATATAGCTTTGAGTTTAGTGTTGAGTCATTGGGCCAGTATATCTTTCTTAACTGGTCATACAGAGGACAGTCCTGCAGAACATGCTCTGCAGTTTGTTCGTTTAATCCACATGTGCACAGTGGTGAAGCAGACAATCGCAGCTTGTGCATGTGTTTATTCAGTTTGTTATGCCCTGTCCTGAGTCGAAAAAATAGTTATCTGTCCCTGCCGGTCGAGAGTGTGACAGTCGTCTTTGGGTTGGTTCTGTTCTCTTCTGACAGTCTGGATAGCTCTCTTTTTCTCAAAGTATGTGACTTCATTATCTTCTTGTTCACATTCTCCTCCCTTTTTTGCAAGTTTATCTGCCTTTTCATTTCCGGGTACACCACAATGAGATGGTACCCACTGAAGTATGGTTCTCTTTTTGGCAGCCACCTTGTTTAGTTCATTTCCCAGATGCGGGAGTTTACCACCCTTGAGAGCTTGCAGGACAGACAGTGCATCTGTGAGGATGACTACCTGGTGGCAGTCAAAATGGATGACGAATCTGATGACGTCATTTTGTTGATGTGATAGGAGAAGAAGACTGGTGAAAAAAAAAAAAAAATCAACAAAAAAAGAGCCTTACCTCACTCCTGGTGCAGCTCTGGAGTACAATCTGCCTTATAACTGAGCAGGGTGTGATAACGCTCAAAGCAGGGATATGGACAGAGAGGTACTACACACCTACGGCACACTAATGGGGACTGGTGGCGCTTCTTGCCCGTGTCCCTGCTGGAACACACAACGCAGTCTAGCCTGGAAGGTCTGCCGCTAGCCAGACGTTTAGGGTTTGGAGTCATGTAGTGTTCCCCCATAACCAATCTTGCTGGTGCAGTTTCAGATACCCTTCCTCTGCGGCTTGTGACCCTAGACTGGTACCCATCAAGCAGCCCATGAGCAATCCGCAGACGGAATGTTTCCGCCTTGATACGAGACGGATGCTTGGCCCTCCACAGGACAAGCGAATTGACAAAGCAAACTTCCAATAGATAGAAGAAAATTTTCTTCCACCATTTGCTACTCCTGTGCAGAACCATATAGTATGTCAACTGTTTGTCCACACGATCAATACCTCCCATGTGACAGGAATAGGCCTGGACAGCGCATGGTTTGTCCACGATCCGCACATTGCCAGCATGATGTTTGGATCTAACCTCCTTCCTGAAGGTCTGTGCATCGTGTGCAGTTGTCATAAGATTCACTGGCCTCTTGTCAAACCATGACATATAGAGGATGTTGCCATCTCTAAAAGTGATGGGAGGGTCACCAGCTTTGGGTTTCGCCAACTTCAGAGCTGGGGGGACCCCTCGGCGGTTGGTCCGCAGTGTGCCGCAAGCCCCTGTCTGATTATCCCCAAGCTCCGTGAACAGGGCAGGCGAAGAGAAAAAGTTGTCCATGTACACAACATGGCCATGCCCATACAGGGGAGCAACAAGGGAGGTGACAACGCGGTGAGCAACCCCTCTAGTAGGGTCCACATTGTCTTCCTTCCCAAGGTAGAGCTGCCAATTCCAGAGGTAGCCTGTCTTGGAGTCAGCTAGGCCCCAGGCTTTCATACCCCACTTAGAGGGTTTGTTGGGCATGTACTGCATAAGGCTGATCCTACCTTTGAAAGCAATCATACTTTCATCAACACTAAGCTCTTTGGATGGTATGTAATGGCTTTGCCATAGAGGGAGAAGAGTGTCAACAAACGATTTGATTTTGAAGGCTTTGCTGTGGTCAGGGTGCCCTCGTGGTGCTGCAGTTGCATTGTCCACAAGGTGTAGAAAAGATAAGATAGCAAGAAACCTGTCCCTACTCATCACTTTCTTGAACCCTGGCATGTCAAGGAAACAGTCATTTGACCAATACAAATCAAATGACGATCTTTTCGTTACACCCATCAACAGAAGCAAAGCAAGAAATGCCCTCATCTCGTCATCACTGATATTGGTCCACAACGCCACACGGGATGCGGCACGAACATCTTGCCTGTCCTTTTCGCTAACCTGACTGGCATAACGATTAGTTTCCATAACTAATGTGTTCACAACATCATCTGTGATGAACAAACGGAATACATCTACCTCAGAGATGTCATCGTCAATGCCCACAGGTCCCACAACTTGGTCGAAGTTGCGGAGCCAGTCGTGGTTGTAGCCAGAAGGTGCCCTAACAACATTCACTTCTTCAAAATCATCATCAACACTTGACACATCACTATCTTCCCTTTCAATTTCACCCATTTCCGGAGTAAATACCGGCAGACCAGCGCTAGTAAACCCAAGAAACTCCTCATCATCGGAATCTGAATCCATGAAAATTTCAGCTAAAATGGCAGCTTGATCCATGCCGATTGATTTCGATTTGAAAATTGCACAGAAAATGTACGCTATCGCACCCGTTTCAACTAAAGTCAGAAAAGGAAGTTAAACCTCTTTCACAGAAGATTCAATTTTTACATCCGGGGTTGAGATCACGTGCACACACATTATAAATCAGTTCCCCGATGATATCCGCAAGGTGACACATGTCGCCTCCAGCTGGCAGAGCATAGGTTACCTTCAGCGACATGTGTCGCCCGCAGCGTGCTAAAGGTTTAACTTAGTTGTTCCTCTTCTACCATGAGGTGTAGAGGTTTGGAAGAGAGAGCGCCAAACTATCCTATCAGCTGTCTTCCTCCTGGCCTGGATCCATTCTAGTCCTCAGTCCTTCAGTCACAGATTGCCTAATGTTGTCCTCCCATGGCATTCTGGGTCTTCCTGGAAGTCTGGATCCCTGGCTCTTAGTCTCCCATAACTGACGTGGCAGCTGATCTTCTCCCATTCTGCATACATGGCCAAAACATATTTATTTAACTAGACAGAGATTATTTTCTGAGCATAGTTAACTTTTTTTTATTACTTTGTATGTTGCATTTTAATAAATATTAATAATTTAGCATTTACATAGGTTATTTTCTTTTCCGCAGGAAATTGGGTATACACACATGAGGATAGCTGAAGGCGTGCAGTCTTTGCTACAGATGTCTGGGTTACTAGGTAGGCTGTGCCAGAAGTCTGCTCAACCATACAGCAATTTGTTATAGAATACGTCTTGAACATGTGCACGATGAGATTAAATCATTTGACTGGCAATTTTTTTTTACAAGAATCATTGTTCAGTTAGATCTGGGAGCTTGGTTATAGGGGACAGTAAACTGAAAGGGACCAAAACTCTTTAGAACTTTGATTTACATTTGCTTTCCTAGACAACAACCATTATCAGAGTGTATCAATATTTTTTAAAATTCAAAGCTGTAGAAATTTGCAGGTTTTTGGCCATTCACAAGCCAAAATACAAAAGTTTGGTTCAAATTGTTAATCCAGATGTAGAGTTGATTGTTTTGAATACAGTCGTTGTTTTTTTTAAATATTGTACAAACGTTAGAAACTATGAGAAATTACTTTGGTACAGAAAGATTGAAGTTTAGTTGTCCATTGTATTTTCCTGTTTTCATCTCATAATTCCTTCATATTTTTGTATTATACATGGTATAATTATATTTTCTTTCTGTCATGTATACACAATAAGTTGTAGTTACTGTTAAGTTATGTGTTATAAACCGTATCTGCCACTTTCTCTGCTCATAATATTTTAAACATTCAGCATCAATATTCATATGCTGTCATTCCAATATACAAACAACCAGAATTCCACTGGCATTTAACCTTTAGCACGCTGCATTCTTTTTCCGAAAACTTGCCCTGCAGCTGCATTCTTTTTCACAACCCCCCGTTTTTATAGTTGGCGACTTGTAACGTCTATAATTTTTGTGTTTCTTGGTCAATTGCTATCATTTTTGGAATTTATATAAATAAATGAATGATGAATCTGACGATATAAAATTTGTTTGTGTACATGTTGGATGTGATAGGAAGAGAGGAAAGGAAAGATGAAAAAACGAGAAAAAAAAAAAAATATTTTTAAATTTTAAATAAAAAAAAAATAACCAACACACGAAGAGTCCATATCCCTTGCATCTCAATGAAAGTCATTTGACTAATAGACCAATACAAATCTAATGACGATCTTTTCGTTACACCCATCATCAGTAGCAAAGCAACAAACGCCCTCGTCAGCAGTGACATTCGGCCATAACCCTAAACCTTTCCGATACACCTAATCCTAACCCCTAAAATTATACATACTAGCAATGCCATTCTACTTTCGTTTCCATCTCGGCCATCAAACATATTCTGAGAACCGATATCCGCACTTATAAAGACAAAAATCTCATCCTTACCTCATGGCGTCAGAATCCAATAAAATTAGAGCAAAAATGGCCGCGTGTTCGTGCCGATTCATTTCGATTTTAAAAATTCACAGAAAATAAACGCGAATACATCCATTACTAAAAAAAATGTCGGAAACGAAAGCTAACTCTCTCCCAGATAAGTTTAAAACTTAACATCCGGGGGTGATATCACACGTGACACACATCCTAACGCTAGAAAACGAATATATCCGCTCGTCGACTGCAGTAGACTACAGCTTAGAGAGCATAGGTTACCTTCGTCGACTGTGATCGACGGCAGCGTGCTAAAGGTTAAGAATATTATTTTGCTGCCCTCATCCTGTGTAAAAGTTGTAACCGACAAACGTAAATTCTGGTGTGTGTTGATATGTTGTACATGCCTAATTTTCATAATTGTTTATACAGGTATGAGACTATTTATCTGGCAATCCAGTATCTGGGACATCCCGAAAACTGAAATAGTGTAATTTTTAGTTTAAAAGCGCAGCAATTCTCATCTGGCTTCTGCTTTGTTTGTGGTGGTGATTCTGATGTATGACTCTTTTCATACCAGTCAGTGCTGAAGGCTTGTATTCTCATGATGTTCGCTCACATGTGTAGTCTTCTTTTCATCACTGTTCACATATGCCATTAGTCATTGTGTCAAAAAAGCCTGCAGAAAAACCTCTGAGTAGCAGGACTGTCACAGGGAAGCATGTATTTCTAAAGATTAATGATATAGTGGAGTTACTAACACATCTAGACAAAAGTGCATCTGTGAAGTTTTTGGGAGTCGAGTATGGTGTTGGTTCATCTATCATTTAATGAAACAAGTGGTTATGGCAATAGCTAGTCATAACAACACGACAAGCTGTGAGTACACATCAGGCAGGTATGTAAAACTTTAAGAAATGTAATGGTGTTCTTATTTTAGGCTTGGCTGCCAGAATTCCAGAAAAACCCACTATCTGGCAACCTCTCAGGCCCAAAGCATTCTGGGCAAATGGTCTCATACCTGTAGGCATTTCTTGTTTATCTCATTGTCAGTTAAGACATGGCGTTTTCAGCTGGGAACAGTAATCTTTGATAAAATGTTGGAGAGAGATAGGGAGAGAAGGAAAATGTAATAGACATAAAAAGACTTAATTTACTCGATTATGACTTTATATGGCAGTAATTGTAACTGTGTAATGTCACTTGTATGTATATGGCTGTATTTGTTAGGGAGAGAAGACGATTTCAAGAGATATCAATAAAGACTTAATTTACTTGATGACTTCATATGGGTGTAATTTTAACAACATAATGTCCCCTGTATTGTTCATTAATTCATTTTAATTGTAACATTATGTCCACTGTATGTTCACTCATTCATTGTAATTTAAACAACGTAATGTCTGCTGTATGTTCATTCACTGTAATTGTAACAACATAATGCCCCGTGTTGAGAGCTTGAAGGGGTTTTTCTTGAAATCTATACATTGTGTGTGTATTTTGATGATTGTGTCTAGGGATGGTATACCCATCATCTGTACTCTTCAGCTCTCTCCGGGTTCATGTTTTCATTGACGTGGACCTGGTGTGATATGATAACTGTGTGGTAAATAAAACACTCACAGGTTCACTCAAGCCAACGTTACTGACAAGTCTGGAACACTCTCCAACGGTTCTGAACATTTATTATGATGAAACTCGAGATGAATATTTCATGTTAATGAATAGAGTATAATACAATATAGGCACATAGCTTCCATTCGCACTTCGTTTCTCTCAGGACGTTTATCACAAGTCCGTCTTCAACATGGCCCTTACATCCCATACATTCAGTTCTGGGCCTTCAAGGCGTAGTCAGTTAACTACTGACTCCGACGACTAGTAATTAATAATTCGCTTTGCCTCCACGGCAGACCCAGAGAACATCCAGTCCTCTCACTGGGCATAGAATATCTTGCCTACAAAGGCTTACACAATATTGCCTACAAAGGCTTACACAATATTAATAGCTCCAGAACTGAAACACGGGCACCAAGGCTACACGCACAGGCCACTCTCACAAAATCCGAAAGGACACATCTCTCTTTTTTCTCCACCTTTTATACACCTCCCTCTTTTTCCCTGCCATTTTACACACGTCTCGCTATTTTACACATGTCTTTTTTTCAACATTTTACACACGTCCCCCTTTTTCGACATTTTTCACATGTCTCTCTTTTCCACCTAAACAATGGAAAAAACCCAAGGATCACAACTCTTACTTCACACTTCCCACGCATAACACCCATTCATTATTATTTTCTGGGACTGCTCTACGATGCCCGCCCACAGCCGTGACTGCTAACTGTAACCTGTTCTGCGCCGCCAAGCAGCTTCCAACACCCCGTATGCTCATTCATTTATTGTAATTGTAACAACATAATGTCCCCGGTATATTCATTCATTCATGGTACAGGTGTCCCCCACTTTTCGGCGATCCGCTCTTTCGACACTTTTCAATTATAACCAGAACCCATACATTCGACGCGTGGTCCGCTCTTTCAGTATATTTCGTCATGTTTCCAATCTTTTGTTTATTTTACTATACAGTACTTTTGTATATTTAAAGGTAAGCTTGTGTTCATTTTACTGTACTTTTGTATCCATATAGTGTGTTATTTAGCTTTCGCAAGTTATATATAGTGCGTTATTTACGTTTTTCGGCGGCAAAATGCATTTGCAAGCTAAAAAAAAAGTTTGGTTTCCGCATTTTGGCAGTTTCCGGCTTTCGATAGTACTCTAGTCCCTAACCTGTCGGGGGATGCCTGCAATTGTAACAACATAATTTTCACTGTATATTCATTCATTATAGTTGTAACAGCATAATGTCCCTAGTATTTTCATTCATTCACTGTAATTGTAATGCCACAATGTCCACTGTGTAGTCATTACAATTGCGACAACATAATGTCCACCAAATGTTCATTCATTGTAATTGTAACAACATAATCTCCTCTGTATGTTCATTCATTCATTGTAATTACATAATATCCCCTATATGTTCATTCATCTACTACATAAAAGGCAGTGGATGTCCTTGCGATCTTTATGCCTTGACATTTCTTCATAGAAGTTGGCAGAGTTACTCTTTAGGTTCTTCTTCTTCCTCTTCTTCCTCGTTCGTCCTGAAAAGGACGTTGGTTGCGTTGTGTCTGTTTACACAGGAGCTGTGATATCTGCACCTTTCGGTCGACACATCTGACTTCAGCACAGCATTTTTTGGGACCGGGTTTGCCTTCCCTCTGCAATCCCTACTCTCTCAGCCAGACTGCAGTGATGCAGCCTGTTTCCAGGATCACCATGTGGAGGTGGAGTAGGGTCTTGGTCAGCTCTGGTTCGCTGACCCTGATGCAAGCAGTCAAGCTATGGGTCGCTGACTGCATTCTCTATTGCTGCATCTTTGGGTCCCGGAGGCATGTTGACTGGACTGTGTTGTGCAGAAAATCCTTTAGGTTCTGAATAACGCTGTGAAGTTATTGTTGACCAGATCGTTTTAGTTTTGATGATAACATTAAAGTATTTTCAGTTTTTTTTTTATGTGCGCAAGGACCGACTCAAGGCAAATTACATCATGTTTAAATATCAAGGAAACTAATCTAAATGCTAAAAACAGTATTTCAATTTTGTAATTAATAAAGCCAGTCTTTATTATTTTACAGCACCGTTTCAAATTGTTAATTGTACACTTATACTTAAAGTGAAAATTTTAAAAAAAAAAAGCTTAGTTTTGTTTAGCGTGTTTGTTTATTTGACTGAATTTCACGGGATTAATTTTGAGACACGGATTTTAATTTAAACTGAGTTTAACAAGACATGGAGCCGTGGTTAGTGCACTGGCTTCCTAGATGGGTGGTCCATGGTTCGATCCCCAGTTGAGGCAGGATTTTTTTAGACCGCAGACGGCTCCGGGGTCGACCCAGCCTCATGAATTGGGTACCAGAGCAACTCTGCGAAGGTTAAGGCGGCCGGCATGATGCTGACCACATCACCCCTAGTGTGCCGATGGTCAAGAAAATATGGGCCTAATACCATATTCCCAATATGCCTCAATGGGCGTTTAATGGGATCCTTTTTTTAACAAGACATGATTTGCATTATGGATGTTGTGCACTGAAACAGACCGAATATAACCAACCGACTCTGTGTCTAGGTTGAACCTGGCGCACCTTGCTAAACCAAGGCAAAATTATTTTTTAAAGAAATAAAACTGATATACGAGGGGGAGTAAAAAAATAACCTTAATATGGCAATAAAAAGTCAAAATCACGTAGTAGACAGTTCTACTACAGATATGTTATACCCTCCCGCTTGAGGTACCAGTGCACGCAGGCCCGTCGTCCTGATGGGAAGTATAAACCATAGCCAAGATGGCCATCCCCCCGGAAGTATGTACGAGAGAAGAGCTCTCATGGCTGGGTGAGAAACCAGCAGACATTCATCGGAGGATGAAGAGGCAGTATGGGGACGCTTGTGTGTCGCTTCAGCAGGTTTATGAGTGGCACAGGAAGTTTAACAGTGGGGTGTCAACTGTGACTGATGCAGCTCGCTCCGGCCGGCCTCACATTTCGGCGCCTGACGCTATCGCTGCAGTGGAACGAGTGATACTGGAAAACTGGCGGTTAACAATTGACGAGGTGGCTGGAGAATTGAAGATCAGTCATGGCTCGGCGCACCACATCATTCACGACGTGCTGTACCACAAAGTCTCCGCTAGGTGGGTACCAAAACAACTCACCCCCGAACTGAAAGAACGTCATGTGGATGTTTGTGAAACACTATTACGACGTTATGAACCTGAAGGAGATGGCTTTCTACACCATGTCAGAAGATATTTTACTCCGAATTTTGCCATGAACAGTCCGTAGAACACTTGCCTTACAGCAATAAAATATACAATTCTGCTTTAACTGACCATAAAAAAAATTATAGTACTTAAAAAAACCTTACAAGTTTTCTGCAAACAAATGATTAGGGTTCTTCTGCTTTTGACCGACTATAACTGCAAGAAACGACATACGACCAACAGTCGTTGTTACATGTTATCCCAAGAGATACAAGGGCAGCCGAATGAGTGATTAAGAAGATATTTCGTTTCTCCTGACGTTAAAAACCCATCCTTCTCTAAGAATATGCCTGCTCAAATTGTCGGGAACATCGATATGTCTCGCTTTGTAGATTTGTTGTTGAAATTTGGACACAGAGACTTGCCTGTACAGGGAGGGAATATCAGTTTGAATAACACTCAGTTATGTAGAGTTGTTGTTGAAAGTTGGACACGGAGACTTGCCTGTACAGGGAGGGAATATCAGTTTGAATAACACTCAGCTATGTAGAGTTGTTGAAAGTTGGACACGTGTAGTAGATTTATGTACATTTTACAATAATTGTGTTATGGAAGATAACGTTTTTTCTATTCAAGGGAAACAATTCAATTAATAAACTTGTAAAACATTTAAAGTAAGTTTTTTTTTTTTTTTTAACCGATTCAATCATGCCTAATTATATTACAAATTTTCATAAGACTAAAAGAGCTTAGTTAAATTATTTAGACAGACTTGCTTTTTATGTAACGTCTTCATTTTTTAATTGTAGTTGTTATTAAACAGTTTAAAGATTTTTACATAATAACACTTGTGAAGAGCAAATACTTATGTGCTCTGTATTCTTTTAATGACAATGTAGTTGCATCTATAATTGCCGAAAATAAACAGTCCCTAATCGCATAAATCTCTTGAGCATGCTTTATTACAAAACATCCCAGATCATGGAAACTAGACCAGAGCACATATTATTTGGCAAGAAACACAACAGTTGTGGTAGTCTATGTGTATGATTAATGTACCACAGATCACACAGTCACGAGAGGACTTCCAGATGTTGTTTAGACTGAAAAAGGCTGTTCTTGCTTTGTTCATTCTGTTGTTGATGTCTTTGCTTGTTCCGCCGCCTGCTGTTACTAAGCATCCTAAGTATGTGAAGGTGTCAGTCAGTTCCAGTTGCTGATTCCTTACTGATATGGGCTCAGGGCTGCTCACATTAAGCGTCATGACCTCTGACTTCTTTAGATTGATGTTCAAGCCCATCTGCTGGCTATTCTTATTAAGTCTATCCATTTTTTCCTGGATGTGTTGATGCGAATGTGCTAGTAGTGCAATGTCATCTGCATATTCGAGATCTTCCAATGTAGAAAAAGTAGTCTATCTTATTCCTCTTGGACTGCCTTCTGTTGTCTGGCGCATCACCCAGTCTATGACTGTTAAAAATAGAGTGGTTGATAAGGGCCTTGCCTGTCATACTCCTGTCTTCGCCTCAAAGGTTAGGTTGCTCTGCCCAACGCTTCACGTAAAGTTCTCATACAGGCTTTTTAAGATTGACACTATGCAGCTTGGAATTCCATAAGCCCTCAGTATTTTCCATAAACTGTCCCTGTGTATACTGTCAAAAGCCTTTTCAAAATCAAGGAAATTAATGTACAGCTGTCTTTGCCATTCTGAGCACTGCTCTATAATGTTCGTGATTGTAAATATATGATCTATACATCTTCTGTTCTTTCTAAATCCTGCTTGTTCTTTCCTCAGTTTATGGTCTACTGCTTTTAAAATTCTCTGTATAATTATCCTGCCTAGTATTTTGCTGGGAACTGAGAGAAGAGTGATTCCTCTCCAATTATTACAGTCTTCAAGATCTCCCTTCTTTGGCAATTTGAAAATTATTCCTTTGTTCCACTCTATTGGTGTTGTCCCTGTTTTCCAGACTTGCGCAAATGGTGGTTCTAATAATTCTGCTGCTAGCTCAGTGTCTGTCTTAAATAGCTCTGCATTTAAGTTATCAAGGCCAGGAGCTTTTCCATTCTTTAACCCTTTGATTGCTGTGATGGTTTCTTCTTTTCGTGGAATGTCTGTATTAACATCTAGATTGTTTTTAGCCTCAGGAACATTCAATTGTGTCTCTGGTGGTTCCTTGTTCAGAGTTTCTATGAAATGCTCTGTCCATATTGTTTCCTGTCCCTCTGCTGTCGTGATGAGAGTTCCTTGCTTATCTCTTACTAATGTAATATTGTTTGCACCTCGTTTTCCGCTGATGATTTGAGTTATTTTGTATACTGTGCTTTGTTCATTTCTCAGTGCTGCCTTGCCTGTCTTGCAAGAGCGTCTAATAAATTCCTTTTGTTGACTCGGGTTTGGCATTTAACTTCCTTGTCCAGCTGACTGTTCCGTTCGCTATATAGTTGCTTTAACCTGGGTGACTTCACTTCTGTTTTCTTTCTTTTCGTTTCCTTTCTCATCGTTATGGTGTTTAATGTTTCTGGTGTTATCAAGTCTTGCTTCTTCCTTTCCTGGAATCCCAAGCATGATTTGCTGCTTTCCGTATATATTGTTGAAATGGTGTTGAATTTCTGGACTATATCATCAGTCAATGTCTTTTCCTGACAATCAACTAATGAGGGATTCAATATCTTAAAATTAAAAAAAAAAGGTAGTCCCAAAATATTTTTCATTTTTGTAGGTCCAGCTTTATAAGATATTGTTGCCTTTACCCTCATAACTCAGTAGCAAACCAGTTACCAATTTACAGCTAGGTAGCCTGGAGCATAAGGCTACCATGTATAGAACACGGAAACTTTTACCTTGAGAAGAAAGTGATGTAACCACTCTACCAATGAGACACTATAATAAAACATATGAAGTGAATATCAGAGTTGACGAACTAATGCAGGTCAGGTAGTTGTCATCATCAGCGCCGGATTATTCATAAGGCCCCACTAGACACAGGCCTTGAGTCCTAGGCTTTCAAGGGCCGCCGTGAAACAAGCAACGGAGGAATTTTTGGGGAGAAAATATCAGAGCTCCAAAACAATTAAAAAAAAAAAAAATCACAAAACTTATTTATTTCCGATTTAAAATAAGTAATTAAAGTTCAGTAATACTCAAACAGTATTTAAAAAGCGATTGTTTCAAAAAATATTTTCAATGCGTTTTGTTCTTTTTTGTTACACACCTAGTGCTATTCAAAACGTTCCAGTTGGCAACATTGTCCCAAATATTTGTTGTTCGCGGTTCTGAAAATCCCAAAGTGCGCGTTTGTGCAAATTTTTGTTTGTTTTTTTTTGTTTCGTTTAAAGTAACGTGATTGATTTGAATTTTACATTTCCATTATTTAATTACAACACTTCCATATTTTTATTTTATCCTTATTTCAGTTTGGTTCTGTTGAGTGGAAATTTTGTGATGGTGGGTAGTGAGCGTGTTAAAAACGCCATATTGAATCATTTATTTTTTCTGTAATCAGCGGCACTCGAGCTTTCCAGCCCTTTTGGCCCAATGACATGTCATTGCGAGGCTGGGGACACTTTCCTTCCAACCCGGTCAGGAGCTTCGCTCCTTCCTATCCACAGAGGGTTTGTCAGGTTATTCAGTCAAATTCCTGGTTGATGACACTCCTACATATGCCGGCGCCCGGGCTTGAACCTTGAAAACCTGGTCGCTAGCGCAACGTCTTAACCATTACACGAGCGCGGCTCCCTATTGAATCATTATGTTGGTTGAAATGTACTCGGTGACCTCAAGGTTCGAATCTATAACAAATTTTGTTTTAAATATTTTATTTTACTTTTATTAGTTGTTTTTTAATAAAAGATTGTTCTGGACATTAAAGCCAGGTGGATGACACTGTACATAAGATCGTTTGTTTTATTGAAGATAATTTAGAAAAGACACATAATAAACCATTCTTACTGAACACGTCAGTAGACCATAAACTGAGGAAAGAACAAGCAGGATTTAGAAAGAACAGAAGATGTGTAGATCATATATTTACAATCACGAACATTATAGAGCAGTGCTCAGAATGGTAAAGACAGCTGTACATTAATTTCGTTGATTTTGAAAAGGCTTTTGACAGTATACATAGGGAAAGTTTATGGAAAATACTGAGGGCTTATGGAATTCCAAGCTGCATAGTGTCAATCTTAAAAAGCCTGTATGAGAACTTTACGTGAAGCGTTGGGCAGAGCAACCTAACCTTTGAGGTGAAGACAGGAGTACGACCCTTATCAACCACTCTATTTTTAACAGTCATAGACTGGGTGATGCGCCAGACAACAGAGGGCAGTCCAAGAGGAATAAGATGGACTACTTTTTCTACATTGGAAGATCTGGAATATGCAGATGACGTTGCACTACAAGCACATTCGCATCAACACATCCAGGAAAAAACGGATAGACTTAATAAGTATAGCCAGCAGATGGGCTTGAACATCAATCTAAAGAAGTCAGAGGTCATGACGCTTAATGTGAGCAGCCCTGAGCCCATATCAGTAAGGAATCAGCAACTGGAACTGACTGACACCTTCACATACTTAGGATGCTTAGTAACACCAGGCGGCGGAACAAGCAAAGACATCAACAGAATGAACAAAGCAAGAACAGCCTTTATAATGTTGACCACAACTTAATTATTTAAGTCGAGAATCAGCTACTTCATGTTAGAACAGCACAACGTCTATGAAGCAATAAAGTTAATATCTGACGGTTTAAACCTCTCTTGGTATATTGGAGGCACAAATTACCAAAAACACGTAAGTAAAGTCCTTGTACATCCAAACAGAGACTTTCTTATGTTTGTTCTTATCTGCAACTGTTGTGTTTCTTGCTGAATAATATGTGCTCTGGTCTAGTTCCATGGTCTGGGATGTTTTGTAATAAAACATGCTCAAGAGATTTATGCAATTAGGGACTTTATTTTCTGGAATTATAGTGGCAACTACATTGTCATTAAAAGGATACAGAGCACATAAGTATTTGCTCTTCACAAGTGTTATTGTGTAAAAATCTTTAAACTGTTTAACAACAACTACAATTAAAAAATCAAGACGTTACATAAAAAGCAAGTCTGTCTAAATAATTTAATTAAGCTCTTTAGTCTTAAGAAAGTTTGTAATATAATTAGGCATGATTGAATCGGTTTAAAAAAAATAAACTTACTTTAAATGTTTTACAAGTTTATTAACTGAATAGTTTCCCTTGAATAGAAAAAACGTTATCTTCACTAACACAATTATTATAAAATGTACATAAATCGTACTACATGTGTCCAACTTTTAACAACAACTCTACATAGCTGAGTGTTATTCAAACTGATATTTCTTCCCTGTACAGGCAAGTCTCCGTATCAAACTTTCAACAACAACTTTACATAGCTGAGTGTTATTCAAACTGATATTCCCTCCCTGTACCAGCAAGTCTCTGTGTCCAACTTTCAACAACAACTCTACATAACTGAGTGTTATTCAAACTGATATTTCCTCCCTGTACAGGCAAGTCTCTGTGTCCAACTTTCAACAACAACTCTACATAACTGAGTGCTATTCAAACTGATATTCCCTCCCTGTACAGGCAAGTCTCCGTATCCAACTTTCAATAACAAATCTACACAGACTAAGAGAGACATATCGATGTTCCCGACAATTTGAGCAGGCATATTCTTAGAGAAGGATAGGTCTTTAACGTCAGGCGAAACGAAAGATCTTTTTAATCACTCATTCGGCTTCCCTTGTATCTCTTAGGATAACGGATAAATACGACTGTTGGTCGTATGTCGTTTCTTGCAGATATAGTCGGTCAAAAGCAGAAGAACCCTAATCATTTGTTTGCAGAAGACTTGTAAGGTTTTTTTTAAATACTATAATTTTTTATGGTCAGTTAAAGCAGAATTGTATATTTCATTGCTGTAAGGCAAGTGTTCTACGGAATATCAGCACATTGCACGAACTCCGTTGCACCGGCGAGAATCCCAATGTGTGTAGATAATAATCACACATTCTATAAATATTGTTGTGGTGGGTAGGTTTCTAATTATTAAATTTTGCCAGTGAAGCGCCCGTATTGTCTACTCTTTACGATTTCCAACTGCGGTGGAATTTTTATCGTGCGCAACTTGCACACGGGACCTTCTATTTGTTTCGCCCTTATCCGAGAAGGCTATGAATCCGATGTCACTACCCAGGAGACCGGGGTGGGGGGAGTATGACATCATTAGGACCTGGTTCTGAAAAATGTTTCCGTAAATTATATTCACTCAACTGGGAATCGAACCCGACACCTCTAGAATACGAGGTGGACGCCTTACCTTTTAGCCCCCCCCCCCCCCCCCCCCCCCCCCCCCCCCCCCATGTTAACATATTTAAGTCGAAGACAACTCAATCAAAATTAAGTAATAAGTAATAGGTCAAACATAACTTCGTCCTATAGATTTTAATAACATAATAACAAAAAAATTGCAATACAAAAATAAAGAAAACGGTTAGTATAAAAATGTCTCTATGACATTCTGATGTTTGTATGGATTTATACATTGTTTTGTACATATTATTACATGTTATTCCCTCTGTCACGGATTTCCTCCCCTTAGCTCTGCAGTAGTGGTCCAACAGTGACCAAAACTCAAGAGTAACTAATGTCGGTCTTCAAAGGTGTCTACCTTTACACAAGATTACTCTTGGTAGAGTTGTAGATAGAAGGATAATGATGCTTCTACTTCAAGGGTCTATCACTAGATGTTTTGAAAGCGAGAACGATGCTGCATGAGCTGAGCAAATTTTAACTCTAGTATCTGCCGCCAACGTTTGTGGAGATTTATGTAATCATTAATGTTAGCTCGTGTCACCTTTTTTTTTTTTCCCTCGCTTGAGGTCGCATATTTTTTCCTCGCATGAGGTCGCATTAGTACCCGCCCAAACCCGGCCCTGGTCAAGACCACATGTCCCAACACAAGAAGACCCAATGACAACATGTGTCACTGTAGTGATCTGTGTTCTCACACAAGAGTTTTTTTTTTTTTTTTTCCTCGCTTGAGGTCGCATATTTTTTCCTCGCATGAGGTCGCATTGTTCCCGCCCCACACCCGGCTCTGGTCAAGACCACATGTCCCAACACAAGAAGACCCAGTGACAAAATGTGTCACCTAGTGATCCTCTGTGTTCTCACACAAGGGACCTAATGACACATGAATGTCTTTTTTTTTTTTTTTCCTCGCTTGAGGTCGCATATTTTTTCCTCGCATGAGGTCGCATTAGTACCCGCCTGAACCCGGCCCTGGTCAAGACCCAATGACAAACTGTGTCACTGTAGTGATCTTCTGTGTTCTCACACAAGAGACCTAATGACACATGAATGTCACTGTACCGGTCCCTGTGTCTAGACACATGATCCTAGCCAAAAGCCAGATTTTTTTTTTTCCCCTCGCTTGAGGTCGCATATTTTTTCCTCGCATGAGGTCGCATTAGTACCCGCCCAAACCCGGCCCTGGTCAAGACCACATGTCCCAACACAAGAAGACCCAATGACAACATGTGTCACCTAGTGATCCTCTGTGTTCTCACACAAGGGACCTAATGACACATAAATGTCACTGTACCTTTTTTTTTTTTTTTTTTTCCTCGCTTGAGGTCGCATATTTTTTCCTCGCATGAGGTCGCATTGTCCCCGCCCAAACCCGGCTCTGGTCAAGACCACATGTCCCAACACAAGAAGACCCAATGACAGCATGTGTCACCTAGTGATCCTCTGTGTTCTCACACAAGGGACCTAATGACACATTGATGTCACTGTATTTGTCCCTGTGTGTAGACACATGATCCTAGCCAAAAGCCAGATAAGGGCGTTGGGTTTTCACAGCATTATTATGCTGAGTTTAAGTTCAGATTAACAGTAATTTGGGGTTAATAAAATAACAGAGTATGAGAAAATGGTTCGTAAAATGTAAATAATTTATTAAAGTGGACTATTTGTCTTATAGATGGGAGACAAGAAACAGCACTATTGTGCTTAGTTGGTAAGGGAGATAACTATTTTAGACTTTAATATTTCTTAGGTGTACATAATTCTGGTTTATAAAATTAGCATAACGACCGTTTTTAATGAGCTAGAAGTAACAGAACATATCAATTGAGCATAAACCACTAAGGGAGATAACAATATTATTAGCGCCCTTTACAGTTAAGAGAACGGAGAGCAGAGTAAAACGCACGTGAAAATGGTGACTAGAAATAAACAGTTATGGAAGCACAGTTCACGGAGTTGACAGCGGAGAATTAAGCGTGTAGGTGAGATTAGGTGAGTGAACTGAGGAATGGACCAATCACAAACAGAAGTGAGGATCATGGGAATAAATTGAAGGAGAAAAGAGATCAGTCCCACCAGATAATTTGACCGGGCAAGACGAGCCTCGCTGGGAGCTCAAGAAATGTGAAACCTGCGGGTTGCAGAAGGTCTACAGAAATAGCTAGACATAGAAATGTAGTGATAGGAATTCAGGAGAACACTTAGATTTGATTAATAACTTGTGCTGTTAAACATAGGATTAGCTCATAGGGGTGATAGTAAGACAGTGATAAGTAACGGAATTCCGTGTGATTACGGTAAGATGACTTTTGACTTTTATTATGCATAAACTATATGAAGAGAGACATGTTTTCAGAAATACAGTCCACATATTGTCACAAGATAATGACGCTCACATTTAAGGGAGCGAACTACAGAAGAGAATATTGAAGCAAAGGCATAATTAAAGCTTATAAATAAATAAGAGTATAGAGAGTAGCTGGAGGCTATGTGAGGAGAGATATAGCATATATAGCCTTAAAACCACTAGTACGAGGAAGTCGCTATAACAACAAGGAGAGAAGAACGTGGTCTGGGTTGAAAGGGACGAACCTTATCTCATCCAGGAATCACCATCTCTGGCGAAAAGGGCCAGTCAAAGAGATAGCTCTAACTTGGAAGATAGGTCAAGGAAGAAAATTTGACCACTTGATAAAATACTAGGCCTGCCTCAGCCACCTAGTAGTAGTAGCATTGTGACATAAATAGAACAACTGGCACTGTCACACTCGTTCAAGCCCCCAGCTGAGTTAATTCAGCGAAATTCATGTGATCATTATTTTCATTGGTTATCATGTATGGATATAACTTTATATATTAGAATCGAAACTCACATAAGTGCCTTACGCTCTGTAATAAATAAAGCTGCAATAATAAAATTGCAGCAAGGAGTAAAGTTTATTGACAATCGGTGGCAATCTGGCTAACAGTTTACCAGCACTACGTGGAGGCCAGTTAGCAGTGGTGATCCAAGTCAATCAGATGTTGCTTCTGGTTCATTAGGCACAATGCAAATCCAGATACTACTGCATCCACAACCGGGATTGAAACATGTAACTTGACAAACCAAGTATATGGTGCTTATAAAAAAAATACCACATGTCCTAATATGTGTCTATATCTTCAGTATGTGTATGTGAATGATGTGCTCATATGTCTGTTTACATACATGGGTCATAAAGTCATCATAACTCATGTCGTACATTCTAAGTCATCAGTCATATATAGACAAAAGGTAAGATAATGTAGACAAAAGTAATGATAGATTGAGAGCCGCGCTGGTGTAATGGCTACGGCGTTGTACTGGCGACCAGGTTTTCATGGTTTAAACCCGGGCGTCAGCGTTTGAGGGAATGTTTACGACTGGAAATTTGACTGAATAACCTGAATGGCTCCTGCACATAAATCCCGTATGGATGGGAGGGAACGAAGCTCCTGACCGGGTTAGAAGGAAAGTCCACTGACCCCCCAGCCTCGCAATGACATGTCATTGGGCCAAAAGAGCTGGAAAGCTCGAGTGCCGCTGGTTAGAAAAAAATGATAGATCATTAGTCACGTAGACACAGGAAAGCCGTAAGATACAAACAGAGAACCCTTTGGGTTCAGCCTTACAATCTCTCTCTGAAAAGAGCTAATAGCTTAATTGCGAATTATTTACCAGGCCTGAGAAGGATTTTCGCTTCACCGAAGGCTGGATAGGATTTGGTTATATTTCAAGTATACTCAATCTTCCACCAGCTTATCGAGAATAGCGACAGCGTCATACAAAAGATATACATCAACCAACAACATATATATCCTAATGTTTAAGGTTGTGTTTTTCTACAACGAATGTTCCTCCTCCTTTGTTATATTTATGTCTGTGCGTATAAATAAGAGCGCATGTCGTAAACATACTTCTCTGGAATATCTTTTTTTTAATTTAAAACATTATGTTCCTGATTTGACGAAGAGCACTTTTTAGCACTGACGACATATTTTGGTGCGCAAATCTATGATATCAGTGAGAGGGTAACTTTATATACTAGCATTTAGAGTGACAGACCATATAAGTATTTACTACTTTATACTAGTGTGACAGGGGCGCTAGGGGTACCTCACACCCAAGACCCGTGCACTAAGAAAATTTATAAAGGATCGTTTGACAGGGGTTGCAATTATTGGTTGCTTGCAACCCTCTCAGCAGCAGACTTAACAATTCAAGCAACCCAAAGCCTTATGCAGATCAACATTTAATTCTACCGAACAGAACCGAACACCAAACAAACAATCCAACAAACACCCAGTCAGTGTTCATAGACTGTCTGAAAAATAATAAATAAAACAACGTCTAAGTGAACATCAATAGCATGGATAATAACACTTACCATACAGAAAACATGCGCCCACCTGATATCATCAACTATCTCACACACTCATGCGTGTCGTCCAATGCGACTAGTGTGGTGTTGTGCATGAGGCTGGCAATCGCACCGGGTAACATAGGTTGCTACCGAAACCACTACTGCAAAAGCATCTGAATGCTCCATGCTGAGGTAAACCACACCGGTGGCCCTATGCTCCCTCAGGAGCGGAGAAGAGAAATATACATCTGGTACGCCCACGTGCTCTCACAAACCATTGTTCACATAACAATAATAATCAACTGGACATAAAATAATATTCTTCAATACATGTACAACAAATAATCTCAATAATGAGAATTAACTACTACCTCTCAACCGACCCACATCAATACTCGTCCCTGCACTCTGAACATGTCGTAAGTGACGACTGGTGCGCCTGGCCACAAGCGTGTCATATTTGACCCCTGATGAGATTGGGAACTCATCACATGAAACACATTATTACAGAAACAACCACTGTAATAGCATAAAAAATGCTTCTGTTGACTTGTGGTGGACACCAGCCGCATTGGTGTTTCCATGCTCCCCCAGGAGCAAACAGAGAAACACCTGTCTCAACTAAGGAGTGGCCTCGCGCTCTCCAGAAATCTAAATACATATTCTCACCTCACAGTAACCCATTAAATATACAGTAGAATTATCAATAAACGTGAAATACACTAAATTACTCTTACATAAAGAATACAATATAATTATTCTCGACTTAAGCCAAACTGGGACTAAATACACCGCGTGTCGCTCGGCATAACATATTATAGGTTTACCACGCGGAGCGTGTTTAATCAGACTCGCTATCGCCGCCTTTTATCACCACGAGGCTACTATCTTGCGATCGTTAATCTTATCTAAATTTCCAGTGGAATAGCCTTTCTGAAGAATGAAATAATCGCTCTTAAACTCTCACATCTATCTACCTATCTGTCCCATTAAACATTAAAATAGCCACATCGATATAATTCAGAATTATATAAAACTAATTCTAATTTAAATTAACTCACGTGCTCAAGGCATTTACAGCTTGGCTCTTGTGTGTCTTCTTAGTCTGTTCTCACTGGGCGGCTCTCTCAAACATAGACCGGTTTCGCCGCTTGCTACCCCTTTTTATAAGCCCTGGCCTAACCACTCAATTTACTGCGCGCTCGCGTATTAATCTTGGCTACTTAAACAACACTCGCGATATTTTGCTCTAGAATGCATGAAAACACAAATTTACACAACTATTTCTAGAGCAAAAACACAACTAATATGTAGGCATATATTATGGCCTTGTAATAAATCTGCTCGAAGATAACGTGATCAAAAGGCACTAAACCACATAGACAATATGACTGCCCAGATGGGGCCAGCGCCGAGAACGACAGATCTCAAAATGGCGCTGTCACACTAGCTTCAGAGCTTGATGAATCGCTTCACTAAAGCATGCAAGGACTTTGGCCTCACAATAAGTCTAAAGAAAACGAATGTGCTGAGTCAGGATGTGGGTGCTGCACCAGTTATCACTATCGATAACTATGAATTGGCAGTGGTGCACCACTTCACATACCTAGGGTCTACCATCAATGACAAACTCTCACTGGATACAGAAATCGACAGCCTGATAATACCTTGAATAAGTAGGTAGATTCCTACTGGTGCTAGAGTTGTATTATTACAATTATTATTGTTAATCATGACGATCACTGTTACCAATATTGCTGTTCTTTACTAATACGTCTTGTTACTAATGATGATTAGTGCTACAACATACCACTGCTACACACGAGATACCGTTAGTGAATTCAACCTGTTTGTTGACATAGATTTCGCCACCCAGGCTATTTATGGTCATGCGTTACTACTGTCACGACTACTGTTCTCCTACCGTGTTAAATGTTGCAGTGAGTGTGCGTGGGTACATTCACACGCCACAGATACGCACGTGCGAGTCGTGGAACTACAGGTGACATTTAACATTGTAACCTGTCAGCAAACGGTCGGCATCACCGGAATCCCTCTCAATAATAACCATGGCCTCCTTAAATATGCCTCATCAAAGACGCTCTCAACCTTGGCGCTTTAATGTAAATATGGATCCTCTCAATTATAACAATGGCCTCCTTAAATATGCCTCCTCAAATATGCCTCATCAAAGACGCTCTCAACCTTGGCGCTTTAATGTAAATATGGATCCTTTTAGCAACGGTCATCATCCTTGCCGTGCTAATATAAATAATAATGTTCGTGGCAATTTCTCGCAAGACTGCACTCCCTGGCAGTTTGCAGTAATCTCGCCCTCATGGATCCTTACCTCTTAAAAATACTCACAAACACAATTCTCCAATAACTCTGGAATTATAGGCCTACACAAATAATGGCCTCTATAACTTTTGCACTGCGCAGGCATACTCGAAACACACACTGTAGGGCCGACCTCTCCAGTCGGTGCCCAAAAACAGACTCCTCACGGGAATACACATCTCCCGCCTAAAAAACCACACGAGACCCGGCTGTTCAAAAAACACCGCTCAGTCTCACTACTTGCACGGGCTAGCCACCAATAGCTAAAACCCCGTAGCTCACAACAGTTCGGAGTGAATACACCTTCACAATTGAACTGCCTAGCGTTCACACGCTTTTCTAACTTGGAAACTTCTCGATCATACGAGGGAATTCCCCTAACACAATTTTAACTTAATAATAGCTTAATCAAGCAACGTAACCCGCAATCGAATCTATTCGCTTAACATTTTCAAGATCACTTCCCCTTGCTAAGATTTTAATCTGTATCAGTTGCCACACCGCCCGGGAAAAAAATGATTTATCATTTTTCTTGAAAATTTAAGTCCCAAAAATTTAGAGATAAATGAAATTATATTATATGGCTACCAGAAAATGTACCTATCAAAAAATGTACCTATTAAAAAATAGTACATCTGTAAACAATTTCAGCAATAAATGTAAAATTACAACTAAAACATTACACATAATCAATCAAATATTCCAATGAATGTTACCGATGTAAATTACAACAAAAGCATCAATCATAATACAAGCATACCAAAATTAATCTTAATAGAACACCAAGCTAAGTACATTTAGTACAAGCAACAACCAATAGAAAGTGAAAGAACAAGATCAAGCAACAGAAGAATGATCTGTAGTAAAGGAAAGTAAGAAATCGGAAAATGAGAAACAATCAACAATACCACATAATAACCAATAAGTAAAACGATTTCATGAAAAATAAATACAAATTTACCAAAATACTAGTTACATTATATTAAGTTATATAATTAACTCAAGAATACAACGAATGAAAGTATAAGTATCGAAAGAAGAAGAAGTATACAAGTAGAATGAAGAGAAACGAAGATGTGATACGGAAATATAAACAAGATATGAACACATATCGGAAAGACAACAAAAGATAGAATGAAATGAAGGATATTCAACAAAGACGAAAGGAAAGCAAAGGTATGAACGCAGAGAAAATCAATAACAATACATACTAATAAATGTTTAAATTAGACAACATATTTCAAAATTAAATACAAACATGATTACAAGGCACAAAACAAAATGTCAAAGTATATCCATACTAACACCACAAAACGAATAATTCATAACTAAACAAAGCCTAAAAAGTAATTTAACTAAGTTACAAAAGTTATACTTAACTGAAAATAAATTATAAATCTTACACAAACAAATAATAGCATTTGCGATAACTAAGTTTTGACCTAACGCACAATCAACCGCTAAATAATAAAAATACATCATAATATCAAATAAGACAAGTTTCCAAAGAAGTAATATCCCTTTCAATCATAGGGCACACAAAAATAAATACAATGCCAAAAAACAATTTTTTTCCCAAAATTACCATACAAAATATTTCAGAACGATAAGTTATCAAAAAAATAAAATTATTGTATAAGTAATTCTAAGTCATAACTAATAAACTAACAATGAAATTAACTTTTAACAAAATGAGAGAAGCATAAAATATCTTATCTCTAGACAAACACTTAAATCAAAACATGTAAATTTTTCTTTTTTTCAAAAAATACATCACCAAAAAAAACCTAAGAAAAATACGATGTCGACTGTATATCAACTTTCCAACATACAAACATAACATAATGTATTATAATAATCCGCCTACTTTCTTCAAACAAACAATAGAATAGATGTGTCTATCAATTTTACAAAAAAGTTCAATTTAATTTATAAGTTAATTCTGACTAACAATAGCGTTGAGCTTCAGTGTTATTTAACTGTAAATTTATATCTTACTCAGGCTAGTATGATATATACTATAAATAAATCTAAAATGTAATGGTACAATAGGATATGAAAAAGAAGTCCTATAAAAATACCTGCAAAGGTTTTGTTTATCAAATTAATTTGTTGCAAAAATGTTGAAAAAATCTTATTATTTAAATTCTAGGTACTATGCTCTGACAAGATCAATGTTTCACCATATGTTAACAATTCAAAAACCAAATCGTTTCTGATACATGCACGATAACTCTACAAAATCATATTACACAACATAACAATAAATTCATATAATTATCCTAACAATTACAGCTACAACCCGAAAAATATACAGATCAATAATTATGATGTAAATGAGCACAGGTTTGACACCGCTCACTGCATTTATCAAAAATTACACACCAATTATTACCAATACATATGTTACACACAATCAAAACAGAATAGTATATAAATGGCATAAAAAATTAACTGGTACCTTATCAAAACAGTCATATATGTTCTACAAAAAATATATATGTAGCAATCAAATGATGTATAATGATGAACATCATAATGTTTCAAAGAAATTACAAATATTTTAATAAAACATCATATGATATATTATCCACAAAATACAATAACATGTATTATTCTAAAAAATAAATCAGCTGTTAAAAAAAATATTCCCGACAATCTGTAAATAATTCTTGATTCTCCAAAAAGTGACTCGTCAGATGTATAGCGAGACGCTCATAGGTTCTGCTTGATAGATAATCCACATTCTTCACGAATAATGTCAACAAGGGCGCCAACTCATCACAACGTCGCACGCTACGAGATAATACAAATGAAAATTTCTATTATAATCAACCGTCCGATCCAACGAGGAACAACGGAAAATCACACTAACAATTACCTAACCCTTTTTGTAGCGTAGAGTCTTGGCCCCTTTTATTACCTTGCTTGTTAATAACTTTGCTCTTATGTGGAGTACAGTTAGCCTGGTTACGATTTCTATAATTACTGTTAAGAACATTGTTATTTGTTCTATTGACACAGTTGTACTCTTTTACATCCCAGTTAGCATAATTACGATTAGCATTTTCTCTTGGATAAAAATATCTACTAGGTAGAACTGGCTTTTTATCAAAAAGTTCATTATTAGATTGACAAACTTTCACATAATTATTTCCACTATAATTTCTAATACTCTTAGAATCACGGTGATGTGATCTGTCAAACTGTTTCTTGCTTTTAGGCAAAGAAACATTACTATATGAAGAACTCCCTTGGTACATTCTAACCTCAGGGTTATATCTCCTATCAAAAGTGTTTTTATCTTCGCCTGTGGCAATGTGTTTAAGAAATGGGTCACACTGACTTGACTGGGTATGACCAGAAGGTTTGATATTATCTTTATTATTTTTCACAAAATATGTTTTCTTTCCGAAACGAGGAGTGTTATTTTTCTTCCCTGTTATCAAGCCATCAGGGTTCTCAATTAATCCCTTGTTTGTTTTTAACAACTTGAATTGAAATTTATTATTAATTCTTTTGTTATCTACAGGACTGTCTAACACTGTAGATTTTCCTTTGCCAGATTGCCGCCAGGAACCAATCTCGCTAGAATTATCGGCAGTGCGTTGAAAGTTATATTTCCCCCGAAAAGATTTGCTTCCGTTATTCTTGACTTTAGACTCCGCAAAAAGTGTATAGGACTGACTTTTTGCTTTTTGTCTATTACTGTCAACACTGACAGAAGAACATATTTTTTTTTCTAAGGAAATGTCGAGTAGACCATCTATTCTCGCTCTGGCTTCTGAAATTAGAATATCCTTAAGTACAATCTCTGCACTTAATTTCTTGCATAAGCTCTCAGCTCTTAAAACTTTACAGCTTTCCTCTGCTAGTAAATTTCTAATCTTAGTGACCTTTATCGCGTGTTTGGGGAAACTCTAAACTCACAATGAAGACCAAAGCTGCGGTATATAATGCCTGCGTCACCAGCACACTCCTATATGGCAGCGAGACCTGGACGACCTATGCTATGCAAGAAAGAAGGCTCAATACCTTCCATTTGCGGTGTCTACGCCGCATCCTCGGCATCTCGTGGAAAGATAAAGTGACAAATGTCGAGGTGTTGTCACGTGCTGGCCTTCAAAGTATGTATACGCTTCTTAGACAACGCAGACTTCGCTGGCTTGGCCATGTTCGCCGCATGGAAGATGGTCGCATTCCAAAAGATATCTTCTACGGACAATTAGCAGATGGCAAGAGAACAGTTGGGCGACCACAGCTGAGGTTCAAAGATGTGTGCAAGAGAGATATGAGGGCACTGGACATGGATCCAGCAACATGGGAGGATGAAGCTGCCGATCGCACTAAGTGGCGATGCTATTTACGGCGCCACCTCAGATTGGGCGAAGAGAGGCTCACACAAGAAGTAGAGGTGAGGAGAAAACGTCGAAAGGAGCACCAGGAAAATAAGCAGCTGAGGGCTGTCACCTCAGGGGCGCATTCCCATAGTCAGTTATGACTGAAGGGGCTATTATTATAGTGACCTTCTCTTTCTCAGCCGTCAACTCTACTAAAGTCCCTTTCTCATACTTTTCTTTATTTTCTCTTAACTGAGTCAACTCCAGTTGTAATGACTGAATCTTAATATCATCATTGTTATTCATAATCTCATTATTCTTCTTAGGGGGTACAGTATTCATCTCCTTAATTTGATCACTGAGAATCGCCTTATCATTCATCACCTCATGAAGCATTTCTTTATAAGTCTTCTCATGTTCATTACTCTCAAGTTTCAATTTGTCATATATCTCTCTCCTTTCTTGAAGTTCCTGAGTTAGATTTCTAACTTCACTATCCTTATCTTTAATCTGAGTTTTCAACTCTTTGATCTTACACAATGCTACACTCAATGCTGTTTGAGTACTAGCAAGTTCTGAGTTTGATTTACATAAATCACTCGTTAGTTTAGATAATTTCTCCTGAAGTTTACTCTCTTCAGCAGTACATTCTATGAAACTTTCCCTTTGCTCTAGGGTACTCTGTTTTATGTCCAGTTGCTTCTTCTCTTCTAGCATCCTTTTCTCATTCCTCTCATCACTTTCATGAATTAGCTTGTCATATATCAGTAATCTTATTTCAGACTAGTCAGCTCACGGTCTCCATATCCTAATAGTTCACGGTATTTGTCATACTCATCCATTTTATAAGAGTTTCAACTGACTCAATCAATTACCGTACACCAATTTCTGTTATAGTACTTATATATAGCATACACTACCTATGCATCAACATATTGTACAATTTATCGATATAATTATCGACAACACAACGACAATTATCAACAGAAAATAGCGATGGATAGTACAGGCAGACTTGCTGAAATGCAGAAAAGTGGCACAATCTACCTATAATTGCTGTTGAGAACAAAACCACTTATCTTAATATACTTCCGTCCCTTCCGCCAACACACCAGATATCACATAGTTCTGCAGATAAAAACGTTCCAGCGCAGAAAGGTACACGAACTAGACTTTCTTCTCCTCAGGTTCTTGCCAAAGTGTAGAATGCGCTCAACACAGCATCAGCACATAGGAAACGCAGCACAGCAACCTCCGTGACTTTTGACTTGAGATAATCTGCAAACGACTCCTCAAAAACACTTCACATTTAGTTAAACTTGACTGCCTACCAACAACCTGTCAACTTCTCACTGTTATATTCTACCGTGTTGGACACAGTTAACAAAGTAGGTCGAGGATTATGACGTAAGGTCAGGAGACTCACACAAGCCACGCCTACACAGGGCTCCCTTATCACGCGAATTCCGTGGGTTTGATTCCTTCTTGATATATGTAAGCACTTAATTTAGGGATGTTGAAGATTGTTCCATTAAATCTGTAAAACCACCAAATGATATACCCTAAATAGTGATTCCGTAGGTATTAGCTCCTTCTAGACTGAAAACCACCACTGATAATAATATGAATAAGTAGAGTTGTATTCCTACTGTTCCTACTGGTGCTAGAGAGGTATTATTCCAATTATTATTGTTAATCATGATAGATCACTGTTACCAATATTGCTGTTGTTTACTAATACGTCTTGTTACTAATGATGATTAGTGCTACAACATACCACTGCTACACACGAGATACCGTTAGTGAATTCAACCTGTTTGTTGACATAGATTTCGCCACCCAGGCTATTTATGGTCATGCGTTACTACTGTCACGACTACTGTTCTCCTACCGTGTTAAATGTTGCAGTGAGTGTGCGTGGGTACATTCACACGCCACAGATACGCACGTACGAGTCGTGGAACTACAGGTGACATTTAACATTGTTTATTGTCACAATACGTTACGTTAACACAGAATACACAGTCATAATTAAAGTACAAGTCATATCAATACAATAATACAGTACTCCAGTCACATCTCCACTTCTCAGAATTATTAGCGCTATACCATCTCATCAATACTGGAACCTCTCAGCAACGGTCGGCATCACCGTGCTAATATAATCAATAATGGCCTCCTCAAATACGCCTCATCAAAGACGCTCTCAACCTTGGCGCTTTAATGTAAATATGGATCCTCTCAATAATAACCATGGCCTCCTTAAATAAGCCTCATCAAAGACGCTCTCAACCTTGGCGCTTTAATGTAAATATGGATCCTCTCAATTATAACAATGGCCTCCTTAAATATGCCTCCTCAAATATGCCTCATCAAAGACGCTCTCAACCTTGGCGCTTTAATGTAAATATGGATCCTTTTAGCAACGGTCATCATCCTTGCCGTGCTAATATAAATAATAATGTTCGTGGCAATTTCTCGCAAGACTGCACTCCCTGGCAGTTTGCAGTAATCTCGCCCTCATGGATCCTTACCTCTTAAAAATACTCACAAACACAATTCTCCAATAACTGCCTAGCGTTCACACGCTTTTCTAACTTGGAAACTTCTCGATCATACGAGGGAATTCCCCTAACACAATTTTAACTTAATAATAGCTTAATCAAGCAACGTAACCCGCAATCGAATCTATTCGCTTAACATTTTCAAGATCACTTCCCCTTGCTAAGATTTTAATCTGTATCACAGCCGCATTGGCAAAGCTGCAGCTACCTTTGCCCGCCTCACATCGCGTGTTTGGGGAAACTCTAAACTCACAATGAAGACCAAAGCTGCGGTATATAATGCCTGCGTCACCAGCACACTCCTATATGGCAGCGAGACCTGAACGACCTATGCTAAGCAAGAAAGAAGGCTCAATACCTTCCATTTGCGGTGTCTACGCCGCATCCTCGGCATCTCGTGGAAAGATAAAGTGACAAATGTCGAGGTGTTGTCACGTGCTGGCCTTCAAAGTATGTATACGCTGCTTAGACAGCGCAGACTTCGCTGGCTTGGCCATGTTCGCCGCATGGAAGATGTTCGCATCCCAAAAGATATCTTCTACGGACAATTAGCAGATGGCAAGAGAACAGTTGGGCGACCACAGCTGAGGTTCAAAGATGTGTGCAAGAGAGATATGAGGGCACTGGACATGGATCCAGCAACATGGGAGGATGAAGCTGCCGATCGCACTAAGTGGCGATGCTATTTACGGCACCACCTCAGATTGGGCGAAGAGAGGCTCACACAAGAAGCAGAGGTGAGGAGAAAACGTCGAAAGGAGCACCAGGAAAATAAGCAGTTGAGGGCTGTCACCTCTGGGCGCATTCCCATAGTCAGTTATGACTGAAGGGGCTATTATTATTATTATTACTTTACACTTCGTAGCGGGAGGAAATGTTTTTTTTTTCAAATATATTCATAAAATACAATAAAAAACATTCAAATGTTATAACATGCATATAATGTACTTGATGAACTTATATTATTTGTAAGTACAGTAGAACTCCATTTATCCGAACCCCATGGGACCGAGCATCGTTCGGATAATCAAATGTTCGGATAATTGGATTACATAATGTATCGAGTACATGTACACATATTTCTAAAAATAATTAACCATCACAAGGAAAATACACTATAAAACATATTTACTTGTACTGTAATAATAATACCCACACTGTATTAGATCACTGTATCACCAAAATCTTTTATTACACTGCAGTGCATGTACTACTTGTATTAATTATTTTTGTAAAGAAAGAGAAATGTTTTCAAAATAACATTACAAACGATTCAAAACCAGGCGCAACTTACGTATATATGTACTTGCACAGATGTAGCCCACTATTTAAAATAATGAGGAATCCTCTTTTGCACCAAACTGGATAGTCTCCTTTTGGCTGCTAAGTCCCGCATTCTCTTCAACAGCAGAAGCTGTGTAAGACAGCTGTCATCTTCTTGCTCGTACCAAGCCATCGCTGTTTCTAGTGCTATAAAGGCCTCTTCAGGACTTGGTCGACGTTTTGGTTTTTCTTCATAATCTACAAGTACATCATGTACTTCTGAGGAGTCTTCATCATCGGTCACTACATGTATTTGGTTTTCTTCTTGCACAAAAGACAAAATTTCTTCGTCATTCAAAAACTGAAAACCAGAATCATTATCATCTTCTAGCCACATGTGTGCATCATCTTTGCCACAGGCCGAAAATCCGGGCATTGCTTGAAACAGTTCCACAACTTCATTTATACAATCATCATTTGTGTCCACTGCAGTAGTTTCATTTCCTCCTTTTTACCCAAGCAATCTACTCCAAGCCTTGTTGAGATTATCTTGTGACAGGGTGGTCCAAGCATCAGCTAACATATAGCAGCAGTCTTTGAGATTAAGCTTTTTGGAAAACGCCACCACACTTTCTTCATCTTCAGCCAACAATAAACGACGCAGGACTTCCTTCTTGTACATCTTTTTAAGCTTTGCTAAAACACTCTGATCCATTGGTTGAATCAGTGCTGTTACATTGGGAGGCAGAAAAATTACTTTAAAATTTGCATCAACTGCATTCAATGTATCCGTCTCTGGATGAGATGGTGCATTGTCCAGTAGAAGAATTACTTTTCCAGTTTTCTTTTCTTGTTCTCTCAACCTCTTCACATTTGGGATGAACTGATTTGTATACCAATCAAGAAATATTTCACTATTCATCCAAGCACTCTTCTGTGCTTTGTAACACAATGGGAGACACGTCACATTCTTTAAACAACGTGGTTTTTTGGCTTTGCCGATCATTAGCACCGGTAAACGATGACTTCCACTGGCATTCGCGGCTACCAAAATTGTTACTCTCTCTTTGCACTTTTTAAACCCAGGGGCAGCTGCTTCGCGCTGAGATGCAAGTGATTTTTGAGGCAATGATTTCCAGTATAAGCCAGTCTCATCGGCATTATACACATCATCGAGTGAATAACCTTCTTCTTCCAAAAAAAAGCCAAGAATGTTTCTTTAAAATTTTTAGCGGCAGTTGCATCGCTAGATAAAGATTCCCCTTGAATCTCCAATTCTCGTATGCCATGACGAGATTTAAAGTTTCTTAACCATCCCTGGCTAGCCTTAAAGTCAGGAGGACCGTCAAGTTGATTGTTGAACTGAAGTGCCTTTTCACACAACAGAGAACCAGAGATAGGTTCCCCTTTGCTTCTTCTTTGCACAAACCATATATACAAAGCCTCTTCCAATTTCACATCTTTCGCATTTCTCATGGTTTTACGTTTCTTCGACCCATTTTCACTATCAAATTTCGATGCAAAACTCATAATTTTATCCTTGTTACTTTTGATGTCAGAGACGGTAGCTTTCCCAACATTGAAAATCCTCGCAAGTAAAGACACAGTTTCACCTTGTCCTAGTCTCTTGATAATTTCTGTTTTCGTTTCAATTGACAAAACATTGCGGTTCCTTTTATATGCGTTAGGCCTACTGGAAGATGCCATATCGCACAGAGAAATACTTGTACACCAAAATTATTCTGCTGTAGTAGCAGACACAATTATTTTAAGTTGAACTGTCTGTTTAGCCAGTGTTCTACCTAGAACGCAAACGTACTCTGGATTGGTAAACCAGATATTAACTGACTTTATGATCTAACTGACTTCCTGTACGTAAGCGACCGACCATTAGCCATCCCATTCTCTACAAATTGTTCGCACACATTTGAAGTTTGCCGCATCAAAAGATTCAGAATTTTAGTCTAACGTGACTGTGGCATCTGATTTTTTTTTTTCCTTTCTGGAAAAAGTGTTCGGATAATTGGATGTTCGGATAATTGGGGTTCGGATAAATGGAGTTCTACTGTAAATAAATTTTGATTTATTTAGACTTTGATTCATCGCTATGGGACGCCATTGAGACAATTTTTCATTGTGTGACCGATTCTTTCAGCGGAGAGTATTATAGCAGGACTTTTAATTCCATTTTCTTCCTTTGTTTTTCGTTGGTTGTTGAATTTCTTGTATTTATTAGTTCTTTTTAGATTTGTAGTTTCTTTGCTTTATTATTGCTCGAATCGTCCATTGTTTCCTGTGCACTGTTTATTTGTAAAACTGATTCAATTCCTTTTTATTTGTTTATACATACTTATATTATTTGGTAGATTGACTGAAAATAATTAATGCATACAATTAAAAGCTTGTATTTAATTTATTATTTGTTTTAATAATTATGTTGTTGTCCTTCCAACAACAAACAAATGCTACACTTCGAACACCTTTACAAAACTGTGACAAGGCATACAGAAATCAGATTTCGCACGTGACCAGTGTTTGTAATTGTCTTCGGCTGTTTCTTCTCTCTCTGATGCGTAGTTCATCATCAAGCTTTTGTAGTTCTTCAGTTCAACACGGTTTGCAATACTGTCTTGCCTCTCTGATAATAGACTTGGTGGCTGCTAACTGGGGGAAATAAAGCAGACATTCCACCAAGAACCAACCAAAATCGTAGAACAAGACAGACAGTTTATCATTGACATATCAAATAAAACTACACAGTGAAACAATAAACAATCCAAAGGAATAATTATTTATTGCAATTTTAGATAATAATACGTCAAATCATCATTGACAAAGTCATACATCAGCTGGAGTTAAGGAAGACCACACTATGGGTAGACACAAGAGTAAACTAAAAACACACATGGATCTTCATTTCAGCTAGTAATACTTTTAATTGTACGTCGGCACACTATCAAAAATAGATATTGAGGTAAACTCATTACACTTAAAAAAAATATAAATAAATAAGTATATGGATTGAACAAGCAGAAACACTCGAATAAACCTGATGACGTGCGGTCAGACAGGCAGCTAGCGGTCTTTCACAGAAATAGGCCTTTGCGTGGCTAATATAAAAGTCCCTCCCCCACATAATTAAATAAAAAAGGACAGAAATAACAGTACAGCAAAATGTAATAAAAATGCGCACAATATACCAAGCTTATAACCGAGATATCACACCTCTTGTCAGGTTTTGACCGGATGTCGAATCTCAGAAATAAGTGAAACAAAAAGAAAAAAAAACTTAACCATGTGATACTTTAAGCAGCAGACAGAGATGTTAGGGAAAAGCATCAGTAGTAGGGAATGGCGGAAACGGGTATCCTTGTGGTGGCGCGCTGTGGAGGCGCGTGACTTTTATATAAGGAAAATGTAGAGGCGCTTTGTGGAGGCGCGTGACTTTTATATAGCGATATATTTTAACCTCGGGACTTCCTCTGACGATCAGATGCATGACTTTTGTATAGTAATATATTAGTTCGATAATGGCGTTGTTTACAGACAATACTTAGACAATATAAAAATATAAAAAATATAAAAAAATCGATAATGACGGAAAATATTTTTAAAAAATCGATAATGTTGGTTTAGGTTACTAAGAGGGTTGTTTTTAAGGGGTGGGGGGTGGGGGGGGGGGGGGGGGGGTGGGGGGGGGAAGGGAGGGGGGTGGAATAGTGGGGGGGGGGGGGGGGTTGGGGGGAGTGAGAGGGGGGGGGGGGGGTGTTGGTTTTTTGTGGGGTTGGTGGGGGGGGGGGGGGGGGTTGGTTTGGGGGGGGGGGGTGGGGGGGGGGGGGGGGGGGGGGGGGGGGGTTGGGGGGGTTGGGGGGGGGGGGGGGGGGTTTGGGGGGGGGGGTGGGGGGGGGGGGGGGGGGTGGGGGGGGGGGTGGGGGGTGGGGGGGGGGCGTGGAGTGGGGGGGGGGGTGGGGGGTGGGGGGGGGGTGGGGGTGGGGGGGGGGGGGGGGGGGGGGGGGGGGGGGTGGGGGGGGGGGGGGGGGGGGGGGGGGAGGGAGAGGGCGGGGGGGGGGGGGGTGGGGGGGGGGGGGGGGGGGGGGGGGGGGGGGTGATAAAAGGGAGGGGGGGGGGGGTCGGGGGGGGGGGGGGGGGGAGGGGGGGGGTGGCGGGTGGGGGTGGGGGTTGCGCGGGGGGGGGGGGGGTGGGGGGGGGGGGGGGGGGGGGGTGTGGGGGGGGGGGGGGGGGTGGTGGGGGGGGGGGGGGGGGGGGGGGGGGGGGGGGGGGGGGGGGGGGGGGGGGGGGGGGGGGGGGTTTGTGGTGGGGGGGGGGGGGGGGGGGGGGGGGGGGGGGGGGGGGGGGGGGGGGGGGGCGGGGGGGGGGGGGGAGGGTTGGGGCGGGGGGGGGGGGGGGGGGTGGGGGGGGTGGGGGGGGAGGGGGCGGGAGGGGGGGGGGGGTGGGGGGGGGGGGGGGTTTGGGGGGGGGGGGGGGGGGGGGGTGGGGGGGGGGGGGGGGGGGGGGGGGGGGGTTGGGGGGGGGGGGGGGGGGTTGGGGGGGGGTGGGGGGGGGGGGGGTGGGGTTTTGTTGGGGGGGGGTTGTGGTTGTGGGGGGGTGTTGGGGTTGGGGGGGGGGGGGGGGGGGGGGGGGGGGGGGGGGGGGGGGGGGGGGGGGGGTTGGGGGTGGGTGGGGGGGGGGGTTGGGGGGTTGGGGGGGGGGGGGGGGGGGGGTTTTTTTTTGGGGGGGGGGGTGGGTGGGGGGGGTGGGGGGGGTTGTTTGGGGGGGGGGGGGGGGTGGTGGGGGGTGGGGGGGGGGGGGGGTGGGGGGGGGGGGGGGGGGGGGGGGTGGGGGGGGTGGGTGGGGTTGTGGGGGGGTTGGGGGTTTGGGGGGTGGGGGGGGGGGGGGGTGGTTTGTGTGTGGTTTTGGGGGTTTTGGGGTTGTGGGGGTGGTGGGGGGGGGGGGGGGGGGGGGGGTTTGTGGGGTTGGGTGGGGTGGGGGGTGGGTGTGGTGTGGGGGGTGGGGTTGGGGGTTTAAAACTGGGGGATGGTTGTGGGGGGGTTGGGGGGGGGGGGGGGTTTGGGTTATGGGGGGTTGGTTGGTTTTGGGGGGTAGTTTTTTTTGTGGGTTTGGGGTTTGGGGGTGGGTTTAATTTTTTTTGGTGTGGGGGGGTTTGGGGGTTTGTGTTTGGTATGGGTGGGGGGTTTGTTTTTTTTGGTGTGTTGTTGTGGTGGGGTGTGTGGGTGTTGGGTTTTGGTGGGGGTTGGGTGGTTTTGGGTTGTGTGGGTGTGTGTGTGGGTGGGTGGTTTGTGTGTGTGTGTGGTGTGGTGGGGGGTGGTTGTGTGTGTTTTTGTTTGTGTGGTGGTGTGTGGGTGTTTCTGTGTGGGTTGGTATTGGGTTTGGTTTGACTGCCACTGTTCTACGAGCCGGCTCGTGGGTTTTCTAACATTCTTAACGGGATATAGATGAGAATTACAAATAATTGGTGTTAGCTTTCTTTGGTTGATAGACTCTTTCGCAGTGTAAAATCACTATTGGTTATCTGTAATGTTTTAAATAGTTTTGTTAAGCCATTATTTCTATAATTTTGTGTGTTCGTAACCAATAACAGGAGATTTGTGTGTATTTAAGGAAAGTTTAGGTATAGGTACACTACGCAAGAAGGATTTCAGCAGAACATTGTTATCTATGTCGATGTGTTGTAGTCTTGTTACAAACATCAAGCTGATTTATAAGTAGCTTTAACATTTTATTGGAAGGAGTTGTTTTTTTTTACCGTTTACATGAATATAACAACCGATTTGTTATAAAACCTTCAGGCAACTATGTTACTACTTGACTTGAGACGAAGACCTTTTTTATAAACACTCTTGGGTGAATCCCTTGGGGTGTAGAGGTTAGCCAGAGAGAGCGCCATGTTATCATGTAAACTGCTTCCAGTCCAGTCCTCGGTCCTTCAGTAATTGTCTAATGTTGTCCTCCCAGCAAACTATGTGTCGTCCTGGAGATCTGGAGATCTGGATCACTGGCTATTGTCTTCCCACATGTGTCGTGGCAGCCGTTCTTCTCCAATACTACAGACGTGACCAAACCACAGTAACTGGGACTGTTCCTCTCGGCTTTGAACGACCAGTGCTATTGTAAATAAGCACAGACAAAAATGTGACAAAGGAAGAGAAACAGCGGTTACAGAAAAACACATTCGTAATGAAGTTTTTGTTTTTGGATGTACGACAACAATATTTTGTGACTTTCGAAATTTACTGGTGGTCCTCGAAACACCAAGAGATGTTTAACTCACCAGCTACTAAATTCATTGCATCTTAGATACAGTGTTGTTCTGACTTGGATAAGTTGATTCTCGACTTACATGATTTAGAAAGTAGCCCATATTCATTACGGTGACAGGGCTGCATACAAGCAGATTATTTGTTTCTCTGGAACTGCAGGAATGGTCTACCTAGCTCTACAAACTCCTCGCCACAAAACCACAGTTAACTTAATAAATAGACGTAAAAATTAATCGCATAGACTAACGTACAGGAATGATGAGATTTTAAGTCCTGTAGAGCAGGGGCTCCCAGCCTATGGTGTGCCTACCACATGGGGATACGAGAAGCATCTCACATGGTTACATATAATATTTAAAAAATAACTTTAGGATGTAGCTGTTACGTTTCGTTTTCTATCATGAATGTTAATATTATATTTCAGGATGGCTCCTTTGGCCACGATACCAGCTAGGGTAGTAAATCTTTCTGACACCGCAACCAGCCAACACCACTTAGAAGCATTTAAGTCACAACTGACTAAGTGGGCGAAATACAGTTTATTTTCCACAGCACGTAGCTCCACAAATAGATAGGTCATGCCAACAGGTACTGGCAGATAATATGAAGTGGACGAAATACCGTCGATAGTCAGTTCATGTCAGGAACGCTGTCATGTAGCTCTCAAAATTGATTTATTTAAGGTAGACGTGTGGTAGAAAGATGAATTTTTCTTATATATAACTTTACATTTTGCCTATATATGTAAAAATGTTCCTTGGTAAGAGAGAAATCTAACCATATGAGTGATTGCGTAATTATGATAATAAGCTATTCAAAATGGCCGCCGCAGTATAAAAAATGCAGGGTTATTTCAAACCCACATTACATAATTATTTCTCAACTTGGAGTTGAAATTCTGCATACAAGTTGACAAGTGAGTGCATTATGTCCTAAACCAAAAATATTTGGGATATACCTTGTTCTATGTGTGACCATTTGTAAAAAAAACTAAAATTGGAAATTTATCGAACCTTATTAGTATGCAAAACATCTGTAAAAAAAAAAAAACAAATTGAGAGGGCAAATCAAAAATTGGTTCCAGACAAGGATTAAGATGTTAAGAAACACTCTGCAAAGTTTCAGAGCATTCCAACAATTCATTCTTGAGATATTGCGTCTCAAAATGTACCTGTCGTGCTAAATAGAGAAAGTGAGAAAAAGAAGAAAAATTTGTTAACAAACAGTTATTTTGTGCACTTACCTTATCTTAATGACCTCCAAGAGTATACATATCCCCTTCCTTTGCATTTTAATTTCTTTAGCCGCCTCAGACATACTTTCTTCAGCCACTGCCATGCACATGCATAAAAATGACTCTATAACTATGTCTTGTCATTGGTGGCGGGGCACTAGTGCAAGCTAAACTTTTCAAGAGCTGCTTGGCCTCGGCCAAGTGATCGTACAAACATCACCATCCTTACATTGATTTCCTTGTTCTTTTTTGTATCCCTGTCTCCTCTACATTTTCTGCATCTCCTGATGTTGTGAAAGATGTTTCCCACAAGCAGTTGCTACATTTGACAACGATTGTGTGACAGAAACCTTGCTTTGAATGTAAGAAAATTACTATGCATCACTGGACAATATAAACCTATGTATTGTGGAGAGAAATGGTTTGGCTTCATAAAAACATTTAAAAACTAAAATGAAGTTTTTCAATAGATTTAATGAAATTCTACCATACGGCTACCTTAAATGAACACTCAACACTGAGCAATTATACTTCTAGTCACTTCAGATAACTAGATGACTAGATATATCTCACCAAAGATATTGGTGTATTAGTAATCATAGAACTCTATTTTAAACACTTTAACACGCAGGAGCTCAAAAACGTACGTCCACTCGCCATCACACACAATGCTCCCTGCCACGCACTTCTGTCCCTCTAGTCTCACGTGAGTAAGCCAAGCATAGCGGCTTAACGTTACTCACCCGTCTTTTCCAGTGACCCGTATAAAATAAACAAACGAAGAGCCCCGCTGAGCTAAACCTATATTATGCACACTTGTTATGAATTTTACTTATAACATTACGCACCCCCCCCCCCGCAAAATAATGGAAACAAAGTTTTCATTATTTCTGTGGTGTGAGTATACCAACACCAGAGTGAAATATGGTAACATCAAATTTCACTATAAATAAGAACTAGTATAACACCCAGGTTTCTGCCATAGGGTAGGCAATTAAGCACTAAAAGTGTGATCGATGTTTAATACCAAAGCCAATGTCTTCTATTAAACAAAATCCTATTTAACCGAAATGAGAGGTCACCATAACTAATAGTAAACATATTTAAAAAAATGATGGTAGCAATACATGCACTCACATACCTCACACAGTCACATAACGCCTATCAGTCAAGTCCATCATCAGTAGTCACTGAATTAATTTATGATCAACATCAAAAATGCAAAGCAATAAATAATATACAAATATGCACCAGCGTAAATAGATGAAATGAGGCAGACAATCATAATAGTAAGGTAAATGAATGCAACATCTTTCGCTAAACAATTAAAGTCATGTGTACATCTGTTGCGAGCTGGGGTTTAGTTTGCTTGATATGGTGTGGATGATGATGATGATGAGCAAATCGTGCTAGATGTAATGCGAATGTGTCTGGGTGGTCAATGGCTGGTTACAAGATGGTTCATAAGAAATGGACTTCAACGTCGGTGTAGTTGGGTCCAACAAATACATCCATATTTATTCACGTGAGATAATACATTACTGTTCATGGCATTTGATTCATAATACGAGTACATTTGAATGAGTGACAACTGCAGATTATGTAGAGTTAAGGTTTTTAGTTCTTAAATCATCAGAAATGATATCATCATGAGGAGTACCCTCATCATTTTCCAAAATGGTACAGAGACCAAAACTGGAAAATGCCGTGCCACATGCATGGTAATTACTGACTGGTAGTCGTATCATAGCGTTGCCTGCGTATGCAGTGAATCTGTGTCCTCGTTAACACAGTCAAATCTCTTCTGGTGAGCAGTCCTTGCTCCCATGGATGCGACCCACCGTGAGATCAGTCACTGGATTATTTAATAAACATACTTTAACTTTCCTTGAAAAGAATGAATATTAAAAATAGCTGTGGGGTAAAATTCAACAGTTCCTGCAAAGGTAATACATTTTATAAATTCTCCAGTCGAACAAGATGGGTGGACCAGTGTCTGCCTAATTCCAACAGTCGTTGAACCCGAATCCTTTAGTACTGATACCAGAGTACCATTTACCAATCCTCTGTCATGTGCCGAGAGACTTACAGCAGGAAGGGGATGTCCACACTTCAGAATCGTAGTGCTGTCTTTCTGGAAAAGAGTTTTACATTCCTGGCAATGGGAAGCAACATCAAAATTAAATCAGTACCATGCAGATGATTGAACCTGATTATTCAATTCATGATTACCTACAGGTGTATTAGTAGTAAGTGCCGCCCCTGCATTATGTTCTGACCTCGTTGGGCCACGTGAGCTAGATCGTTGTCTCTGACGATCAAACCAATTACCTTGATTTCTAATGGTCTTCCTGTTTCTTCTATTATGGTACTGTTGATCGTTATTACCCCAATTATTATTTTGAGGAAAGAAATTATTTTGATTTCTCCAGTTATTACCTTGCTGAATATTGTTGTTATAATTATTATTATATCTATATTGAGGTGACTGGTTTCTAACTTGTTGTCGACCCTTATTAAAATTATCATGTCTGTTGAAATTGCTATTTCTACTATACTGATTATTATTATTTCTTCTGTTGAAAAAGTTTCAATAGTATTGCTTTTGCAGCATCATAATCATTTCTAACTGCCTCATCCATTGTACTGATGGTATTCATAGGTTTTCCACTCAAAAATTGTAGTAGTTTGGTAACTCATAATGATTTATCCAACTTATGTGCAATGCATATCCCTTCATACCCCGAAAGGTAGCATGACATGTCATCAACCATAGGGTCAAATACTGGTAATTTAAACCAATCAGTACCCTTATTATTACCTGATGACGAAGCAGTATTGGAATTCTCAGTATTACCATTATTTGCTGTTTGAGCTCTTAATTTTTGTTCTTCTATCCGAAGAAGTATTAACCTCTCTTCTGTAGCAAGTCTTTTCTCTTCATCTGCTTTCTGTTCAGCTAATTCCCGCTTTATTTCAGCTTTCATTTTTTCTTCTTTAGCTTCTTGTTCAGCTAATTCCCTCTTTATTTTAGCTGTTCCTTTCAGCTTCCTCTTGTTTTGATGTTGCTAACTCAGCCGTAGAAAAATCTTTTCTTTCAAAGCCTCAGCTTTGTAGCCTAATTCCTTTCCAATCTTCATAAAAGATTCTAGAGTGGCCATGTTCACCACTAACTGTGACTCAATTAGTCAATCAGTTAACTATCAAGTTGATTTATATATTGATTGTAATAAAAAACGTATTTTTGTTAATATTATATAATGATGTCCCTTCCTCACGCGAGTAAACAGTAGCTAGTGAACTACTAGTGCACTGCAGTCAATAATTATTGCAGTCATGTAATGCTGTCATCTAATATCTGCATAAAGAACTACGCAAACGTGTTAATATAATCTTATGAATTAATAAGACATAAACCAAGGAAAGAATAGTAGAGTACAAAACAATATTACACCACAATATCAGACAAGATGCAAGTAAAACTTTCTTTCAACCAAATAAACTTATACGATTGAAATAGTACGGAAATAAAAATGAGGTCAAACCACCACAAAAAAATCTAAAAATAGACCAGACGGAACCCATTGACAAAAACAGCTGACATGTAGAACTGAATGATAGCTAGGTTAGATCTACGGACATTTGACGAACAAATCACTGAACTAAGTAAAATTAAACCGAGAACAATTAAAATACAAGACAGATAAACAATACGTAACAACTAAACATATATATTGATCAAAAACAATAACAGACAGGATAAGGACGAGTTAAACTCAAGTCTCCTTCTGTTCAAAATGGAGATTGATCAAAATGGCCCTAAAAGAACGGCTTTAGACTTGCGGTCATTCGAAAAGACATGACAAGTCTAGAGCTCCCGCCAACCTTCTTCTGACTTCTGCGCCTTGGCATATTCGGCAAGTTCGAATTCTTCTAATCTCTCCGTAGTCATACCAAGGGATTTCCCTTGTGTAATGAAATATTCCAAACTAGACATTATGCTGTATTTTACAAGATATGTAAGAAATGTAAATATCCAGAAGAAACTCACTCTACCCCAACTTCGTGGGTGACAAGTCCTTGCTTAAAACTTGTACAATTACCTTTTTAACTACTAATAATGTTATTATATATATATTATGCATTATAATATTGACAGTGCATGACAAAATAGATAGTACAAACAAAAGTGACAAAGACAAGATATAAAGCACAAATGACCACGTTCGCAAAATCTACTAAATCTGAAAGCGAAACCAAAGAAAAAATATTGCAAAGAGTGCAATGACACTGCGAAAAGTAAGACACTACAGCAACAACACAGTGTATAAACGAAAAAGTTGTATATAAATCAAAGATAGTAAGAGGACGAAGACACTCACAAATAAATTAATCAAAAACTAAGGTACAGAGAAAAATGTAATGACAACAACACTGAGACGTTTCGCCACACCTAACAATTACTGTCGTGAGGGACAAGTAACGGTCTGAACATCGGCAAGGTTTTTAGCCTTGAACCGGAATTACCGCTCAATTGAAACTCACAATCTCGACCCTATAGAACGCTCATGAAGGTCCTGTGTGAACTGGGATATTCCTTCATAAGTCACCGCTCCAACCGCCCACATAAACATGAAACATGTAATATAGAACACATAAAAGAATAAATAGATTATGCTCTGAGAAAGGCTCAATGTTACACCGAACATTGGTACAGTTTACAAACAAACAAACCACTTATCTTCAGAAGGAAAAAATCCCAGCCTCCGCAGCAACAACAATGATGTAAATCCGGCATCACACAGTCTGAATAAATGCAATGGTGATCGGTACTGGAACTCCAAAGTGATAGCGGCTTTCAAATGAAATTCCTGACATTGGGTACTGAAATCCTAAGTTGGCGCACGAGAAGAAAGACTGGAACACTGCCACTCTTGACTTGAATAACTTGTGCATAAAAGTCAGTACTGACAACACTGTAAATCCAGATGAATTGACATCGCAGTAAACTTCTGGACTGTTTATACCCCGAATCACTGGCGACCACTTCTGTTAAAAGGTTGTTTGGTGGGAGATACTGGTGGGGTCATCAAGAAGATAAATGTTATTATTACTTTCGCTGATAAATGGCGATCAGCATAAGTCGGGCTTACGGATGGCCGACAGGTGTGTGACTATGGAAATATAACATACGCGAATGTGTATAGGTTCTTTAAGTATGTCTATGATAAGTCACTCACACCACAGCAACGTAGAAGTCAGGAAATGTTGTAAGACCTGGCAACGTTATACAGTTTATTAACAAGACGGTCACGTAGACATCATGGTAATAGCACACTGTCACAGGTTACAGAACACGGCAAATCACGAAGCATCAAGAACAAAATATCCATGGAAAAAGTGGATGCAGAACATAGTATCAAATACCCATTACATTGGTTGCATAAACCACAGGCCTCAGCACAGTACACTTGTTACAATAAATATCCCTCAGGAACAAACTTTCCAACATCTTAAAGCTATCAAAATGGAACAACATCATGATTCTTATAACATCAGCAACTCTCAGTGCTATTACATCCATGGGAACAATATCCATCAGAGGAAATATAAATCATGATAATCATAATGGCCGGTATAATCCATGGCCTGAACATATCTTCAAAATATCTTAAATTCCCCTTGTCACAAAAAATATATATACTGGAACACACTAGAGAAATGGTAAAACCGCCATTTCCAAGCTCTACCAGCCAAGTACTGTCACGAAAAATCCGCTGCTTAAGACAGCTAAGTACCAAATTCATTCAAGCGCAAACTCGCAGCTTGAGATGTGAGCAGAATTCATCCGCCTTTCCCCCCAAAACTAATTCATAGAACGTATGACAGTTTCCGTATCCTATTTTTTTAAAAAGCAAACTTACAGCTAGTCAAAAGAGCTGTGTTCAGAAAGTGTGTGTACAAAAATCCGACCCTTACATACGAGTCTTAAACACTTAACTCCCCTTAATTAAAATATGACTTAACACTAACCCAGTTCAGGTGGCTGAAAAAAAAGTCCATGACTCCACTTTTAAACTAAATTTGCCCAAATTTAATTCTACGAGGGGCGTTCAGAAAGTAATGCACCACATCGTTTTTCAAAAAATACACCAAGAAAAGTTGGTAGAAATTTGTTATAAGTAGGTGGGACAGTTTAGGAAATTAGTAAGTGTAATATTATAAGTAATAATTGCCTGATGTTGCTGTTGCAGTTTGTTCCCAGTTTTGGTTGCTGAGTGTTCTTATTTCTATCAGTACCTTTTTCTTCAAGGCATTAAATTAGTTGATCATTATGAGCTATGATTTCTGATAGTTAAAAAGTACATGTAAATACTTTTGGGACCTCTTAATTAGTTTTCTACTAATATTCTAATACACAGTGTTGCCTCTGTTGTTTTGTTGTGTTTAATAAAAGTCTTGTTAAAAATTAGCTTCTTTTTTAAATATTAAAAATAAATCGTGTTTATCTGTGTCTTGTGGCTTTAGTGAAGTCTTAAATTAAAACAAAAATATTGACTTTCTATTGAGTTGATGATAGATGTTATTTTGTGATGTCTAAATATACAAATATTGGCTTTCTATTGAGTTGATGATTGATGTCAATATGTGAAGTCTAAATATAAAAATATTGATTTTCTATTGAGTTGATGATAGATGTCAATTTGTGAAGTCTAAATATAAAAATATTGATTTTCTATTGAGTTGATGATAGATGTAATTTTGTGAATTCTAAATATAAAAATATTGACTTTCTATTGAGTTGATGATAGATGTCATTTTGTGAAGTCTAAATATAAAAATATTGACTTTCTATTGAGTTGATGATTGATGTCATTTTGTGAATTCTAAATATAAAAATATCGATTTTCTATTGAGTTGATGATAGATGTCATTTTGTGAAGTCTAAATATAAAAATAGTGATTTTCTATTGAGTTGATGATTGATGTAAATTTGTGAAGTCTAAATATAAAAATATTGATTTTCTATTGAGTTGATGATAGATGTCATTTTGTGAAGTCGAAATATAAAAATATTGATTTTCTATTGAGTTGATGATAGATGTCATTTTGTGAAGTCTAAATATAAAAATATTGACTTTCTATTGAGTTGATGATAGATGTCATTTTGTGAAGTCTAAATATAAAAATATTGACTTTCTATTGAGTTGATGGTTGATGTAAACTTGTGGTGTTCCAAAGCAGGATTTCTTAACCTATTGACCACAGACCCCTTGGGGGCTCATGAATGGATTCTATTTGAATTTTATTTTCATCATAATTTTTACTCTGAAGATTTTAGCATATAAAGATAAATATTCTTTTTTTATCAGATTGTGTCTGTAAATAAGCATAACAGAATGTATTATTTGTGTGCACAAATCTTATTGATACATTTGTGCATAATTTTTCTAAGATGAGGTCCATATCCTTTAAGGGACAGTCAAAGGAGTCTGCAACACAAAGAAGGTTAAGAACTGCTGTTCTAGAGGTTATGTCTTCTATCTGACTTGTATTTGGTAACTGTTTTTGATGTCATCTCAGCTGTTTCTGTCTAGGAGAAGAAAAACATTCATTTCAAGTAGTAAGACGTGAAGAATTGAAACAAAATGACAATATCATCAACAAAGTAGATATGACAAGTAGTAAGACTTGGAGAAATGAAATGACAAGATCATCAACAAAGTAGACATGACAAATAGTACGGCATGGAGAAATGAAATGACAAGATCATCAACAAAGTAGACATGACAAGTAGTAAGGCTTGGAGAAATGAAATGACAAGATCATCAACAAAGTAGACATGACAAGTAGTAAGGCTTGGAGAAATGAAATGACAAGATCATCGACAAAGTAGACATGACAAGTAGTAAGGCTCGGAGAAATGAAATGACAAGATCATCGACAAAGTAGACATGACAAGTAGTAAGGCTTGAGAAATGAAATGACAAGATCATCAACAAAGTAGACATGACAAGTAGTAAGGCTTGGAGAAATGAAATGACAAGATCATCAACAAAGTAGACATGACAAGTAGTAAGGCTTGGAGAAATGAAATGACAAGATCATCAACAAAGTAGACATGACAAGTAGTAAGGCGTGGAGAAATGAAATGACAAGATCATCAACAAAGTAGACATGACAAGTAGTAAGGCTTGGAGAAATGAAATGACAATATCATCAACAAAGTAGACATGACAAGTAGTAAGGCTTGGAGAAATGAAATGACAAGATCATCAACAAAGTAGACATGACAAATAGTACAACATGGAGAAATGAAATGACAAGATCATCAACAAAATAGATATCACAAGTAGTAAGGCTTGGAGAAATGAAATGACAAGATCATCAACGAAGTAGACATGACAAGTAGTAAGACTTGGAGAATTGAAATGACAAGATCATCAACAAAGTAGACACGACAAGTAGTAAGGCTTGGAGAAATGAAATGACAAGTGTTGCGTACATATTTTTTGACGCACAGTTTACAAATGTACGATATGTCGATTTAATATGGAAAATATATTGTTGTATTTTATTGGGTACGAAAATGCTTTCTTCTGTAAAGATGACAGATAATCCATGTTTGATTTATACGTTTGATTATATGGATAATCTCCCTTGATATTGATCGGGCGTAAGAATACTTATATTTTGGTATTCATCATTTGTCATAGCCACTGGATTTAGAGAATGCTACAGTATAGAAGACCAAGTTACTTACTTGTCTCAAGCAATAGAAGATGCCTTCCAGGAGAAGAAAAAGGTCCTAACGATCTGGGTCGACTTCAAGCAGGCCTTTGACAAGGTGTGGAAAGATGGCCTCATTGCAAAACTTAGGAGAAGTGGAATCCAAGGCAACATGATGAAATGGATCCAGTCATACTTGCATAACAGGAGAACTAGAGTCACTCTTGACGGTCTGCAGAGCAGAAAAGTGTTGCTCCATCAGGGGTACCTCAAGGAGGAGTAATTTCCCCAACACTCTTCCTTGTTTACATCAATGACCTGGTGAAAGATCTCCCTGCAGGAGTTAATGCTGCCTTATATGCAGATGACCTAGTACTCTGGTGCGCTGATGAAAATGTCACCACAGCAAATTATAGAATGCAGCGGGCAGCAGACATGCTAGTGTCATGGGCAGAGAAATGGCTTATCACAATAAACACAGACAAAACCTCCACAACACTGTTCTCCCTCGCCCACAAGGACAAATCAGCTAACATACACCTAGGGACAACCGTGATCAAGGAAGAAAGCTACCCCACCTATCTTGGGGTGACATTTGACCAAAGGCTTACATGGAATAAGCATATTGAAAATGCAGAAGGAAAGGCCCGAAGACGACTAGGCATACTCAGAAATTAGCAGGTACCAACTGGGGAGCAAATGAACGAAATCTAAAGAAGATTTATAATGGAGTAATAAGACCACACTTAGAGTTTAGCTCAGCAGCATGGTCATCAGCTGCTAACTCACATCTGCAGTCTTTGGACAAGGTGCAAAATCAAGCTCTCAGGCTCATTACAGGAGCCATGAAAACTACACCAATAACAGAGATGCAGAAGGTTGCTGGATTACTGACATTGTCCCATAGAAGAGACACAAAAACCATGATCCAGATGGAAAAGTACAACAGTATGCCAATGCAGCCAATGAAGGCAAGTCTAGATGATCTGGCATTGGGACGTCTAAAGCGTAGCAGCTTTGTGCATCGGGGGAAAAGACTTATAAGACAGCATCAAGAAGACCTATCCATGAAGACAACACCACTGAAGCCCACCCTACACCCTGTACCATGGGAGCAGGCCAGCAGTGCCCTCCAAATTAATACATCAGTCAGTGGTCTCACAAGTGGATGTGAGTATAATGATCTGCAAAAACGAACTGCTACATTGAGTATGATCCAAGAAAGCTATCCCGATCAATCATGGATACATGCCTATACAGATGGATCAGCAACTAATGCTGTTAGGAATGGAGGTGCCGGTATCTTTATCTCATATCCTGACAACCACTATGAGACTAGGCACATTCCCACTGGTAAATTCTGTTCCAACTATACAGCTGAGGTTTAAGCTCTAGAGCAAGCTGCAAATATGATTTATAACACCAACTCTGACTGCCACCAGGTAGTCATCCTCACAGATGCACTGTCTGTCCTGCAAGCTCTCAAGGGTGGTAAACTCCCGCATCTGAGAAATGAACTAAACAAGGTAGCTGCCAAAAAGAGAACCATACTTCAGTGGGTACCATCTCATTGTGGTGTACCCGGAAATGAAAAGGCAGATAAACTTGCAAAAAAGGGAGGAGAATGTGAACAAGAAGATAATGAAGTCACATACTTTGAGAAAAAGAGAGCTATCCAGACTATCAGAAGAGAACAGAACCAACCCAAAGACGACTATCACACTCTCGACCGGCAGGGACAGATAACTATTTTTCGACTCAGGACAGGGCATAACAAACTGAATAAACACATGCACAAGCTACGATTGTCTGCTTCACCACTGTGCACATGTGGATTAAACGAACAAACTGCTGAGCATGTTCTACAGGACTGTCCTCTGTATGACCAGTTAAGAAAGATATACTGGCCCAATGACTCAACACTAAACTCAAAGCTATATGGAGTTAAAGAGGAACTTCAAACAACAGTCGAATTCATCATGAGAACTCGTCTGACGGTGTAATCATCAAAGATGCGATCGCAAGAAGAAGAAGAAGAAGAAGAAGTCATAGCCAGAAAATAGATTGATCGTTCTTAGAATGTTTATGGTCTGAATTCATATGTATTACATATTATTAGTGCAAGTAGATTCAGTCCTATATTGTATATTTGGTATGGGTAGGCAGGACTATGTTCTTTATGCCGCATTAGCGGAGGTATTGGTTGTCTTGACTAGTCGTGATGAGTTCCGATAATATCGCCAAGATGGCTGAGTGCTTTTTCCAGGGCTGGCAACTGTTTAAGGTTTAACAGTGATTCATAGATGTTTTTCGAGGAGAAGTTTATGTCTCTGCAAGAGTCTATTTGTCAGAGATCCTCCTCATATATGTGATCCGGACTCCAGTTATGTCAGACCCTATTTTTTTGATGATCTCGAGTCGATTAGACCTAGATGGAACATTGTGCTTCATATCGCTAGGGTCGTGTTTTGTATCGACGAAGATGACAGGCCTTCCTACAGCAGTTATGTCTACGTGAATTAACTTGATTACTGTAGAGCTGTATGGGAAACTTTATGAAATGATTTATATGTACATTCTCAATTAACTTTGGCTTATATCTACCTTCCTACGAGTGAGTGAGCGACAACTCAGGAAGGCGGCCATGTTATATTCCTGTCATCATATTTTGGATCACTGTCCAGAGAACGGGTCGTGTATCTTACTATTCGGACAGTGGCATGGAGATCTCATTTATATGAAAACCCCTTATCGTGGTTTCACAGTATGATATAAACATTGAATATAAGCAACCTAAGAACTTAGCAAGGGAAAGAAGGTTCGTCCATCGAACTTTTCATTTGTTTACCGATCCGCCTTTGCTGACGCGTTTAGCCAGATAGGGGATGCGGTCATAATGTATTAGAACACTGAATGCTGCTTTGTACCACCCATTATATTTGAATGTCCCATGACATGGGATCTACTATTCATGCCTGAAGATTGATGTGTCAACATGTACTTATGATTTATTCGTTCTGTCCCAGTATGTGCGTCTGAATAAACTGTATGAAAAGATTCCAGCAGTCTGCATTGGTGACTTATAGCCATGAGTGAATGAGTACTCTATATTGGTCAAGATACGAACATTCCATCATTCGCGTTAATAACACTCTGCACTCTCACTTCATATTTACACCACCCTGCGTCGGTTGAATTGACCAAGTTAAGGGCCTGCTCCTCCTGGAGCCTCAGAAGGAAACCAGTTCCTGCATCATTGACTTCCTGCGGGTTTCCGTCCAGTGATGATCAGAGTATGCCACCATCGAACACCACTTGTTACAGCTGTCTTTGCCTTCCCTAACTCAGGACTAGAGTGAGTTACCCATTTACAGCACAGCTGGGTAGACTGGAGCATACCTGGTTTCAGCATAACACTACGCCACATATACACTACATTTTACAGTGGCGGTACCAAACAAAATACAATATTTTACAACAAGATCATCAACAAAATAGATATCACAAGTAGTAAGGCTTGGAGAAATGAAATGACAAGATCATCAACAAAATAGATATCACAAGTAGTAAGGCTTGGAGAAATGAAATGACAAGATCATCAACAAAGTAGATATGGAAAGACTTTGATCTGAATTACAGTAAAGGGGGGGGGGGGGAAGGGAACTGGGCATGTATTTGTTGTAGGCCTTAAGCTCCATCGGGAGCTATAAGGTCATGAATAATTAAATGATAACAGCTGGGAAATCAGGGGAGACAAAAATACAGTGAAGGGACATAAGAATACAGGCTTTACAGAAGATTATTTTGATACATCGTGTAGTGAGAAAATGAAAAATAAAAGTATTCTTGTAAAAAATAAATCTTTAAACATGTCATAAGACATACATGGAATGTTACTCCTATGCTGTTACTACTGGGAATACACGACAGGTGGGGAGACACAGAAAAAATAATGTAGCACATATGCAAATAGAAATTAGAGAGCAAAAATATTTGCTGGGATGAATACTGCAGCTTGCTAGAATGTGCCATTGTTTCTCTAATATAAGATTTTTAAAATTATCACAACTTACATTTTACATCATCGAATTTGTTTGATTATTTTGAAGATTTCAAACTTTGTTGTTTATTTATATGAAACAATTTTTCTTTCCAGACTTCAAGAAATAGCCAAACGCAGTTCCCATTTATGAATGAAAAAAATTAAAATGGAGCTGGATTGTAAAGTGAGTATTTTTTTTCCTCTCTTGTCACTACTGACATACTAATTCTTTCTAATGTTGGCCCCTACCCAGTGCTATCTAGAATATATTATGCAGGAGGCTCTCTATGATTATAAAACAACCATATCGATTGGAGGCCGACCTCTTTGCAATCTACGTTTTGCTGATGATATTGATCTTATAGCTGGAACAGAATCAGAACTTCAAGACCTTATCTCTAGACTGGAGAAAGTAACAAGAACGTATGGGATGGAAATTAATATAGAAAAAAGCAAGATATTGGTGAATAGAGACACAATTGATTGTTCCTGAGACTGGAAATGATCTAGATGTTAATACAGACATTCCACGAAAAGAAGAAATCATCACAGCAATCAAAGGGTTAAAGAATGGAAAAGCTCCTGGCCATGATAACTTAAATGCAGAGTTATTTAAGACAGACCCTGAGCTAGCAGCAGAACTATTAGAACCACTATTTGCACAAGTCTGGAAAACAGGGACAACACCAACGGAGTGGAACAAAGGAATAATTGTCAAATTGCCCAAGAAGGGAGATCTTGCAGACTGCAATAATTGGAGAGGAATCATTCTTCTCTCAGTTCCCAATAACAGCTATGCTTTGGACCCCTGAAGGAAAACGAAAGAGAGGCCGACCAAAAACAACTTGGCGGAGGACTGTGGAGGCTGAGATGCAAAGAATGAACCAGAGTTGGGGCACTGTACGAAGGATGGCCACCGATCGAGCAAAGTGGAATCAATTTGTTGTTTCCCTAGGCGTGATGGCTGTCGTAGATTTTCGATAGGAGAATTAAGACTAGGTTTGGTCCCTTCTGAATAGGTTTGAATAGGTGATAGACTCAGTGAGAGTTAGTGAAAGGTAATAGAATTTCCACACACGTGAGATGATAGATTTTTTGATATAGTGGCTGTCTCTGAAAGCGAAAAGAATTCTTCTCTCTCTCACCTATCTTCTACAACAGTTGTTACAGCGTCAGACAGACTACACCAATATACATATTACGTATATTTCTATCACTCACAGGCACGCACATACACGTGACGACAGGTAAACACACAGACGTGGGAAAACTATAACAATGATACATATATATCTAGAACGAGCTGACCAAACACTATTATTAAGTTCAAGAGCGATTTTAATATCAGGAAAAAATCGGCTCACAACATCAAAGAAAGTACATCAAGGAGAATACATATACACATAGTCATAAAAATTCAAGGAAATGTTGCAAGGATGATAGCCCCCTTATAGTGTTAACTCTAGGCTTAGCCCAGCCCCGTTAAGAGAACAGATGATGGCGCCAGAGTCACAGATACATAGGGTTTGGTTCTAAGAGTTTTCGTTGTTTTATCTCGTAATTATATGCACAGAGTTTGAAAACAAAAATCTGATTTAACCTAAGACAAAAACACAAGAACTCTAGCCTTAGCAACAAATTATGCAGATTGAAAAAAAATTTTGGACAGCAACAGGGTGTCAAAGATATAATAGTGAAAATATCACTCCAACCAGCGTACACTCATTCATTCCGCCATGGCCTCTCATACATGTACTCACGACTTTGCTCGCTGCCTCTTGGAACACACTGATTTTAGATCTTCACACAGACTCAAAAAAATGCAGTCTTCTGCCAAGAAGTCCCCAGTTCCAAAAGACGTATTTAACTTGGAGTCTCCGGGAACGACTACTTGGGTGTGCAAATTTGTTCAAATGTCTGATTAAGTCACCTAAAATTATTCCAGGCGCGGGAGTTAGCAGAGCACAGTGTCAATAGCGTAGGTTTCTAGAAATGATGAATGTCAGGTCGGTGCCTTCCCTCAGTATAGGATTCACTTTAGTCACACCACAGATTTGTCCACAAAAAATATATATATATATATAGTCGGGAAATGTTAGTTAATACTTGAAGTATTTCGCGCCACCAGGCAGAAAGATTACGTAGAGTTTTTCTAGAAGAAATTAAGATCTGGCTCCAAGGTCCAGTATTTATCATTACAGTCTTTGAAAACCCGTTATTGGGATATGGTATTTCTGGCTAACTCGGGTTGCATATGCACTGTTAGACCAGTGGTACTTAAGAAACCCACGTGGTTCAAAATAAGGACTGTCTATTTCTTCACAAGTATGGAAACTACTACTAGGTGCTGGTAAAGTTAGGGTCACCCCAAAACTTTCACTGTGTGGAGGAAAAATAGCACATATAATATAATAAACAGAATCTGTACTGGTTATAACTTACATTTAAACTTGCAAGCAGAGAGCTTTGCTTATCATTTAAACTTCCCGTGACGTAAGTTATATTTAAAAATCAGCAATCCTCATGAATTAGGAACACGTGCGTATTCCGTCACCATTCATGAGGCTCGATTCTAGAGTTTATACGTTAGTTTAGAAAAATACACTCGACTGAGTATTAGCGGTTAAATTAAATTCATAAATAGCTACAATTGCCGTTATAAGCTAGAAATTTTAATTTTATCCTGCTTTCCACTGAATGCTTCCCTAGAAAATATAATAGCCTACCACTTATTTCTCTTCTGCGCTAAAGAAATAGATTAAAATGAATTAAGCGATTAAACACTTTAACACTCACAAAATCTATATATCTATCATATTAATTACCTCAACCACAGAATTACAGGTAGTCGCACAACTTAAGAATAAAAATGCTGAAAATATTTCTGGAAGTCTAGAAGTTCGACAAATTGCCGAAACAAACTGAGATCTTCGCTAACAGCTATTCTGTTTACGAGCAACCTATCTACTGTGAGTCTATGAGCGAGAATGAAATTAAAGTTTCAAACTTGGCCAATATCTTTAAAATCGGACACAGGATCCTAATCTTATTTCGCCAAGCGAAATAGTCTCCCCTGTCCGTATAACACCTTCGTCCGCTTATCGCGTGACGTAACAGCCATCAGTGGCCGAGGGCTTGCATGAGTTGCAAATCTCAGACCACCGTCTGCAGTGCGGAGTGGATTTTCACGCTAAGCCGGGTTTTTCCTGACGAAAAACCTCATGCGTTTACTGAAATGCAGACTCTCTGTCTACTTTCCATGTCCCTCGGGTGAATTTTCACGCCCCAGGCCAGAGACCCTCAGACGAATGTCTAGCGAGTGCTGTAAATTCACGCCTATCGTCCGACCAGCGCGACTGACATGTACGCAATACCACCCAGGTGCGATTCTCAGTTTTAGAGAAAGGAAAACAGGTAAAGTTTGCGAATTATATGAAAATAATATTCGCAAAAAACGAATGGATGAAAAATATACAGGAAAAATGAAATACAGAGATAATAAAAGAGAGAAATCGGGTGAAAGAATAGGAAGAAGATGTAGGAAATTAAATGAATATAAACCCTACGTGACAGAGCCTCCCCACTTTAAGAGATGGAAGCACTCCATGTCTACGTTATGGAGTTTAATTTCCTATAACCGTAGCTTCGGGGTGTCTGTCTTCTTCCCTCTCCTCTTCCCCCTCCATCTCTGTCCAATTCCTACTCAAGTCCACTCCTCAAAGTTTCCTTCCCCTGGAATGTCTCATATGCGCGCTTGAAAGAGCGTCGCCGCTTCTGACATTTTTGAAAGATTTCCTGTGATAGCGGTGGAATATCCCTGCCACTATCGTCATCTTCGTCAGTTTTGGCGATCGTCAGGAGATGGTCGGAGGTTGGCACTGTTTTTTCCAAGTATCTCTTTAAGAGATTTAAATGGAAAACCTTCTCCTTTCCTTCAATAGAGATCTGGTAGTTAGCCTTAGAAATCTTTTTCAGGACGGTAAACGGCCCTTGCCATCCGATCTTCAGTTGGTTGTTCTCGGTAGGGAGCAACACCAAAACTTTCTCTCCTGCTTCCAGTTCTCTCTCTTCCGCGACTTTCCTGTATCGGTTAGCGTGCTTGGTGCGTGCTCGCTTAAAGTTAGTCGTTGCTAGGTCCCACCCTAGTTTCAACCGTTCCTTTAAAACCGACACATATTTGCTGGCTGAGACAACTGTCTCATCAGCCTTCTCGTCTGTCAGAGACTGAAGTAAGGCTTCAAGCGGGCCCTTAATGGGTCTGCCGAATAAGAGTGTAGCTGGCGGAAATCCTGTGGAAGTATGAGGAGATTCTCTGTAGCCAAATAATGCTGCAGGAATACAGAGATCCCAATCTTCAGGTTTCACTTGTGCCAGCTTACTTAGCATCATGGTGAGGTTTCCATTAGCACGTTCCACGAGCCCATTTCCGGCCGGAGTATATGGCTTAGTGTGGATGTGCTGGGTCCTCAAGATCTTAACGATCTCATCCATCAACAGGTTTCGGTATGGAGATCCATTATCCGTCAACACTTGCTGAGGGAATCCCAACCGAGTGAAAATCTGCACGAGGGCTTCTGCGACATGCTTGGCATCTGCGCATGTTAGCGGGATAGCTTCTGCCCATAAAGTGCATGTATCGACTAAGGTCAGGATGAACCTGTTCTTTCTTTTAGTCCTTTCGAAAGGCCCTAAAATGTCGATCACAACCCGTTCGAATGGTGTTCCCATTATTGGCATTTCACCCATGTGGACTGGGGGTGTCCGTTGCTTGGGTGGTACACGTTGGCACTGGGCACAGGATTTGACGTACCTGATAATATCAGTATTTACTCCTGGCCACCAATAATGAGTGGTTATACGTTGGTTTGTGGCGTTCTGTCCCATATGTCCGCTAAAGGGAAGAGAGTGCCCCATTTCTAGGATTTGGCTTCTGTACTGTTTCGGTACTAGGAGCTGGTTGTAACCTTGGTCAGGCTTGCCCGTTCTCCGATAAAGTACGCCATCCTCAGAAAAAATGTCCCCGTGCTGTTTGGGTTCCTTCGCCATGGGCAGTTTCCTAAAGCAGGGTGCCAAGTAGGGTCCTTGTATTGCGCTTCTTTAAGTTCCATAGGTAACAAATTTGGCGCAGGCTCCCGTTCCTTCTTGGTTTGCCCTCTTGTAGTTACTGCTGCCACAATCGGCTCTTCCGGTTTCCCAATACACACGTATCTCCCGCCAAGTATGATGACTGGGTAGATGGGATCATCCATAACAGCCGCTTTGATCACACCTCTGACAAAGTCAGAGTGTATCTCCACCAATGCGATGGGAAGCGCTGTAGGTGCATCACTCTTACGAACTCCACAAAGTTTGACGGTCTCTCCTGTCTCTTGACCGGGTTTAACCAGGTTTCTGGCAACAATGCAATCGTAAGAAAGCCCCGTGTCAAATAAGCAAGAAGTTTGAGAACCGTTCAAAATAACAATACCTCGCGTTGAGGGTCTATCCCCAACAGGTTGGGAATCACTGTCAATAATTCCGCCTTGCGAGACTGTCAATAAGCATCCGATGCGTTTTGGCTCGGTGTGCTCGGTCTGATCATATGTCCCGTGCTCAGGGGTTCTCCCTTTGCCACCTTGTCCTTTCTGGCTACGCTGCCATGTAGGGCGGTCGGGTTGATCAGACTGTTTGGGGTGGTTGGGGTACTTGTTCTTGTAGAACTTGGATTTTTCAGGAGGGGGGTTTTGAGGTCCAGTTTCTCTGTGGTTGTTTTGGTTAGAAGCCTGAGAAGATTGCTCTAGGTTATGTTTTCGAAAATGCTCCTCTGTCGGTTTCCGCTTTGTGGCCGGTAGTTCAGCCAGCGCATTGTGATAACGCTCAGACTTTTCCAAAATGTCTTCAAGTTTTTCTGCCCCCTGCTCAGCGAGAAATCTCCGGGTATCAGCAGACAAAGTGTTCTTTATTTGTTCAGTTAGAACAAGTTCCTCAAGACCTTCATAGGTAGAGGGGAGCTGCGAAAGCTCAAGGCACTTTGTTAGATATCCCTTAAGACGAGATGAGAACTGGTGAAAAGTTTCAGAATTCTCTTTCCGGCTGTTGCGAAACAGTTGCAAAAACTTGCGAGCGTTCATTTCAAAGCGCTCCAGTAACGCTTTCTTCAACACATCGTAGTCGTCTTGTTGGCTACTTTCCAGCTTAGAATAAACATCATAAGCAGAACCTTTTAGGGCCTGGGAAAGTTTCATGTTCCAACGCGACCTCTCTAAACCGTACAGAGTTGCAATTTTCTCAAATTTTTCTAGCCAAGTGTCAATCTTCTCATTTGGACAAGGGAAAGACTCAAGGGTGAAAGACATAGCGTTGAGTTGAAGAGATTGAGTGTTAGAAGGATCAGTTAAGGAAGAATGAGGAGAAGACTCTCCATTGCTGGAGGTAGAGGCAGCGCCAAGACTTTGGACTTCTAGAGCCTTAAGAGCCAACTCATGCTGTCGTCGTTGCTCATTTTCTCTTTCCAAATGCTGTCTCTCCTTCTCTCTTTCCTTGTGCTGTCTTTCCTTCTCTCTTTCCTCATGCTGCATCCTGCGAATTTCCATTTCCTCGTCCATTTTCTTCTGCTGCAAAAGACGGTCTTCCCTTTCCCTCTCTCTAGCTTCTGCTTCTTTCCTCTTGAGTTCTTCTTTTTCCTCTTTAGCTTCAGCTGCTTTCCTCTCCGCATCATATCTCTCAAGTTCGTCTCTGACAAAAGCTTTCGCTTCCTCTCCTTCCAGTCCCTCCTCTCTCGCTTCGTCCCTGAGGAGTTGTCTAAGCTTTGCCCTCTCGGCCATATTATGTCAGTGACTGAGACTGTTGGAGAAAGAAAATAGGAAAAAGAATAACCTGGTTCCTACCACTTACGAGAAAAAAAATTACCAAAAATCAAAAGATGATATATTTAACCCTGGGATACCTCCTCCAAAATAAAATCTAACTATCGCTGCTATTATCGGCAATAAAGCACTCAATGCACAACACGACTACGCCAAATAAATGGTAGTTAAGATTACAACTGAAAAATAAGTTGCTACAGTGGAAAAGCAAAAGAATATTGCAAAAATTAAAGAGAAAAATAATCCCTTAATTTTTAAAAAATCCACTATAAGTTCGCCCCTGAAGTCAGATCGGGTAAGGGAGGGAATTAATCTGGACAAAAAGTCCGAAACACACTCCTTAACTTAGTTCAAACGCCGTTCTGCCTCAGTACCCAGTGAATGTTATACACTCACCACTTTACCAGCATTTAGTATTACAATCAGCAGTTAACATATATCCCGACAAAATCAACCTGTAACCAAAATGTATATTATTCAAAGATGCTGTGGAAAAAAAAAAACTTATTAGTTTGTGTGGTCAGCACGCCCGTAAACAGATCGCTAGTCTAGGGGGTAATATTTTTTTTTTAAAAAAGATACACAGTCACAAGACATCACACTCTTACTCTATATCAGAATACAGAATCTTAAGTTCAAAATCCAGATAGACGAGTCCACATTTGTCGTACTCGTCTTCCTATTCTAAGTTCAAAAATCCTACGGACGAGAACCCATTTGTCGTATCGCCTTAGGATTTTGGGTTCAATTCCCGGTAACGAGCGACCATTTGTCGTAGATTTTCGATAGGAGAATTAAGACTAGGTTTGGTCCCTTCTGAATAGGTTTGAATAGGTGATAGACTCAGTGAGAGTTAGTGAAAGGTAATAGAATTTCCACACACGTGAGATGATAGATTTTGATATAGTGGCTGTCTCTGAAAGCGAAAAGAATTCTTCTCTCTCTCACCTATCTTCTACAACAGTTGTTACAGCGTCAGACAGACTACACCAATATACATATTACGTATATTTCTATCACTCACAGGCACGCACATACACGTGACGACAGGTAAACACACAGACGTGGGAAAACTATAACAATGATATATATATTATCTAGAACGAGCTGACCAAACACTATTATTAAGTTCAAGAGCGATTTTAATATCAGGAAAAAATCGGCTCACAACATCAAAGAAAGTACATCAAGGAGAATACATATACACATAGTCATAAAAATTCAAGGAAATGTTGCAAGGATGATAGCCCCCTTATAGTGTTAACTCTAGGTTTAGCCCAGCCCCGTTAAGAGAACAGATGATGGCGCCAGAGTCACAGATACATAGGGTTTGGTTCTAAGAGTTTTCGTTGTTTTATCTCGTAATTATATGCACAGAGTTTGAAAAAAAAATCTGATTTAACCTAAGACAAAAACACAAGAACTCTAGCCTTAGCAACAAATTATGCAGATTGAAAAAAAATTTTGGACAGCAACAGGGTGTCAAAGATATAATAGTGAAAAATATCACTCAAACCAGCGTACACTCATTCATTCCGCCATGGCCTCTCATACATGTACTCACGACTTTGCTCGCTGCCTCTTGGAACACACTGATTTTAGATCTTCACACAGACTCAAAAAAATGCAGTCTTCTGCCAAGAAGTCCCCAGTTCCAAAAGACGTATTTAACTTGGAGTCTCCGGGAACGACTACTTGGGTGTGCAAATTTGTTCAAATGTCTGATTAAGTCACCTAAAATTATTCCAGGCGCGGGAGTTAGCAGAGCACAGTGTCAATAGCGTAGGTTTCTAGAAATGATGAATGTCAGGTCGGTGCCTTCCCTCAGTATAGGATTCACTTTAGTCACACCACAGATTTGTCCACAAAAAATATATATATATATAGTCGGGAAATGTTAGTTAATACTAGAAGTATTTCGCGCCACCAGGCAGAAAGATTACGTAGAGTTTTTCTAGAAGAAATTAAGATCTGGCTCCAAGGTCCAGTATTTATCATTACAGTCTTTGAAAACCCGTTATTGGGATATAGTATTTCTGGCTAACTCGGGTTGCATATGCACTGTTAGACCAGTGGTACTTAAGAAACCCACGTGGTTCAAAATAAGGACTGTCTATTTCTTCACAAGTATGGAAACTACTACTAGGTGCTGGTAAAGTTAGGGTCACCCCAAAACTTTCACTGTGTGGAGGAAAAATAACACATATAATATAATAAACAGAATCTGTACTGGTTATAACTTACATTTAAACTTGCAAGCAGAGAGCTTTGCTTATCATTTAAACTTCCCGTGACGTAAGTTATATTTAAAAATCAGCAATCCTCATGAATTAGGAACACGTGCGTATTCCGTCACCATTCATGAGGCTCGATTCTAGAGTTTATACGTTAGTTTAGAAAAATACACTCGACTGAGTATTAGCGGTTAAATTAAATTCATAAATAGCTACAATTGCCGTTATAAGCTAGAAATTTTAATTTTATTCTGCTTTCCACTGAATGCTTCCCTAGAAAATATAATAGCCTACCACTTATTTCTCTTCTGCGCTAAAGAAATAGATTAAAATGAATTAAGCGATTAAACACTTTAACACTCACAAAATCTATATATCTATCATATTAATTACCTCAACCACAGAATTACAGGTAGTCGCACAACTTAAGAATAAAAATGCTGAAAATATTTCTGGAAGTCTAGAAGTTCGACAAATTGCCGAAACAAACTGAGATCTTCGCTAACAGCTATTCTGTTTACGAGCAACCTATCTACTGAGAGTCTATGAGCGAGAATGAAATTAAAGTTTCAAACTTGGCCAATATCTTTAAAATCGGACACAGGATCCTAATCTTATTTCGCCAAGCGAAATAGTCTCCCCTGTCCGTATAACACCTTCGTCCGCTTATCGCGTGACGTAACAGCCATCAGTGGCCGAGGGCTTGCATGAGTTGCAAATCTCAGACCACCGTCTGCAGTGCGGAGTGGATTTTCACGCTAAGCCGGGTTTTTCCTGACGAAAAACCTCATGCGTTTACTGAAATGCAGACTCTCTGTCTACTTTCCATGTCCCTCGGGTGAATTTTCACGCCCCAGGCCAGAGACCCTCAGACGAATGTCTAGCGAGTGCTGTAAATTCACGCCTATCGTCCGACCAGCGCGACTGACATGTACGCAATACCACCCAGGTGCGATTCTCAGTTTTAGAGAAAGGAAAACAGGTAAAGTTTGCGAATTATATGAAAATAATATTCGCAAAAACGAATGGATGAAAAAATATACAGGAAAAATGAAATACAGAGATAATAAAAGAGAGAAATCGGGTAAAAGAATATAAAATAAACACCTTTGCAGGCCACCAAGAACCACTTTTGTCAATAGTGAAACGTCGAAAGCTCGCCTGGTTTGGGCATGTAACTCGTCATGACTCCCTTTCGAAAACGATCCTCCAGGGAACAGTCGAAGGTAAACGGAGAAGAGGAAGGCAAAGAAAAATTATTTGCTGATAACACCAAAGAATGGGCAGGGCACGGTTTATCCACACTTGTACGCATTGCTGAGGACAGAGAGTAATGGAGGACCCTGTCTACTGATGCTTCCACCATGGCACCCCTACCATCCATGACGGGTTACGGGTTGAGATGATGATGACCCAGGTGAAAAAGATTAAATATTTCTAGTGATTCTCAGAAAAAACCTGTACAATTTATTTAGAATCTTCTGACGTCCTCTGCTGATTTTGTTTTTCCCACCAGGATGAAAATTGAAAATAGCATCTCTAGACTGCCTGTCAGAGTGAAACGAGAACAAGATAATGGGGTTACAATTCTATATATGTTTTATATATACTTGAAATGGAGCTTAATTAAAGAAGATGATATTTGTAAGTTGTCTGTTATGTGTACAGCTTTGATCTCTCGTTGATGTGTGTTGCTGCTCAATTCTGGTCACCCTAAATGTTGCAGCGGGGTATCTTTCTTGCTATCATAAATGTTGCACGATCTGTTGTATTGGTGTGTAAACATACGCCACCATGAAAGATAAAGTGCTAGTGCTTACACTGTTGCAGATCACACTGACCTTCGTAATGTTGTGTGCTTCAGTAGTAGTGCGTGGGGGCGAAGAATGACCACCACTGATGCTAGTGTATACCTGTGTACAGAGTGACGCTGGTTTGCAGGTATGATGTAAGTGCCGCTGATAATACTAAGTTCAGCTAACGTCAGGCTTACACTGATGGCAGACTAAAGGTGTGTGCGTGAGTAGACATCAGAGAGTGTGAATGGGTGTGAATAGGCTCGTAGAGACAGTCATCTACAGTACAAAACACTCTCGTACTACAATGTAGGAAGACATGGAGCGTTGTGACATCTGCGACGTTTTTCTACACTTTATTACGACAACAGGTTACGCTGACAATGGATACACAGTCTTTGGTTTACAAGACTCAGGACATCACAAGCATAATAAGTGTTCAATGCAGCTGGTATTAATGAATCATAAGCAGGCTGTATATATCATAGTGCTGACATCAATCTATATCTCTTTGGTACAGCTGCACAAAAATTACCCCGCATGGAGAGCGGGTCTTCAAATACATGAGCTTAGTTCAACTCTATCCTGACACCAGTAAGTCAGGTTATTTTCCCTGCAGACCCAAGTAGAACTGTCCCTACTAAGATGGTTTGGCCATGTCTGCAAAATGGTAGAAGATTGGCTACCAAGACAAGCATGGGAAACTAAGAGCCAGGGATCCAGACCTCCAGGATAACCCAGAGTCTGCTGGGAATACAACATTAGACAATCTTTGAAGGACTGAGGACTAGAATGGAACCAGGCCATGAGGAAGTTGTATGGGACTCTCTCTTCCAAACCTCAACACCTGACGGTAGAAGAGGAATGGCTAAGTAAGTAAGTATTGTAAGCTATGTCAAACTTTATTATAGTCAAAATGTACATGTAAATACTTTTAGGGACCTCTTTATATTTTTCTGTGAGTATCTTAATATACAGTATCACCTCTATTGTTCTTCTGTGTTGAATAACAGTGTTGTTAAAATTCTTCTTTTTTAAAATTGATTTAAAAAAAAAATAATCAGTGTCTTGTGGCTTTTATGAAGTCTAAATATAAAAATATTGACGTTCTGCTGAGTTGATGACAGGTGTCATTTTGTGAAGTCTAAATATGAAATTATTGACTTCCTATTGAGTTGATGATAGGTGTCATTTTGTGAAGTCTAAATATAAAATTATTGACTTCCTATTGAGTTGATGATAGGTGTCATTTTGTGTTCTAGAGCAGGGTTTCTTAGCCTGTGATCCACAGACCCCTTGAGGGTCCAAGAATGGATCCTAGGAGATCCGTATACATACCTGTCATGGGTTGCCTCCCATTTGCTCTGCAATAGTGGTCCAACAGTGGCTAAACTTAGAGTATCTAATGGGGGTCTTCAAAGGTGTCTACCTTCACACAAGATTACACTTGGCAGAGTTGTAGGTAAATCGATAAAGATGCTTCTACATCGAAGGAGTTTCCACAAGATATTTAAAAAATTAAGAACAATTCTGAATGAGTCTGAGCACGTTAACTCTGTATTTTTCCCACCGCATTTTGTGGAGATAAGTTATGCAATTTAATGTTTGCTCGTTCAAGCCCCCAGCTGATTTAATTCAGTGAAATTCCTCTTATTATTATTATTCTTATTATTGGCTCTTCAGATGTAGATAGAACTAATATAATAAAATCAGGATATACACGTATCAGGATATTACACGCTCTGTAAAGTGTATTTCAACTATGGATTAGTCAAAAATAACATATACAAAATTTAATTATCAATTACTTTAAATCTTGTAAATAAATCTACGTTGGCGATTCTTTTAAAAAAAAATTTAGTTTCTTCACAGAAAAAATGTTTAGGCTTGGCAAAAAAAAGTTCTTTTTTTTTGTTTTGGCCTGTTAAGAATGGAACTTGCCAAATTGCTGAAGTGTCTATGCTGCTTCTCTGTAGATTCATCTATGTGGTGAGAGCACTTTTTCCGATCAGTCGGAAAGTAACTTCTCCTGATCAAGACAAGAATCTTCAATGGTCAATCCCAAGCTTTGAACCACAGACTCATAGTACAGCAAATGGTCCCTCCGGGTCATACTGCAAATAGTCGGGTCGCCTTGTACTTTGACCACAAACAAAATGCTGAAGTATTTATGCTGCTTCTCTGTAGATTCGCCTCTGTGATGAGAGCATGTTTTCCGATCAGTCGGAAAGTAACTTCTCCTGATCAAGGCAAGAATCTTCAATTGTTGATCTCAAGCTTCGAACCACAGACTCGTAGTACGGAAAATGGTCCCTCCTGGCCGTACCGCAAATAGTTGGGTCACCTCGTACTGGTACCACAAACTTTAGAGGGAATAGAAAGAACAAATTCCACTGCTAAATTTTTGTTCTGCTGCTGTGAATCAGGCGCCTTCGCCACTGTCCGACAACCGTTTATTTTTTCTCAAATATTTATTCTCCCAGAGCGTGTATTATCTAACTCAGAGGATGTGTTGAATTTCTTGTATTTATTAATTCTTTTTGGATTTATAGTTTCTTTGCTTTATTATTGCTCGAATCGTCCATTGTTTCCTGTGCACTGTTTATTTGTAAAACTGATCCAATACCTTTTTATTTGTTTATATATACTTACATTATTTGGTAGGTTGACGAAATAATTGAAGCATACAATTAAAAGATTGTATTTAATTTATTATTTGTTTTCATAATTATGTTGTTGTCCTTCCAACAACAACAAAATGCTAACCCTCGAGCCCCTTTTACAAAACTGTGACAAGGCATAAAGAAATAAGATTTCACACGTGACTAGTGTTTGTGATTGTCTTGGGTTGTTTCTTCACTCTCTATTGCGTAGTTCATCATCAAGCTTTTGTAGTTCTTCAGTTCAACACGGTTTGCATTTCTGTCTTGCCTCTCTGATAATAGACTCGGTGGCTGCTAACTAGGAATAATTTGTAATGTTTACAGAACTACAGATGATCTAACTGGGATAAATGTGTAATTTTACATACATTCAAACGAGCCAACTGGGACATATTTGTACAAGGGGCTTGACATAAGTCTTGGGCCTGACCATGAAGGACATGTCATAGATAGCTGAAATTTTGTATAGTGTTTATTCCTTTTCAATATAGCCACCGTCTGAATTGACACACTATTGCCATCTCTGCTTGACCTTGAAAAAACCTTGGGAGTAAAACACCCTATTTTTCAAACTAAACTAGTCATCGCATGCCAGTATAACTTCTTCATCGCTGTTAAAATAATTTCCTTTCAGCCTGTTTTTAAGATTTGGGAATTTAAAAAGTCTGATGGAGCCAAATCTCGAGAATATGGTGGGTGTGGAAGAACTGCAATATTCAAATCGTTGGCTGCTAACAATTTACCCTCGTTTGCTTCTGTTCACATGTCAACAGTCGCGGAACCCAGCGTGCACACACTTTTTTCATGTTCAGTCTGTTGTGTAAAATTCTATAAACTGTTCTTTCATTCAGTTTTACTCTACTAGCTATCTCCACAATTGTTATTTTTCGATCCAGGTCAATGATTTTATTCACTCTTGTTGCATTTTCATCGTTGCACTCTGAGGCTGGTCTACCAGATCTTGGCAGATCAGCAACATTTGAGCAGCCTCACTTAAACTGTTGACACCAGTTTTTTACCGAAGTATATGAAGGACAAGAATCACGAAACACTGGTTCCATCTCCCTGTGTATTTCTGTAGGTGTTTTTCCTTGAAACATCAGAAGTTTTATCACAGCTCTGGCCTCCTTCTTTTCCATTGCTTTATCAAATCTTTGGAGCAGCAGATCCGGTCAATAGGGTACATTGCGCCGTGCACCGTAGCGGGAAAACCCATTGAACAAACAAACGCGTACTTCACACATTCAATGCAAATATGATGAACTTTAAATGTGCCAAGTTTCATCTTCCTCCTATGACTCCTTCATGGTCAGGCTCAAGACTTATGTCAAGCCCCTTGTAATGTTCAAAGACCTACAGATGAGCGGACTGGGATATATTTGTAATGCTGACAGAGCTAAAGACGGGCTAACTGGGACAGATTAGTAATACTGATAGAACTGCACATGGACTGACTGCACATCAAACCCCAACTCCGACAACTGACTACAGAGATTACAGTTATATAACTACGGATATAAAAATAAAGCAGACATTCCATCAAGAACCAACCAAAATCGTAGAACAAGACAGACAGTTTATCATTAACATATAAAATAAAACAATACAGTGAAACAATAAACTATCCAAAGAAATAATTACTTATAGCAATTTTAGACACCATACGTCAAATCATCATTGATAAAGTCATACATCAGCTGGAGTTAAGGAAGACCACACTATGTGTAGACACAAGAGAAAACGAAAAACACTCATGGATATTCATTTCAGCTAATAATACTTTTAATGACACGTCGGCACACTATCAAAAATAGATATTGAGGTAAAATCATTACACTTAAAAAAATATAAATAAATAAGTAAATGGATTGAACAAGCAGAAACACTCGAATAAACCTTACGACGTGACGGTCAGACAGGCAGCTAGCAGTCCCTAAATGAAATAGACCTTTTCATGGCTAATGTAACAGTCCCTCCCCCACATAATTAAATAAAAAAAGGACAGAAATAACAGTACAGCAAAATGTAATAAAAATGCGCACAATATACCCCCGTATAACCGAGATATCACACCTCTTGTCAGGTTTTGACCGGATGTCGAATCTCAGAAATAAGTGAAACCAAAAAAATAATAAACTTGACCATGTGATACGTTAAGCAGCAGAGACAAAGAAGTTAGAGGAAAGGATCCTATTTATTTCCAAAGGGAAACAATTTATTTATTAACACAAATCATAATAAATAACGTATTTTCATTATTTTTTTAACTTTATGAATCTTTTAGACAAAATTATAGGAGGCATAAAGAATTCACTTATTTTTGTTAGTAGATTTGTTTATATTGTTACAGTTTTATTGTAAGTTATGTTTAGAATTAAAAGACTTTAAATAATTTGGAGTGTGATGCACATGTTAAAGTAGTGATCACTTAAATAATCTGCCACTTTCAATAATAATTTCAACAAGACAGCTACAGGATACACGATCAGACAGCACTATAACCAGCGTCCTTTTCAGGACGTACGCAGCGCTCACCCATCGGATCATTGTACGATAGCAATATTCTAAAATGGCTCGTACCAAGCCAAAAGCGAAAAAGAGGAAAATATATAGAAGCCCTCAAACACTTGTCATAAGCAGCAAACAAGAAACTGCAAAGATTACTGCAACTACTAGCGTCGGGGCCGGCCCTTCCCAGAAGCCGAACAATGCAACCTTGGACACTACAACCGATGATCGACCCAAAGCTTCAAAGGCAGAGGACAACCAAGCTCCGAAACCAGACATAGCAACATCACCGCTAAAACAAGATGTCGAGGCGGTAGCTCCATTGTGCAGTGACAAGTCAACATCTGCAAAACACGGCCACAAAACATCGAAGGCAGAGGGTAACAAAGCATTGAAACCCAACAAAATCAATCCACTGCCAAAACGAGATGTCATAGTCGAGTCTCCATCATGCAGTGACCAGCCAACTTCGGTGAAACTTGACCAGATGCAGACTAGCCAGAATGTGAATCCGTCCAGCAGACCACACACTCAAACTGAGACAGATGTCGGAAAGTGCCAGCTTCGCAAGCAGAGAAATGCTGTTTCTCACGAGACACTACAGGAGAGAACCACAAAGATCACTCAGATGTCGGGAAGTGAGGCCACACTCAGGGCCCTACCCGACGATAAAGTGATCGGTATCCTAGAGGCAATAACGGGCAAGAGAAGCATTAATAGAGTTGCAAGGCACGAAAAAGGAGTTATAATATCGCTAAATAACACGGAGAAGACAACAAAACTGATGGTCGAACTAGAGTCCGGACACAAAGAAGTCCAGCTGCCCCACCAGATGAAAGTTACTATAGAGATCTTCAAGAAGACCAAAAAGATAGTTGTAAGAGGGGTCGACAACAATCGGTCTACACAAGTAATCCACAGCCGCCTACAAACAGAAAACAAAAATATCAAAATAACGCAGGTTGAAAGTCTGAAGACATAAGACAAGAAGGACACAAACCTAGTTTTCTTAACTATTGAAGGGACTTCAAGACCAACACAACTCAAGTTAGACGATAGATATCGAAAAACAGAAGAGTACATTTCTCCTGTTATGCAGTGCTCAAAGTGCCAGCAATTCTCACATACTAAGAAAACTTGCAGGAGAGAGACAGTTTGTCGGTACTGTGCGGGAAGTCACTCATACAATGAATGTCTTCAGGCAAAAACGGATAACAACTACAAAGTACGCAACTCCAACAGAACCTGCGCAAACTGTCTAGGGAACCACGGGGCAAGATACCGTGGCTGTCCGATCTTCTATGAGACAAAGGCCATACTGAAGGAATCAGTGACAAAAAACATCTCCTTCAGAGAAGCAAGAAACCGAGTGGCTTCAGGAGGCACTGGTAAACAGGAACAACATACAAGAGCCCAGCTGGTAAAACTAACCACAGAGGTGCGAGACATAAAACAACAACTCAACGTCGAGACGAACAAGCAACACAACGAAGACTCAGATGCCATAAGAGACGAAACAATAGGAGCCTTACAGAGCGCACAGGTGTAGTGAAATTGACAGAGATACAACGGTAAAATTCCTCCAAGGATAACATTTAAGGATAAAAACATAATGCGTAGGCTGCTGATGTACATGATCGCCTAGACCGCGGGTCATCATCCCCATAAAATTGACTTGCTAGACCGGAGGGGAACGGAGTATCAAAAGGAAAAAAAAAAAATATGACTGGAAAGGCTAAAGAGACGCAATTAGGGGGCGGGGGGGGGGGGGGGGGGGGGGGGGGGGGGGAAATGGATGAAAGAAAAAAAATTCAAGTCCCCCAAATTGACACGAGGTACGGAATTGGACGTTTTGCGATACCAAGCGCTTGATTTGAATTTGAGCGGAAGAACGCAGATGTCTGAAAAAAATTACAAAAAAATTAAAAAGTAAATTTTTCTTAATATTAATGTAGGAATATAAAAAATTAGCTGGCCAGAACCAGATGGCCTAATCTCTGAGCAGTGAAACGAATATGGTCTTAATTTTTACAGACGGATAGATAAATTGAAAATTAATTATGACAAAAGACAGTGTAGTTTACATCAGCCACAGACTTGCATTGAAAGTCTAACATAATCGTTATTTGCACACAAAAACCACGACCTTGGGGACGCAGGAGGTGTTCAAAATTTACTTGGCATAGAAGTGAAGGGACATTGGTGGTAGCTGTGTCTAAATATAACTTTTTACAATAAAAATTTGAAGGGGAGAGAACGGTTGGGTCAAAAATCGAGCACAATTTTGTAGAAACACAAGTAGAGACGGACAGACTAACAGATAACCATCCATACGTGACTGAAGCTTGACTGAAATGACTTTAGTGAGGAAATTTGAAATTAAAAATAAACCTCGGCAGTGATAAACTGGCCCAACGACAATACATATCATTAGCGCTCAGAGCGCATTTTGGGGTCATTCTTCATAATAATTGTTTCCAGTGTTAGACGACACAGATTTTAAAGTGTGGTGTTTTCCCATATGAAAGGCAGTGAGTTAAATTTAGGGACGCCATCCTATAGCCAGCAGCTCAGCTGAGTTTTGCTAGCACTTCTGTTTTAATTATTCATAATCTGGTAAGATTGAAATTATTTCTTTATATATTTTGAATATTGTTTCATGTTCGAGTGATTTGGTACTGCCATATCGAAATCTAGCCTTACAAACAAGTAGGGATTTTGCTCTAGACCCCCCGCCCAAGTCAGGGTCTAGGGACCAACAATGTACATAAACTCCAGCAAGGGTTATGCAGCCAACGAATTCCGATCACAAAGAGTTGAGAATAAGGAAAACATATTACCTATCCTCTTTTAGGGTAGAAAACTAATAAATATTTTTCAGAATCTATAGTCTGGGAGGATCTATCGGATGTAAACCCACCATGGTAACTGTGCTGTTTGGTCAGAGAGATCTGACCTGTCTGTATAATGTGGTTGTTGTGTCAGTGTGGTGTCCAGACGTGGGTAGAGAATAGATTTTGACACATGGCCCATACTTTGATTGCAGAGCTGTGAGTTTCTGTCGTCAACGAAGCAGTATCTATTCGGGTGGTGATTTACACAAGTGTATCTGTGCAGTCCTTGTGACAGCGACCACCATTATTGCCCGCCAGCACGGAGAGGTGGGACCACCTGATTTCAGCACCAGAGCTACAAATACCAGATGAGTGAGCCTCTGGTCTGCTGGATATTCACCAACCCCATTTAGTTGCAGACGTACCCCATAAAAAACTTTTGCCCACCATTTTATGGACACTGTGTTAGTCAATTAGACAGGTGTGATGAGACCACCCCAACAGCACAGACAATATAACATATCCTCCCTAGTAGCTGCAACTCCCAGAAACATTTTAATAAAAACTAAACTATTTAGTACCTTAAATATGTTTCTCTTTCTCGCATTTATTTAGTATGTAACATTCCATGCATAATTTTTATAAATTTTAAATCCTTCTTTTAAAACAAGTTCTGGTCAAAATAAAACTTGATCCAGAACAAATAAATGTAATATAATTATTTCAAAAACTTTACACACGTGAGTTTGTTCAGTTTGTATTGTAAACACTTGTTAATCTTTATTAGTTTGTTTAAATATCTATGGGTATATATTTATAACTATCACACCACTAGTACACATCAATAACCCTGTTAGACACTTTACGCAGCTACTTCATTTAAAAAAAAAAAAAAATTAAGTGTGAGGTCGTAGTGGTAGCAAGAAAGGCCTTCTGACAATTCTCAATTACATTTTATCTCAGGAAGCTTCTCAGCTGGCCTCACTATACAATTTACATGTAATACTCAACATATACCACAAAAAAAATACCATTACTTTATTGGGGTCCTTGTCCAGGGGCATAATTAGGGGTCCCAACAGTAATATTAAGATCTCCTAGGTGGGAGAAGAGTAATAAGTAGGGAAATAAATTGTAAATTTCTCCTTTTGAAAAGTACAAGTGTCCTGCAGATAAAAGTTGGTGAATCTTCACAGCCTGTCAGTAATAATTAATTAGTTTAACTGGTTAGTTAGAAATTAGTTAGACTATAGTAAATTAGAAGTTACTTCGTGTATATACTGGTTAGAGCATTTAGCTTATATCTTATTATCTTGTTCTAAAAAGTCTGGCCTGAGGCAAGCAAATGTTGTAGATTCAGCTGCTGGCTCTCACTGCGAAGGATCGATGGGGATGGAAGGGACACAATTTTATATTACTACCGTAACATAACGAGACTGCATGTGATAATATATAATTGAAAGGGAAGATAGACAAGGTTGCTGAAGAGAAGAGGTTACAAATTGAGGCTGATAGAGAAATTAAGAGGCTGCAGAGTGAGGCAGAAGAAAAACGACAGCAAAGGGCGGCAGAAGATAAAAAGGCCGAAAGGGAGGCAGAAGATAGAAGGTTGCAGAGGGAGCACGAATTACGACTAAGGGAGCTGGAATTACAAGGCCCGGCCCCTGAAAATGGTGCCAGCCCTTTTGCCTCAGATGCTACGCCCAGTATGGGAGCCTCAAACTCAGCTATGGGGTTTCATTTAGACCTTTTTGTTGAGAAAGACGATGACATAGAGGGGTACCTAGGACGTTTTGAGTTATTAGCTACTACATATGGGTTAGAGAGAGAGAGGTGGAGTTTAAAGCTATCACACCCAAAGGGGGGATTGAGGGGTGCTTCTAGATGAGTATTTGCCCCAAATTGAACAGGGAAGACCAAGGACAATTTATGACATGTTAAAGCAGGCTTTGTTATTAAGGTTACGAGGAAGAATGGTGAAATTTTATCGTAGCGGAAATTTAGACGAAAATGCCAAACAGTTGTCTGGGGGAGAACATACCACAATCTCTCTGCCAGACTAGAACGCACCCTATTTGGAGCAATGGAGGCTCTGTGAAGACTCCCAAGATCTTAACGCAAAATGAATTTATGGATTGAGCTCAATTGAGAGAGGTCCACTGGCTCCAGACATGGAGAAAATTTCTATATGGAACAAGCGTGCAGCAGAAAGTTGGGGAAATTATTAACATGTTGCTGAGAGGTAGCAGGGCAAGCCCACAGGACAGAGGGTAAGTGGTGCTATAAAAGAACGCACATAGACCCAAGTTTTTAAAGTCCACAGCAATTTAATAAATTTGGTAATAGAGAGCAGGGAAATAAAGGTAGGACAAACTTTGAGCGGCCAAGAAATGACTATCGCGACAGAAACTCACTGTTCAATGACCAAAAGTTCAATGAAAGAAAACCGTTGAACCAAGGAAAAAGATGGTGTAAATGGTGCAAGAAGGATAACCATAACACCGAATTTTGTAGAAGGAAACTTCAAACATTGCTGCAATGAAGTCGGGGACGCAAAGATTAAAGGTTAATCCTAAGGGACAACCCGGAACATTATCACCCCCCAGATTTGTGCGGATGGTAATTTGTATGGGTCACCCAAAGGTGCCTTTAAGAAACAGGTTAGACTTAATGATAGCCTGTAGTGCAGTCCAAGCCAAGTGGACCCAGTCACGTATCCCACAGACCAACAGTGGAAAAAAAGGGGGCGACTAGGCCAACCCACTCAAGACCTTCCCTCGCAAGGATAAACGGTTAGACAACTCTCTTAAGTGGAAGGAGAAATTAGAGCCAGCAGTGATAGCTGAACCAAAACTACCCTCTGATATTGGGGGTTTGTTAGAACGTCTTCTTGGGGCACCCGAAAGCAACCCAGTGATCTATGGCGGACAGTGCACAGACCAGGTCACAGAAGAAGGCGGAAGGAAGGTGACCCTATAAACGCTCATCCGAGGCGAGAGGAAGGCGCAGGCTGAGGATAGGACACTATGCCCAGTTATTTAAAAAAAATGCCCCACTGCCACACACCTCGAGCACGGGGGAATCTTATTCAGAAGAATAGATTATTAAACCGGAAGACAGCGAACTAGATCCACTGGGATCACGGACAGAACGTTCTCTCCAAGAGATATAGGGCCAACATTAGATCCGGCGGCGCTTACAAGTTGGAACCGATGGTGACTGCGAAAGTCGGGTTACCCTCTGCCAAAAGATTGGCACTAAAAATACTATTGGGCCCGACTTCGAATTGTCGATGATGAAAACTATGTAAGAAGCATGTGGCGTAAATTATGAGGGAACCACCCCACAAGGGAAATCAGTGCAGGACCTAGAACCGCCCCGGGCGGCAACCTTTCGGCCTGCAAGGCCACTAAATAACACGGGTAGACAAGAGGACTGGGAGCCCCCTTTATCACACCCAGTCTACACTAGAAAGGATTCACCTGGCCCGCTCTGCGACGAGTAACAGAAGAACTTTAACCCCGGATAGGTGACCAATCCACTCGGATCAGCTTAATATCAATGGGGACACAGACCACGAGAGCGAAGATACTCAAAAACAATCAACAGAGGGGAGACAAACCCAGAGGAAACAATGGAAGAGGGATCGATAAAGAGCGTGCTGATTCTAGGCTCGAAAAGACCTCATAATACAACGCTACTACTGGCCGGGACAGAAGAGTTCCAAGACAATAAGTAAGAATAAATTCAGCTCAGATGTAACTTCTTCAGGACCTGGACAGATAGAGAGGGGAAGAGGAAGAGCTGTTTACCTCCATCATATCCCACTGTGAAGAGACTGGCCCCCTCGTTTTGGAAAGCTGGAGGAAACCTGGCAAATAGATCATTTGCAGCAAGCAGGAAGAAACTGCCGCAAATTTTAATAGGAAGGCAAAAGGACGAGGAACTGGCAAGTCGGAGAGAAGAGGGGTGCTACTCCTTACGGGCAACGCCAGAATAAAATTACACCAAGTTTGGCGGGTCCATATACGGTTTCTAGAGAAAAAGGAGTTCGAAACAACACAAAAAAATAGCAAACGGGACGGAAAAAAGTTAAATCATTGATAAAACCTGTAACCGAAGTATCTGGCCAGCCCCTCAGGAACGACCCCCTTCTAAGCCCTATGCTAATGCACCCCCGAAGCACCCCGCCCCATCCCCTCCCAGCATACCATTAATCATGGTGAACCCGCAGCCACCGGACCCCGTCCGACAGCCCTGACATCAACAACCACGAGGGCGAGCGATCAACCAGATACTGGAGGAACATACCGTGATAAATAACAGCAAAACAGGCCAATACCAATTTGCTCCAGTATGAAATGAAATGTAGACCACAAACCCAAACAGTATGCGCGCCTCTTCTAATCCGATCGCGGAAAGCACGGGACTGCAAAAAAGGACGAAACAAGCAATATTATAGAAGGAGGGGATATCAAACGCCCCGTGCCTCCACTATTAAGAAACGTAGAACTATAATAGTAGCTGCACAACGTCTGGGGAACACGCCTGTAGAACGGAATCCGGAAACCTGAACAAGCAGACACAGCCGGCCAAGTGGATCCCATACAGCCACAACAGCACTTTGCCGACAGCCCAAGGCACCACACACCTTAACCCACGGGGATCTTAAGTAAACGGTAAAACAGATCCCCGAGCAGCCTGAACGAGAGACAATGAGCGTGCAAAATATCTCGCCACATCGTAATGAAACCAATGACTTATTATATACCGCAAGGGCACAAACCAACTGCTTGGGAACATATCACGACCCATTATTCGGAACGCCTATGTCCATCTCGCGTTGAGTATCGAATGCAGTCGTTTGCGCTGGTGGTCTTTTTGCGCTGGACTGCGCATGACTGGTCTTGTTTTTTGGTCGATCGGTTTCCGCCCACCACTAGTGGAGTGAGCGATTTGGAATGGCGAAAGAGATGCCTCGTTGAAGAGGGGATCTCCGCTATTTTTTGTTCTGTCAGGGATGTGTAGTCCTCTTAATGGATATTTCGTTTATTCGAGATAATACCTCTAGTGTTTTCCCACATGTCGGGAGGCGTGATATTTCTGTGTATTTCCTGAAAGCAAGGTAAATTGACTTTTTCATTAACTCTATCGATTTTGGGTCGTGAGCGATTTCGATTCATAGCCTGTCTCCGAAAGTCGTCGTCACGAGATGTTTTTTCCCAGCTCACATGTCGCTGCATTGTACTGCATCGGTTGATGCATGTACCCAGGACCATTACTTGCTACTTTGTTAAATGAACTAGGTTTGGAAAACCTTTATTATCTAGAGGATATTTTTGAGGACATTATTTATACTTCGGCAGACGTGTCTGTCTTGCTGAAGTCAAACTAAGGAGAGTGAACTGATCTCATACATCTGGTTATCGCCTGGCTGTTATAGAAAAGGATGGAGTTTTTCACCTGACTACATTTACAGCACTTTGAAATATAACATGCATCTGACTCATCATTGTAATGCTGTCTACCGTCTATTGCTGTATTGAATGTTGCTGTGATAATGACTGTTTGATGTGCCTACACATTCGCGTAACCATTTTGTCACTGTGGCGTCCACAATAAATAATGAAGAAAAACGTCAACGGCTGTTACAAGAATCATTGACTTTATACGTCGTGAGTTTACTGACGTCCTATGTGGATTGCCCTGTTATATTTGTATGAACATTGTTTTGACTGAACACATCTGCACACTACACAAAACCAGACATGCGGATACCATCCATCATCATATGGCATCACGCATCATTTGGTGGCCATAAGCTGGTTTGATTCTGGTACCAGCAAACACGGGGTCCCTTACCCACTTCATTTTCAACAAGAATTCATCAGCATCCTTCAAGGAATTAACATTCTTCAATACAGTCAACATCTTCAAAATTTTCAAAGTACTCGGCGTTGCCCGGTAAAAGTCAAAATTTCAACTTTTTGACGGAAACAAGAATTTGACAGTACCCGGCGTTGTTACATGTTGCCGGATAACTCGGACTGCTGTTATCTTTTACGCAAGTCAAGCAAGTTGCTGCTGTCAAGGTTCCAGTGCTGTCGTTTTGTGAAGGTCAAGTGCCGGTTGAAACGGGTTGTTTTCTGAAGAAGGCCAAGTACCGATTTCCATCAACTTACTTTTGGATTAGAAGGTCAAGTGCCGAAACAACTCAACACACAGTATTTCAGAAGCTCTTGTACCATCGTGTTAGCAGTGGAAGCAGTTCAGATGTGCCATCATCGTTGGAGCTTCGCTCTTTAGGACGTTGATTGACATCCGTTTTTCTGCTGTTCTACGATTGGAAGCCTATAAGTTAAGTGGCCTGTTTGTATGTAAACTGTGCCCTTATACTTCTGCTGAGTCTTCTGTGTATCATCTCATTCTATATGTTCTATGTTTATATGTTATTTGTATATTTATATGTTTATATTTCAGCGGGTTCTCGGTTGGGTGGTGTCTCCGTTAGATTATGCCACGTCATAGAGGTCGTCTATTGTGAGCGTTTTCTGTAGGGTTTGCAAATTTCCGATACTGGAATTTGCTAAGCGACTTCTGTTGCTATTTATGTTAGCTGTGATGACATGTTTTAATATTGTTTTCGTTATTATTTCGCATTCTTTAGTTTTGTTTTGATTTGTTTGTATTTGTTAGCCTACTCTTGTCTATAATTTAGTTTCATACAACATTTTTGTTTATACACTGTGGTGTCATGTATTTTGTTTAATTCTATCGCAGATATCGTCACATTTTTTGTGATATTTCATTAATTTCTGCTTTATTTTTAGTTGATTTCTGCGAACGTTTTTGTATTGTTGCTGATCTTTGTTATTGTTTACATTGTTATTGTTTACATGGTTTGTATTGTTTACATTTTCAATGTTTACATTCTGCATGTGTTTACATAGTCATTGTTTACAGTTATAGTAATTAGTTAATGGGCTATGCTAATGCACTGTTACTACTACACTGATGATAAATGAATGATGAATAGTGTCGTGCACTATTGAATGAGAAGTGCACTTATGATCCAGAATTGAGTGCTGATATTTCATATACAAGTTCTTTGATTGGAGACTTGTTTCCCACAGAGACTGGGATAATATAATGTGATGTGAATATACAAGTGCTTAATTAAGACTTGTTACACTTAGGTTTGAAATAAATTAGTTAATTATTTCAGGTTTTGGACTCATATGTTAGACAACATGTCTACATATGAGCACTTTATTGAGCAGGGTAAATTGCTTGGGAAGACTGGTGATAAGTTAGAAGAATTTGCAACTGCTCGATATGATAAAGCAATGGAAGCTGAACAAAAGAAACTGCAGATGCAGGTGGATGAAAAAAGATTCAAAATGGAAATGGAAAAAACAGAAAAGGGCGATCAGCAGGTGGATGAAAAAAGATTCCGAGCTACAGCTAGAAGCTGAAAAAAAAAAGACTTGACAAAGACAAACAAGCTACAGCTAGAAGCTGAGATAAAAGACTTGAAAAAGAGGCTGAAAATAAAAGACTTGAAAAAGAGGCTGAAAATAAAAGACTTGAAAAAGAAGCTGAAAATGAAAGACTTCAAAAAGAGGCTCAGGCTGAGGAAAGAAGATTACAGAGAGAGGCTGATGAGAGGAAAGAGAAAGCAAAAATGGAACATGAAGAAAAGGTCTTAGCTTTAGAGTTGGAAAAATTGAAATTGACAAGCATGAGTAATGGTAATGATTCAAACAAGGGTTCATCTTCTGGTAAGGCTAATAATGATACTTTTAAGATTAAGTTACCAACATTTAGTCCTTCCAGTGATGACATAATGTTCTATCTGGACAGATTTGAACAAGCATGTACAGCTCATAACATAGACAAAGCAAAATATGTTTATCAGTTATCAGGGCTACTGACAGGTAAAGCTCTAAGTATATTAAATATGGTGGATGAACCTGACAAGAACAATTATGAGGTTGTCAGGGCCGCTTTGTTAAAGAAATATCAGCTTAACGAAGACGGCTATCGTCTACAATTTAAAAACATGTTACCTGAAAATGGAGTTGAATTCTCCGAGTTTATTGCAAGAATACGCATTACTTTCTCACGATGGGTTGAACTATCTAAGACGGAAAAAACTTATGAAGGACTTATGGACTTAATACTTAGAGACAAAGTCATGTCGTCTGTCAATGAGTCTTTCCTTGCTTTCCTTCATGAACGTAAACCTAAAACAATAAAAGAAATGGAAGATTTCTGTTGCCAATACGTAACTGCGCACCCACACATAACCATGGGTAACTCTAAGGTGAAAGAAGGATTACCAGTTGCTTCGGCAGCTCCGTATGGTCAAAACTTTGCTCGTAGATCCCAACAAAATTTTGATAGAAAGGGTAGCGGTAATTTCTGTCAAAATCATGGAAATCAATTTCATGGTGATTCTTCTTCGAAGAATTGGAGACAACCTGATAGTACTCGTTCTGATAACTTCAGAGGTAATAATAGTCGGGGTAGATCTCAACACAAAAAAAAGAGATATCAGCAGGCTAATGCTGTACAACAGGAAACTGAGGGAGCCTGTAATCATGTTGTTGATAGTAAAAACTTTGACGCTGTCACTAGTTCTGCTTTTGACTTTGAGAGAGCAAACAAATGCCCCAATGCAGTACTTTATTCGAACCGGGTACCATAACTACTTTGAGTTGTGGTCACCCACTTCCCGCTCTTCCTGCTGCTGTTGCGCATGACGGGAGGGGTTCTTTAATTCTACATAAGGGTCTTGTTAATGATACTCCGGTCTCACTACTTTTCGATTCCGGATGCACCACTATTGGTGTTTAGACAATCGCTTGTAGATCCATCTTGTGCTACAGGAAGGGTTATTAAATGTGTCACATTTGGCGGCACTCTAGAAAAATATCCTACTGCTGTAATTCGCATTGCCACTCCTTTCTTTACTGGAGATGTGCATGCTTGTCTCTTACCTAATCCTATTGCGGACCTTATTATTGTCGTATTCACGGAGTTAGGGAGTGTACCCCACAGCAGATTGCTGCTTGGGAAGATAATAACATGCAAGCTACAAATGCAGTAGTTACAAGAGCACAAGCTCTACAAACACCCGAAACTTCACTGAATAGTGATAATGAAGTTGATAGCCAAGATAGTCACTTAGTAATCACTCTCGTGACTCTTTCATAAAATTGCAAGAAGAAGATCCTTCTTTAAAAAAATTCTTCGTTCTTGCGAAGAAAGGTGATCCGAATCAGGATACAAATAGAAAATCTTGGATTGCAATGAGAAACGGCGTACTTGTACGTATGGTACAAGATTCGACTACGTCGGCACATTCGCAAATTCTTGTTCCCAAGAGCATGAGAGTCCAAATATTACAACATGCTCATGACTCGCAATGTGCTGGACATATGGGTTTTGCCCGTACGAAGTCGAGAGTCCTTGCGGCTTTCTTTTGGCCTTTTGTCAATAAGGACATTCGTATTTACTGCCGATCATGCAAGGTATGTCAGGAGGTCAAATCTAGAGGACCACGACATGCTGCGCCTATCCAGGCTGCTGACATTCCTATTCGGCCGTTTCAGAAAATGGCCATAGATATTATTGGCCCTTTTAAGGTCAAGTCGGCCAGAGGACATCAGTTTATCCTTACATGTGTCGATATGTGCACACGTTGGCCAGAGGCTATTCCTCTTAAGAGCATATCTACTACAGATATCGCAGATGCTCTTTGGTTGATATTTTCTCGCTTGGGGTTCCCCAGAGAAATATTGTCAGACCATGGCACTCAACTCATATCTGACACTATGTCACAGGTAATGTCTACCTTACATATTGAACGATCTCTCAGTAGTATCTACCATCCTATGTCTAATGGGTTAGTTGAGCGTCTGAATAGAACGCTCAAGACTTTGCTTGGTAAGATAACTGAAGATCATCCTCAAGATTGGGACAGGGTTTTACCCGCGGCTCTCTTTGCCTATAGAGAAGTCCCTAATGAACACACAGGATTTTCTCCCTTCGAACTTGTCTTTGGCGCGCGTCCACGCGGCCCTATGTCTTTATTACACGATCTCATCACTGCCGATGATATTAGCGATGAAACTCAATCCTCATATGAGTATGTCATTGCTCTTAGACAAAAGATCATTGAGGCATGTAAGCTAGCAACTGCTTCATCAGAAATTGCTAAAGAGAAGGCAAGGCAGTTTGCTAACAAGAAGATGTCTACGACAACTTTGTCCAGGTGACAAAGCATTCGTCCTACTCCCCAGTAGGGAAAATAGACTTCTTATTGCATGGAAAGGTCCGTATGCAATAGTCTCTCGGATTTCCGATGTTGACTATGTGGTCGATATTGATGGAAAGCATAAAACTTTCCACATAAAAATGCTTTCGGAATTTCACGAACGTCCGGACTATTTGCTGCCTATTTTCCAGGCAACGGATGATGCTCCTGCACCTCACGGTCATTATTCATCCCTGTCTGTCATTCAGGATGAGGAAGCTACCTTCTCTGATGTCAACCTTCCCCTTCCAGTGGTTCCATTACATTCCACGGAATCTTGGAAAAACGTTTCTGTTTCTCCTAATCTTTCTGGTGACGAACATCGACGAGACTTGTCGATGTTACAAACATTTCAGGATGTTCTCACTGACATTCCTGGACACACAGATGTCATAGAACATGACATAATTCTTACCGACAATAATCCAATTAGGGTTAGGCCGTATCCTATTCCTATACACTTTCAGTCGCAAGTGGAAAAGGAATTGGATGAAATGATTCAATTAAATATAATTGAACCATCGACTTCACCATATTCTTCTTCCATGGTTATTGTCCGGAAGAAGGATAAGAACATACGAATTTGCGTTGATTATCGCAAATTGAATCAGGTCACAAAGTTCGACGCTGAACCGATGCCTTTGTTAGAAGATCTACTGATTAGACTTTCTAATTCTAGATTCTTCACTAAACTTGACTTGTCTAAAGGTTATTGGCAAGTGCCTTTAGCAGAGCATGCCAAACCTCTTACTGCTTTTTCTACACCTAGGGGTCTATTTCAATGGAATGTTATGCCTTTTGGTCTCATGAACGCCCCTGCCACTTTCGTTCGCATGATGCGTCGAATTCTGTCACATCGTTCGGATGTCATCGCATACTTAGATGACATCTGTCTCTTCAGTGATACCTGGGAAGATCACTATTTAGGGTTATATGACTTACTGTCCACTCTACGTGAGAATAATTTGACAGCAAAACCTTCTAAAGCTTTTGTTGGTTTTGGTGAAATCTCTTTCCTGGGTCATCGTGTTGGTCATGGTCTCTTGAAGACAGAAGACCACAATACTTCCAAAATACTGAACATCTCTGTTCCTAAAACGAAGAAACAAGTTAGGAGTCTCTTAGGTTTAATTCAATTTTATGGGAGATTTATTCCAAATTTATCTTCGATCATGGCACCTCTATCAACATTGTTGAAGAAAGGTTCGCCTAATCTGGTCCGTTGGTCTGAAAAATGCCAATCTTCACTAGACCAAATCAAGAATATATTTTCTTCTCCTCCCATCTTAAGATTACCTACTCTTGATAGGACTTTTGTTCTTCGGAGTGATGCTTCATCCACTGGGATTGGAGCAGCACTGATGCAAGAATATGCAAATACTCTGCATCCTGTTATGTACATTTCTAGAAAACTAAATGCGGCAGAGAGGAACTACTCGGTTTTAGACCGTGAGTTGTTAGCGATGGTTTGGTCAATTCTAAAGCTACAAAGATTCCTCCTGGGCGCACATTTCATTCTAGAGACTGATCAGAAAGCTCTTACAGCTATTCAGACTAAGAATTTGAAGAGTTCGAGATCCACTCGATATGCTATAGCTCTTCAACCTTTTCACTTCACGGTACGAGCTATCCGTGGTGCGGATAATGTGATGGCTGACATTTTGTCTAGATGCCCACATGACTCCAACTAATACTTCTGTCCTATATTTCCATATATTACAGAGTCATAACACACCTATATTTCTACAATAGATTAGCACATCTGTACTTACTTTATATGTACACACTATCGTGCTTTGTTGTCATCTTCTTCTGTTCGTTTTTTAAAATGATAGAGGAGGACTGAGTAGTTAATATAAGGGCCGTTAGTTTACTAAACAGCCACAATTATTAATAATGTATTGTACCTTATGAAGCATATTAGTTATTAATTAGCATTATATTGCTTGTACTTTCTCAGAATGTCATTGTTGAGCTGAGGACTTACCTTACGAGTTCTAGATTGTGTACTTACCCTCGGAATACCAGAGCATATGTCCTGGATCGTCATGTAGTTTAACTTTACTATGTACTTATGTCATTACATGTCAAAGAATGTACTATTTAAATTTTCCTATCAGATTTGTACATCCATTTTTTAAAGACAATATTAGAGTATGCTGTTTAATGATGATTATAGTAACTTGCATACGTATATTGTGTTTACATGCTAACGTGATGTGTGTTGGTGACACCTCCCCGATGTGAATATTTTTTTTGAGACATATTTATTTTTCTGTTGAGGTATATCCTCACCAGACACTCTTAATTAGCCTATTGTTTGGCAATTTAATTAATTATCAGCGCATAATTCGTGCGTTTTGAGCCGCTTATCGCTTGCTCTTTGATATTGAAAAAAAAATATGTTCCACATTTTTTTTTTATCGGGAGGAGGTGGTGGTGATATGTTGCGTGATAAATTCTCGCAACATCGTTTTATTTCAATATCTGTTTTATAACGCAAGGGCAACAACTGCTTGAAATTTATAGTCACTTTTCTCGGTAAGCATTTGTCTTCTCGCGTTGGTATCGAATGCAGTTAACTTTTGAGCTGTGGTCATTTTTGCGCTGGAACTGCGCGCATGACTTGTCTTGTTGTTTTGGTCGATCGGTTTCCGCCCACCACTAGTGGAGTGAGCGATTTGGAATGGCGAAAGAGATGCCTCGTTGAAGAGGGGATCTCCGCTTTTTTTTGTTCTGTCAGGGATGTGTAGTCCTCTTATGGATATTTCGTTTAGTCGAGATAATACCTCTAGTGTTTTCCCACATGTCGGGAGGCGTGATATTTCTGTGTATTTCATGAAAGCAAGGTAAATTGACTTTTTCATTAACTCTATCGATTTTGGGTCGTGAGCGATTTCGATTCATAGCCTGTCTCCGAAAGTCGTCGTCACGAGATGTTCTTTCCCAGCCCACATGTCGCTGCATTGTACTGCATCGGTTGATGCATGTACCAAGGACCATTACTTGCTACTTTGTTAAATGAACTAGGTTTGGAAAACCTTTATTATCTAGAGGATATTTTAGAGGACATTATTTATACTTCGGCAGACGTGTCTGTCTTGCTGAAGTCAAACTAAGGAGAGTGAACTGATCTCATACATCTGGTTATCTCCTGGCTGTTATAGAAAAGGATGGAGTTGTTCACCTGACTACATTTACAGCACTTTGAAATATAACATGCATCTGACTCATCATTGTAATGCTGTCTACCGTTGATTGCTGTATTGAATGTTGCTGTGATAATGACTGTTTGATGTGCCTACACATTTGCGTAACCATTTTGTCACTGTGGCGTCCACAATAAATAATGAAGAAAAACGTCAACGGCTGTTTCAAGACTCATTGACTTTATACGTCGTGAGTTTACTGACGTCCTATGTGGATTGCCCTGTTATTTTGTATGCAACATTTGTATTTTCTGAATAGTCACATCTGCCCATACAGAACAAATAGTCCGGTACATTCGGGGATACCATCCAGTCCTTCATATGGCATCACGCCTCAGACTAATTTGGCTTTTCGCATTCGGTGTTGGAGGACCATTCGGGGCGAAATGAAACCTTCGGACAGAGTTAAAACTACATCGAGGAGTGGGAGCAGGTGCGGTTAAGGGAGCACATGAGGCGTACTAATGGGGGAAATATGAATAACCTCGGTTACTGCTGGGGATATCAGGATGCAATCTCGTACGATACCATACATCAATTGACAGACTTCTGCAGCTCTGGCGATGTAGTTGATTAGACATCGGGAGGTTGAACTTATATGCTATCCCCCAAAGGATCTTATTGGATGGGACGAGATTAGGCATTAACAAGGGGCAACACAGTGATATCAGGGTAGGGTCCCCTAGGATCAAGGCAACTAGGACGATCCCTGTAGAGAGCAGTTAGGTAGGCAATCGGTTTTATGAATGGAGGGGTGAGTTATAGTATGTCGTTAGCTAGAATAAAATCCGAAAGTCCATCATAAATTTTAAGTATGCGAATGTGACCGCTGGCAACATACATGACTACGGCAATGGTACTGCCAGATGAATTGCACACGAGACTGAATACGACTGTGACAATTCGCGTTCCCAGAGTTAAGCAAAAACTTACCCCACCCGGCGGATGTCACCCACTGCGTCTCATATGAGCCAGGACGGGTCGGTCCTGCACACCGCCGAAGCCACGCTAATGTAAGGACTAGGAGGGGCTTTGTTGCAAAAGATCACCACTTCACCAAACCCCGGGGAACTGAAACCAGTCGCTTATGCAAGCCGCAAATTGAATAAGGCGGAACAAGGATACTCCACAAGCGACAAAGCTGTTTTAGCATTAATCTGGCGGATAAAGACGGTTCAATCTATCTTGTAAGGTAAGTCGGCACATTTAGTGGTTGGAGACGGATCAACAGCCTCGGGGCCGTCTTCTAGTCTCAGGCGCTAAAGCATGCAAAACGCAGAATGCTGGGGTGGTTCTTTATTGCTAAAACAAACCCCCTTTTATCAGTTTAGTATCCAATATATCCCAGGCAAATTGAATGTCGGTGCAGATTTCCTCGTCGGCACCCCTGTGATCAAAATACTGGAGTAAACAATTCCAATGACGGAGGATGTACTTTTACCTTCATGCCGTTACTCGCTGGTTTTGCTTGATAGCTTGCGATAGGCAGTATTTCAGTGGGGAAGATGTGTAGTGAAATTACAGAGATTACAACGGTTCCAACCCAATCCCTCCAAGGATAACATTTAAGGATAAAAAACATAATGCGTAGGTGCTGCTGTAACTATGATTCGCCAAGACCGCTTGGGTCAACATCTCCCATAAAATTGACATGCTAGACCGGAGGGGAAACGGAGTTATCAAAAGGAAAACAAAAATAATGACTGGCGAAGGCTAAAGCTAGGGCGGCAATTGGGGGGGGGGGGGGGGATCGATGAAAGAAAAAAAATATCAAGTCCCCCCAAATCGACACGAGCAATGTACGGGAAATATGGACGTTTTAGCTATACCAAGCGCTGATATTAGTGAATTTGAGCGGTAAGAACGCAGCATGTCTGAATGAAAACATTAAAAAAATTAAAAAGTTGCGCATTTTTCTCTAATCATATAGGTGTTTTAGGAATATAAAAAATTAGTGGCCAGATGGCCTGGTTCCTGAGCAGTGAGGTGTCGCATCTATGGTCTTAATTTTACAGAACGGATATATCTTGCAACTAACGGCTTCAAAGACCCGTGCCAAGCGTAAGGGTGACCATCCAGCCACAGACTGCATTGGAATCAAAACATTATCGGGCTTATTTGCACCCATGCAACCTTCGACTTGGGGACCGCAGGTTTGTTCATAAATTTACTTGCCATAGAAGTGACTTAGCATTGGTGGTTAGCCTTGTCCACAATATCGACTTTATTACGGCAACCAACAATTTAAGGGGAGATAACGGTCTTACCATCAAACCTATCGAGCACAATTTTGTAGCAAACACAAGTAGTCTGACGGTCAGAACAAGCAATGACCTCCAGTACGTGCCTGAAGCTTGATGCTCATGAGCTTTCGTGAGGGCATTATGAATTATCAAAAATAAACCTCGGCGGTGATGGAGGCCACAGACAATCATACACAATAGCGCTCAGAAGCGCACTTTGAGTGTCATTCATACAATCTAATGAGTTCAGGTTAGGGTGACACAGATTTTAAAGTGTGGATGTTTTCCCATATGAAAGACAGTGAGTTAAAAATTAGGGACCCAATCCTATAGCCAGCAGACTCAGCTGAGTTTTGTAAGCACATCTGTGTTAATTAATTATTCATAATCATGGGGTAAGAGATTGGAAATAATAATCTTTTCCTTATATATTTTGAATTTGTTTACATGTTTCGCGAGTGATTTGCATACTGCCATATCATAAATCTAATGCCTTACAAACAAGTAGGGATTTTGCTCTAGAGAACCCCGCCCCCCCCTCCGCCCAAGTCAAGGGACTAGGGAGCTAACAATGTACCTAAACCACCCAGCAAGGATTATGCAAGCCCGATCAAGTGTTGAGAATAAGGAAACATATTACCTATCCTCTTTTAGGGTAATCCAAAACTAATACACATTTTTCAGAATCTATCGTCTGGGAGGATCATATCGATGTAAACCCACCATGGTAACTGTTGCTGTTTGAGTCAAGAGATCTGACCCTGTCTGTATAATGTGGTTGGTTGTGGGTCTTCAGTGGTGTCCAGACGTGGGTAGAGAATAGATTTTTTATGTGACACATGGGCCCATACTTTTGATTGCAGAGCTGCGATTTACTGTCGTCCACGAATAAGTATTCTATTCGGTGGTCGATATTACACAAGTGTTGTCTCGGTGCAGTCCTTGTACCAGAGACCACCACCTTATGTGCCCCGCCAGCACGACCCCTCAGGTGGGGACCACCTGATTTCAGCCCAGAGTCATACAAATACCTTGATGAACGTGAGCCTCTGGTCCTGGACTTTGGCTATTTCACCAACCCCCTTAGATGCAGGATTACCCCCACTGGACAAATTCCCTGGGCCATTTTGCTTGGACCACTGAGTAGTCAATATAGACAGGTGTGATGACGACACCCCAACACCCCGACAATAAATATCCTCCGCTTAGTACTGACCCCCCGCACCAGGATAATAAAAACTCACTTATTCGCTAGTATTAAAAATGATCACTTTTGCACTTTTATTATGACACATTCCATGCATAATTTTTATTCCATGGTCAACTTAAAATCCTTCTTTTAAAACCAGACTCTGGTCAAAATAACCATGATCCCAGACACCCGACACACGCCAAGTTCTAATATAATTATATCAACAACTTTACCCCGTGACTTAGTTCAGTCACCCCCTTGTAACACCCCCGTTAATCTTCACTAGTCCTTGTAAAATATCTCATGGGTCAATATTCTAACTATCACACCACAGTACCACATCATCCCCCAAGACACTTTACGCAGCAACATTCCACATTAAAAAAAACAAATAAGAGTGAGAGGTCGCCATAGTGGTGACAATCAAGAAAGGCCTTCTGGACCCCCTCTCGATTTAACAATTTATCTCAGGAGCTTCCCAGCTGGCCCTACCCATACCAATTAACTCCCGATCACAACACCACCCTCACACACCACACCACCCCAACAAACAGGCAATTGTTACAGAAAATGGAAATCCATCAAAACCACGAGAATAGAAGTCCCCGACATTTAGCCAACTCGGCAGAGCTACAGGCAGAGATACGAAAGAAAATCCTCAAAAGAAATTGAAACAGAGAGAAGGGTCGTAGAGGATAATCAAATCAAAACTTACATCAAAGAAAGAAAGCATGCAAAGAAGAAAAACATCAAAATATTCATCGAAACCCTAAAGGGACTTCCCTTAAGCCCAAATATAATATAAAAATAATCCAAAACAGGCACCTACGACAACACACCAGGCCGAAAGAGACTAACAACGTTTTGTAGACGAACCGAAACCAGGCGCTAGTGGTCCTTTTCATAGGACCAGTCACATCCATAGACTAGAAACACGTGAAACCAGCGAAGACGTGTACATTGCACATTTATATGTGATGATACTATTGATTGAACAGAAAAGGGAAAAAAACGGATAAAGAATTCATACACCCACGTTCTTGAAAACTTTAAAGCGTACTCTTTTTTATAGTGATAAAAGTATTAAAAAAAAAAAAGGATGTGGAAAAAAAAATAACACCCGAATGGACTAAACAGTTTCAGTCTTCTTCTTCTTCCTCGTTCGCCTTCAGACCTCCACATTTATGACTCTAATAAAGGCAGTAGTCAACCCAAGGCTCCCAACATCTCCAAACAGTTTTTCGTTGACAGAAGTGGGTTGTTGCCATATGCTACTCCGTTCATTACTGTAGGTTGGGCAGTATTGCAGCAGGTGTTCGACTGTCATTGGGCTGGTACCGCAGGTGCAGAGATCTGTTGCACCAATTTTGTATTTGTGGTACAGATGATATCTCAATCTGTTGTGACCAGTGCGTAGCCGAAAAATGATGACCTGTTCTTTTCTGGATAGTTGATGATATGCATCATTTTTTAAATGTCCCTTGTGCTCTCTTTCCCATTTGGACTTGAATGTAGCCTTTATAGTAGTCTTTGCCGTTGCGTAAGTTGTCTCTATATCATTTTGTTGTAAGGCACCTCCTTCCTTAGCAAGTCTATCTGCCTCCTCATTTCCTGGTATGTTGCAATGGGCTGGTATCCATTGGATAGTGCACTTCTTGAAGCATTCGGCCAGTCTTTCGAGGGAGATTATAAGATCTTTCAATCCTTTAGTTTGGTGGCTCCTTAGCGCTGATATTATTGAGAGTGCATCTGAAAAGATTACTTTCTGTTTTTCTGCCTGTGCTTTGCATTCAATAAGAGTTTCAGCTGCCTGTTTCAGGGCTTCTGCTTCAGCACAGAAGTTATTGCAGTATTTTCCAGTGGCAATTGCCATAGAGTGAATTTTATTCTTTAATTTTATGAGGATGCCGGCACCCCCATTTTCAACTGCATTTGTTGCCGAACCATCAGTATATGCATGTGTTCAAAGCTTTGCTGGAAATGTTTGGTCAATATACTTGGTTGCTATACACTTTCTTTGTTTCTGTCTGTGTTCCCTTACCTTTAATGCCTGGAATATCAGATTTTAACTTAGGAAAGCATCTTATTTTCCACAGTGGGATAGTTGAGCTTGTTGGGATTTTCTTTGCAACTGAGCTTGCTAGTATGGTATTATTGTTAATTTTTTCTTTTGCTTGGGCGACAAAGTTAGTTCGCTTGAGCCTGCCTCTTCCTAGTTTATTCATTCTTTGGTACATGGGGTGTCCTTCGAGCCTCTTAAATTTTTCAGCTTGTTTTAAGACTCTACTGTCACGTCTATCCTCCATTGACTGTAGCCCTGTGATGTTTTCCATATGGTTGATTTGTGTAGACTTTAGGGCCCCTGTTATACAGTTTCAGTGAAAGGACAATGAAAACACATTAAAAAAAAAACCAGGCAAAAAACAAAAACAAAAAGCTCAATAGACACAACTTTCGGCTAAGAAGTATCAGTGAAGGTATGATGAAAACACTGTTTTTTTTTTTGCATTTTTCCGTGTTTGTTTTATAAAGTAACCCTGCCTTTCTTATGTCATATTCCATTTTATTTTCCCAGTCGTGCTCTTCTTGCTATGCACTGGATGAACCCAAACTTCGTTCACTGTCCCAGGAGGCACCACTCAGAATAGATTTCGCGGCTGCGTGAAGCCATTTTATCTGATCCAAGCTCAGAATTCTGACATCGTAAATCAGGGAAATTGGACTCCTGAGATGTAATAGAACTAAAATTTAATGTCGACGTGTTTTTACGTGCTGGCCTTATAAGCACGTATACATTGCTTAGACAGCGCAGACTACGCTGGCTTGGCTGTGTTCGCCTTTTGTTTTACCCCTCGTGCGTATGCACACACGTCAAAAATAAATTTGTGTTTTTCCAAAATCAATTTATTGAAAATGTAAGATCAATTTTGCCCATCTAAAAATTTTTTTGGGGGATTTTATTTATTTATTTATTTTTGTTGTTTTGATTACTTACGATGTATTTTTGTTTGTTTTCCAAATATACAAACCCTGTGCATTTAGCAAAATGGAATACAAGGAGAGTACATTGCAAAATACATATAAATACTCAAAACTTACACTTTCATTGCCACGCAAATACTACTGTATATATTCGTTAACATACACATTTATACTTGCACCCATATGTTATTAGGCTTGCTTATTCGATTTCTCAAGATGAATAGAGCAAAATTAAATTTGGCCTCAATAATGTTAAAGAATAGGATTGTCCCGGTTTGTAAAATATTCCCAATAGAAAATAAAATACCCATCGCCCTCACACACACTCACATACACACTTACGCACACTTAAACCGATTTTCTAACTGCCGCTATTTCAACGACCGCTATTGACGACTTCCAATGCTGGCATTTTGACTGTCTGGGTCCCCATAATTACCAGTGTCGGATACCGTTGGTCGTAAATCTTCAACGTGTCACAGCGCTCCATAGATCTAGAAACTGGCGAGAAACGCCCAGGGTCAGCGTTAAAGTTTCTTTAGAACATTTTCCAACTCTGTTTTTTTTATTTTATTTGGACACCCACATATTCTGACCGAAGACCACGTGGTCTGCTGCTGGCTTGAGCACAATTGTCCTATAACAACTCTTACTTCTGCATCATCCGTCTAATAATAATAAATAAATACAAAATAAATAATAAAATAAATAGACTACACATGTCCATATGCATTAAAATGTAAAAATATTAATGACAATAATAATAAAAGAATAATAATAGTTACATAGAAAATAAAATAGTAATTTAAAGGCAGGCTTCTCTCTGTAGACATGACAAAAAAGGAGGATGAAAAATTTTAAACATGCACACACACTCTGTCACATGCACTTAAGATAAAAATATTGGGTGATGGAATCCCTCACCTTTAACGTTGTGTGTGTGGGGAGGAGGGGAGGGGAAGATTAGGATACGCACTGATGCGAGTGAAATGGTTAAAAGATTATTTAATAATACCATTGAAAGTGGCAGAGCATATTTGTGTTCACTACTTTAACATGTGCATCAAACACCTTATTTTTTAAAGTGTTTTAACTCTAAACATAAGACACACACAGAAGTTGTAATAATATAAATAGTGTACAAATAAAAAAAAGTAAAACTTTTATGCATTTTATAATTTTGTCTAAAATATTCATATAAATAAAAAAGTAATGAAAACATTTTATTTATTATGTTTTTTTGTTAATAAATAAATTGTTTCCCTTAGAAGTAAATAGGATGCTTTTCCCTAACTTCTTTGTCTCTGCTGCTCAAAGTATCACATGGTTAAGTTTTTTTCTTCTTTTTGTTTCACTTATTTCTGAGATTCGACATCCGGTCAAAACCTGACAAGAGGTGTGATATCTCGGTTATAAGCGGGGTATATTGTGATCATTTTTATTACATTTTGCTGTACTGTTATTTCTGTCATTTTTTATTTAATTATGTGGGGGAGGGACTTTTATATTAGCCATGAAAAGGTCTATTTCTGTGAAGGACCGCTAGCTGCCTGTCTGACCGTCACGTCGTAAGGTTTATTCAAGTGTTTCTGCTTGTTCAATCCATATACTTATTTATTTATATTTTTTAAGTGTAATTTCTTTTTTATGTATAACTTTTTTCTCGTTTTGGCGAGGCGCGTCCCGTTCAACCTAGTCGGTTATATTAGGGCGCATGTCCAAATATAAAAGACCCTTAGGGCTGAGTAAGTGTAATGATTTTACCTCTATATCTATTATTGATAGTGTGCCGTCGTTTCGTTAAGAGTATTACTAGCTGAAATGAAGATCCATGTGTGTTTTTCGTTTCTTCTTGTGTCTACCCATAGTGTTGTCTTCCTTAACTCCAGCTGATTTATGACTTTATCAATGATGATTTGACGTATGATGTCTAATATTGCAATAAGTAATTATTTATTTAGATTGTTTATTGTTTCACTGTGTTGTTTTCTTTGATATGTCAATGATAAACTGTCTGTCTTGTTCTACGATTTTGGTTGGTTCTTGGTAGAATGTCTGCTTTATTTTTCTACTCGTAGTTATATAACTGTAATCTCTGTAGTCAGTTGTCGGAGTTGGGGTTTGATGTGTAGTTTCTGCTTACTTGAAATCGTATTTGTTGTCAAACTATTTATTGTTTAAGGTAATGGTTTCAACAATCCTTCTCATACCACTATGACATTTATTAATAATCTCAAAAAACCTATATGACAGCGTTATAATTCAGCTCTAGTCAGTCCATCTGCAGTTCTATCTGTATTACTAATCTATCCCAGTTAGCCCGTCTATGGCTCTGTCAGCATTACAATAATATCCCAGTCCGCTCATCTGTAGGTCTTTGAACATTACAAATATGTCCCAGTTGGCTCGTTTGTAGGTCTGTAAAATTACACATTTATGCAAGTTAAATCATCTGTAGTTCTGTAAACATTAGAATTCGTTCCCAGTTAGCAGCCACCGAGTCTATTATCAGAGAGACGAGACAGAATTACAAACCGTGTTAAACTGAAGAACTACAAAAGCTTGATGATGAACTACGCAACAGAGAGTGAAGAAACAACCGAAGACAATCACAAACACTGGTCACGAGCGAAATCTTACCGTAGCTCCTTAAAACTAAATCAACCTAATGAGTCACACAATAAAAATATTGCTACGAACATTTAAGAAATACAACAAAATGTCAGGCAGAGAATAAAGTTCAGGTAGAACAGTTTGGTGTGTGACGGAATAGTGGAACAGGAGATGCAATATATTTTGTATAAGATGATGAGAAGAAGAAAAAAAACGTAGATGCCCAACAAAACAATTACACATTTTTTATTGACTATAATTATGCTTTTGACAGTGTCCATCACGAGAATATAATTGATTGCCTAGATGTTGTTGATGGAAAAGACATTAGAATACTCAGTAACCTTTATTGGGAACAAACTACTACAGTACGATCTGGAATGAATTACTCACCATACATAGATATAAAGAGAGGTGTCAGACAAGATTGCGTACTGTCACCCTGGATACTGAATTTATACACAGAAAAGCTGCATCAAACAGATAAAGGAAATGCCAGGACTAACCATCGGGAGGGATCAATAAACAAACTTAAATATGCAGATGATACAGTTTTGTTAGCTGAAAGTAAAAAAGAAGTACACGTACTAATAATGCAAGTAAACGTCGTAAGTTATGAATATGGGTTGAACATTAACACTGACAAAAATGGTCATTAACAGATGTAAGTAAATACTAGACCACAAGGCTTTAATATTTGAATAAGCATCCTAATATAACCGTCAGACCGTGCGTCTAAGTTCAACGGGGCGCTCCTCGCTAAAACGAGGCAAACTCATATTTAAAAGAGAATGATAATTAACAAAGCAGACGATAAGCCAATAATAACTATTTTTTTAAAGTTTGATTTATAACATCAAATACATTGGTTTTTTTTTCAGACAGTTTGCGTGTACTTTATAATTTGTTTAACCATAAACATAATCAAAAATTATATAATATCACATTAATATCAGTGAGTTTTATTGTTGTATTGTTATTCCACTAACTTCCCTTGGCAAAAGTTACGTTTCTTGAAAGATTATAATGACATCACTTTACCTGGTTATCTTGTCCGTGAGTCTGTTATACAAATGAGCTTTCTAATCACGCCTATAGGGGATTGACAATTGAGCCGTGTTCTAAAAAACAATACTTCTTCTTTCTCAAACACTATCAGGCGTCTACTTGAATATTTTCAAAGAAAGCAGTCGTCAGTTTGAGGCTAATTGTTTCTCTATAGAACATTTCTGCAAATAGTACTGACTGGTGACGGCCATATGTGCTGTCCATGTTCCGCTTATGTTGATGTTACGGGTTGTTTCTCTTTGCTCTGCAGTGATGGTCCAACAATGGCCAAAACCTAGAGTATCTAATGTGATTCTTCAAAGATATCTACCTTCGCACAAGATTACTCTTGGCAGAGATGCCAATAGAGTGCTTCTACCTTGAGGGAGTCTTCACTAGATACTCAGAAATCAAGAACAATGCTGAATGTGACTTAGCACAGTTAACTTATTATCTACCCAACAACTTTTATGAAGAGATATATTGTGTGATTTAGCCCCCAACTGATTTAATTAAATCTTAATTTAGTTGCTCTGTTTTACGTGTATTTAAATTGACTGAGACATAGTGGCAGTGCCGGGGTATGCAGGGTTTTCAGTTTACTTTACAGAGAGTAGGTTTGGTTAACTAGCCTTGACCGCTAGAGATATATTTTCCTCTCCTTTGTAAGATTGGGTCACCAGGTTCGATTTTCTTCTCTTAGGTGTTGATGTAGCAAATTTAATTGAGATGGATAGATTTCTTAGCTTAATCTCAAACTGTAGAAATTCACCTTTTCAACAGCGTTCTATTTCATGCAAATCGTTTAATATCTTTCAGCATGAACTTAAATTTCAACAAAATCTGGAATTCAGAACATTTTTACAATAATAAGCACAATAAAGTTCTAACATATCATCAGATGCTTTCATCGATGCAAAAATCCCTTTTGCATCTTTATCTCATAGGCCTACTCAATTGTCAAATATGGCGAACTTTTTCTTTCCACCGTGTTCCTTCCTTTAGGTTAACGTTTTATTTTAGGTTCGACGACATATTCCCATCTCTTTAGATTAGTCCTTGATTTCTTTATCATCATAAGTATTCCTTGAGTTAAATATTTTCCAACACAAGGGTATTTTCTGCTCAGCATGGTTTGAGGTGTAAGACTAGTTTTGCAAATTGACTCAATCCTCGAACCTAGTTCTGCTGCAACTAGCGTTGGAAGCTCTATTCAAATATTACATTGAATGATAGTCACTACTTAGGCAAGTAAGGAATATAAAACCACTCAATGTCCTGAAATACACACTTTATAATAAATGTTGAAGTTGATTTCCTCAAACTAAGGAATATGTAGGGCTGGACCAGACACGTCCTCTTCAGTTGCCTCCTTCCTTCAAAAACTGCTAGATGGCGTCGTTGTTCTACATTCCCCGGGGTAAATCTGAGCTATCCGATTGGTCAGGGGAAATCACCCAACTATTAGAAATAGCGTGTAGAAGCGACTCTGCCCTAAATATGTGACACTATAATTTATTATATTCTGTTTCTCATAAAATATAAAATTTATTTTATATGTTAATATAGTCTGTATCTGAAGACTCACGGTATACGCGGTTACATACAGATCCCGGGGCCCTGCAAATGTATCCCGTCGGGAGACATTTGTATACTATCAATATCCAAAACTATCCCAAAAATTTTCAGAAAAATTTTCTAAGTCGAAAAATGTTTCCAAAAAATTTAATTTCTATACTGGGGTCCTATGTCTATATGAGGTCGTCTGCTATGTAAAAAAAACTAGTAGTGGACATCAACTTCAAAAAGTGTAACTTATTCATCACATCATAATATTTTTCACCAAATTTTCTAATTGGCAACACTGACCAACAAAATATTCCTAACCTTCTTCTATTACAATAGATTGTCACCAAAAATTTTTGACGAGTGGCAACACTGGGAAATATGAGCAATAATATATCTCCTTGTCCTAACTCAATGTCATTACATTCAGAAATATAGTTGAAATCATTCTATTAGGCATGGTGGGTAAAGCATGTTATATATTCTCCGTTCTTTTTATATGCTCCCTATCATAAGACTCCAAGTAGTTCAGAAGAATCTTATGTTATTTTCAATCTTGGTTTTCCAATAAGTTTTGGGCCTACTTATTTACTGATTATGCATTCCAATTATATTCCAGTATAAAGTATTCCAAATATCCACATTATCCTTGTAATGACGATCCAATTGTACAAATCAGTAATTCATCCGTAGTGATTCATCACGTTTTCGCTTACACATTATTACATATGGGAAACTATGGCAGACATGAATATAAACATTTTCAAACAATTCATTTTGATAAACAATTATAATGTACACAAAAATGATTGAAAAATCTCATGACTTGTTCCTATTTATTTATATCTGAATTTTTCTTCCTGTCTTGGGTTTCCTCTACGTGATATGTGTAGCTATTTTTTCCAAGGTATCCAACACTTCGCCAGGTATCCATATAAATTATGCGTTTAGTAGTGATCCTGTTATTAAGAGTTTGGTTATGTCCAATCACTGATAGATTTATTTTCTTTATCCTCTGTCAAGACAATCTTCCTTGAAGTATATATTTTTTTCAAAAGTCTTTCTTGAACTATCAGTTAGTCATTATCCAACATCAACTAATCAGTAAGCATTAAAACAATATGTTTACAACATTTTACCAACATGTGAAATACAATGAAAAATTTTTCAAAGCATCATGGACTCTGTACATTAGGTTCTATATTACTTCATTTTTCCTTTTGTTCAAACAATCTTCCTGGTATTCCTGATAATTATGTATTTGTTATCCTAAAGCATCCTTGTATATGGTTCACTATTTTTTAAGTCCAATTTGTCAGTTATGGTGCTCTAGATCGTTTATTTAATCCTTTCTAGTGGTCCTGTTATTTCTAGAAATTCCTCCTTAATGGTTCCTTATGTACGATACTTAGCAATGCCTTCTACAACATTAGTTAAACAATAATCATTTTTGTAAACATCAACAACATTTTTTCCAATTTTATGACAACATGAGATAAAATAGTGTTGTACATATATTCAGTATATCAACACCAACTCTGCCTTCGCAGGTCGAGGGTTTGTCAGAGTCCTGCGGTGTTTATTACATCTGCTGACTACAGCCAGATGGGTAACCTATTTAATTTTCTAAGTTATTTGCAGGTGTGGGGCATGAGGGAATATATATACATATATTTTTTTATATATCCATGACTCGTCTTCATGTATTTCAAATCCAGGTATTCTTTTTCTTTTATATATATCCACTGTGTTGATCCATTACCCATTTGTCCGTGGGGTAACATCATTATTTTCAATCCGTGTATCCTATGGGCAACATTGAATTCCATCCATGTATCATATTGAGTGATCCAATCGCCGTCAAAATGTATCAGTCATATTTGGCTCTATGATTATTCAGTCAAATTATAAAAACGTTTCTATATAAATATCAGCAAGCAATTATCATTTGCTATCCACCTTATTATGACAATGGTTATAATACACAGCATATGTAAACATCAAGGAAATGTCTTCTCCTATACGGAGGTAATCTTATCATTTATTTTCTGCTGGATGCGGTAATTATGCAACTATTTTATTCATATGCCTTTTTTTTTTGTATATTTGTGGTTCTCATAGAATGTTCATATTCCATATATATCTCGTATTCATTGGTAATCCATACTCTTATGGTTCCTTTAATGGCAATCATTTGTCCCTTGCTTTGATCTACGTCCGTGGAAATCCATAAAAATTTTTCAAGTATTTTTCTCGTCTATTTCGTAACTACGAAAGACTATAATTGTATTTATTAGTGGACAGTACTGTGGGGCATTCGTGTATCAACATTACAACCAAACGTCAGCTGTGACAACATGACATAAAGTTTCACCCTAATAAGAAATTTCATCTTCATCATACATAAACAGTTGCTTCATCATCTCATGTGCCATTAGTGGTTATCATCCGGTAATGGGGTATTCAATGTGGGTTCAGCATATACAAATGCTATAGAAGGGTATTTCATTTGCTAAGTCAGCATGTGCAAATGTCATTTCTTTAACCTGGGGCAAAGGCACCATCAACAAATAGTTGCAATTTGTTCAATCTGGGGTCAGCATATACAAATGCTCTCAAAGGATTTTTTTTTCATTTGCAAAAATCAGCATGCGCAAATGTGATTGGGGTACTTGTCATAGGCAGTATCAACAAAATATTGCTGGAGTATTAGAGATCATGCTGGGAGGGGTATGACTGGCATAGGCAGTATGAACAAAACCTGTTGCTCACTCTCATGTGGTGATTTATTTTCTCTTGTCTACTATATCAGGTGCTGGTCATCATATCATCAAAATGTGTGAGGGTGGCATATAAAGATATAACACATTCTATAAAAACATTTACAATGTTCTCTCTTCTTTATATATTTTTTTTCATTTTCTTTTATGTCTTGTCTCTTTTCATTTTCTGTTTGATTTCTTTTCTGGATTGCAAATTTTCTCTCTTTTTTTTCATTTCTTTTCTCTTTTCTTTTTGTATCACAAGTACGAAAGAATGATAATAATCAAATCACTAAACATTCTAGCTACTACCAATATTCCTAATAGTAAATCCTAACCAATAGGGCTGCAAGTAATAGTTTAGGTTAGAACAGAATGAATATTGTAGCAGTATCTGTTGTCAATAAGTGGTGAGGAAAGGATACATCAAGGATCTCCTGATTACAACATGATTGTAATTCCAAGGAATGAATATGATTGGGATTGAAAAGATCACAAGTCTCAATATAGTGGAAAGGAAAAATAGTAAGTTAAAGATGTTGTAACAGTGGAGTGAAGAAAATCTTACTATAGAGAGTCAAGGTTGGGATATGGGATCTTGGAGAATGTTTAAAATCTTGACAGTACTAATATACATCTGGGTCTAAAATAATAATGTACATTGGAAAAATAAACAATCCTGTGGAGAAAGATAGCATAACATGCAATACTAGTTTTGGGTATGAATTATATGCTGTTAACAGATGTCATAGTAGGAACAGTATGATTGATCAAGGTGATAGATATAAAGGAGTTTAGCATAATAGAGATTAAAGAAATATTAGTATGGGGTAAGAAAAACTACTGGTGTAAAATGTCTGCATGAAAATGCACTAAGATGCGAAAGTACAGAACTCTGGAACTGCAAGGACAAGAAGTCTGGTGAATGAAGCGTGGAATATGATCAGTTACAAAAGTGTAGATCCATGTTACAGCAGAATCAGTGGGACACATGTGTTATAGGTAAGGTTGTATAAGTTAACATCAAAACTGTCTGACTAATAAGGGTGTCTGTAAACAAAGAACATTGTATCATCTGTGTCATCTTTATTTCAATAATCCAAATAAAAATGTCTAACTAGAATCCTGCGTGGGCTGGTCCTGATTGTTCTCTGGGCATCAGTAGTGGTATGGCCGGGAAAAACTTTTCTGGCATAAAGTCATCTATAACTGTCAATCTGAACATAGTCTGAAACGAAAGTACATGTGAAAGTTAGTACATTGTTAAAAAGTAAGTGCACATCTGCGTTGACCGTACATGGGATGGCATGTACATTGAAGACTCGAGGGGCGTTTTTTTTTTAGAATAGCTTTGCGAGGTCTTTGAATTTTTCCATCGCCTCTAGCATTGCTATTTCCCGACTGGTTAGGCGAGCATCATATCGAGTAGCAGTAGGCGACACTGCATTTGCTGATTGTTGGGGCACTGAGGACATTGACGAATGCGGTAATAGCTTAACATCTTTTGATTGCGGTGATGGTTTCACTGTTTGCATGGCTGGAACATCTGTTAGTTTTGAAGCAGGCATATGTTTCGCCTTGATGATTTTTCTTCTGACTTGGGTCTGTGGTATGCTAATACCGTTTTCAGTGGGCGTAATTTGCACACTGTTGTTTTTAACTAGTAGAGCTGATTCTAACACTTCTCGGCTGGGCTTTGAAACACGATAGCATTTCTTCAATATTTTTCGTCTGATTTCATTTTGTGGCAATTTCATGCATTTAACGACAGGAGGTGAGTCATCTGACCCTGCTGTATAGGCGCGTTTGACACTGGAGCTGACTGGTATAAATAATGTGCTATCCGCATCACTGGTTTCAATAGAACTGGCTGTATCAATGTCTGTCTCTTGTTCATATAGTTCTACCATTTCTCTGTCATTTTGTTCGTTGGGGTCTGACAAAGCTGTGCTGGGGCCGACACTGTCTTCTCCCATGTCTAGTTCTGTTTCATCTCCATAAAGATTGCTGGTATATGGTTCAACAATCTGCTTGGGTATAGTTTCTTCAGGGTCTGATTGTTCTGAACGACCAATCTTGTTCTTGTGGTATAGCAGTGTTTGGTTTTCACTAGTGTTAAAACTGGAGCTGCCTGAATTTGGGGTGTGATAGTGTTGAGTTCAGTTTTAGTTGTAAACATGGTAGCCGTAAGCCAGTGGAAGGCGTCACCGGTCCAGCTCAAATACGCGAATGGTAGTAAACAACAAACGTCAGAAAATGTTCCTTAAAATGAACTCCAACAAGTATAGTTCAACGGGTTAACAATTGGCTGCACACAAGTCGGCGATGACAGTACATATATATTTTATTAACATGACACCAACGGAGTGCAACGAGACAATCATAGTTACAGATGCAAAGATCACACGTCGAAATGTTAATACTACTGTTAACAGTTGTTGCAGATTCTCTAACAGTCAAGTTCTCTTATATTCCAGTGACTAAGGATCACAAACTGTTACCGTATAATATTCTTCTCATTCAAGTCCATTGACCTTCTTTCAAGGACGTCTATCATGGTAACGTATTCATACTCCAGGATAAAATCTTCCATATTACATTTATTAAATTCCCAGACGTTCTTCATACATAGCGTTATATAGCATATAGTTTCACACAAAGTCATACACGATAATACGAACAGGTTAGAGATTCCAGTTGGCTAACCTCTCCCATTCTATGCCACGATTCTGGCACTGTTGTAACAGCATATTAAAACATGTGCATAAAGTAATCAATAACTTCTTCCACTCGTAGGAATCCTTCTTCTACGATACAAATCCTAAAGGCAAACGACTCTGTAGATCCATTCTAGGAATATCGTATTCCCGCTAGACTAGTATTAGAGCGGCCTTATAATACAGCTTTAAATAAGAAGTGGGGCGATAACTTACGTGACATTGCTGCTATTGGTTTCGACCTGAAGACCAATACAGATCACTAGAATAAATGGCTTTCCATAAACATGCCATTGAATACAAATATAATATAACAATCATGGACATAAACAAGTTCCATGTTGCCCCTGCAAATCATGACGTCACAAACTACTCAACTAGGTTACCCGTGCGTTCCAAAGCAACACTCACTGCTTTGTGCACGTCAGTGCGCGAATCATTCGACCGCACAAATAATATAACTATATCAAGACTGGTGCGTACATTTGGCAGGACCGAAGACTACCCCCTTAGGTAATAAATGTACGTAACAGCTCCCTTATTACCTCCCCTTAAAAAAAATTAATTCTATTAATTTTTTTCGAACTAATTACTCGAGAGAGGTGAGTCAAAAACTACAACAAGATATGAAATGAATAAAGTTATATCATATTAAGAAAAGAATAGTAAATTGAAATCAATATAACTAAATGACAGTATGCATTAAAGCACACATGCACTATCGACCTACTTTGGAACGATGTGGTAAAACAAGTTGAAAATGAAAATGAAAATGAAAAAACAACAAAAAAAAAGATGATAATAAAATTCAACTAAGTTTTCAAAAAAAATTTGAAACATATGATTTCGAAATGAAAATGAACAGCACCACTGATGATAATCAATGATAAGAGAATCAATAGAACAGAAAATTTTAAAATACAACATGCAAAATGAAACAAAGCATAATTAAACACTTTAAGAAGCAACACACTTACTGTTATCTAACACTAGTAAGTTTGACTAGTTATCTAAAAGTGAGATATCATGTAGTGGGATACGTGAATACACGTATTGCGAGAAACTAATAAAGTTAGTAGATGTGTGATTTATAATCAATCAAATCGATTAAATTGAATTATTCTAATTAATAGTACCTAATTACACACAAATAAATAACTACTAATTTATTTTAAGTAATTCTAATTCCAATCATTGTGAATATTCGTTTAGAACTATTTAGAATCGACAAGAATATGTTCTCAATGTTCCATGCACGAAATACATTTACGAACACGATATGTAGTGTAATATGTTCCATAACAATAATGAATGTCTATTTGTCACTTTTAACAATGTTTCCATAGTAATAACAAAGTTAATGTAGTACCAATGTTCCCGTTCTAACAAAACGTTACTACACAAAAAGTCATGTTATAATTCAGAAGTAAGTATATCCTGGAAGTTATACTTGTACGAATACTGCAGAACTATACATAGTCTTTACAGATGTACAATCAGTGACCATGTACAAAGTTATTCATGTTTCGGTGAAGATGTTTCTCCATCTGGAAGTGGTTTAGTTTCAACACGTTCACTAGGGCATCTTGACAGACAGTCTGCGAACACATTCTGCACTCCAGGGAGAGCTCGTATCTCAAAATGGAACGGTTGAAGCGCTATAGCGTAACGCGCTGACTTTGATGACTTAACGTTCCCTGGGTTCAGTGCTGTAAGAGCTTTCTGGTCTGTTGCTGAGTTATTTGCCGGTTGAAGATCATGCACTGAGTATGGTTACTTTAGTGATCTTTTGTTCATCGTGCTTTGTTTAGTATTACGCGAATTAGGGTGAAGGTGTTCATACAACTCAGTAGCATGGTATGAAGAAGTAATTCATGTAATTTGAACTCAGCAACATTAATGAAGTAATTAATGCCTTCAGGTTGAGTCCGTAATATTTAATCACATGTACACACAGGATGATCATTTCAAATAGGATTAGAACATAAGTCCGTATAAGTCATGCATAAATTAATCAATAACGTAGACTGCTGGTTTACGTGTCAATGTCCGTTTAAGGATACAATGCAGTATTGTCGTCAGAACATCACAGCTATATGCACGCGCAGCTAGACATGGCTACCTGCCGACAGTGAGACTGCGAGTCTGAATATTCATACGAATTTGACGATTTATTCTCCTCCTTCTGAGGATTCTAGTTAAACACTAACCTCCGTAAGTTTCCTCTCCTATAGAGTTCTAGGACTGACCCTGGTCCATCATAAATGCACATATAAATGGCTATATCATGCCATTGAATTGGAAGGTTAGAAAAACGCAGCTATTCAGCTTGGCGGTCAAGTAACAAAGGGTAGCGTCTCCTAGTTACCGACTGTGACCCAAACAACGCTAGACACGTCATAATCGATCGTGTATGGAGCGTTCAATAATTGAAACATCTATCGCAATATATTAAATGTCTTAACCTTTACAATTGCACGTCTGCTAACCTTTAGCAGACGGCGTTAATATCATATACCGTAACAATTCGGATTCCACCACAAAGTGTGATCCGAGGAGATAACGATCCAATTTTGTGATTGACCAGACAAGAGCGAGGAGCTCTTTATCCAGAACGGAATATTTCATCTCGCTCGTCGTAAGCTTTCTGGATACGTACATAACCGGAAATAAGGTGCCTCCGTATTCCTGCATCAAAACTGCCGCGATAGCGTAGGAAGAAGCATCACTGCGAAGAACAAAGGTGAGATCTTTGTTAGGCAACCTTAAAAAAGGCTTATTTGAAAAAAAATTGTTTTATATAGTCTAACGCCGTTTGGTGATCCTGCGACCACTTTATTACATTAGATGTGCCTTTTTTTAGTAACGAAGAAAGAGGTGCAGTTATAGTAGACAAATGAGGGATGAATTTAGAATAGAACTGTATTAGTCCTAAGAGCGACCTCACTTGTTTTTTTTGTCTTAGGTGCTGAGATGTTTAAAATTTTAGAGACGTTACTGTCTTCTGTATACATTAAACCGCGACCTATACGGTGACCAAGAAATGAGATGTCATGAAAACCGACAAAAGCCTTTGAAGGTTTCGCTGTTAAGTTATAATCCCGTAAGGTAGAAAGTAAAGATTTTAAACCCTGAATATGTTCATCCCAAGAGTCACTGAAAAGACAGATGTCATCTATATAAGTAATGACATCGGGACGATGAGACAATATGCGGCGCATCATGCGTACAAAGGTAGCTGGCGCATTCATTAATCCGAATGGCATAAAATTCCATTGAAAAAGACCCCGTGGCGTCGAGAAAGCGGTGAATGGCTTTGCTTTAGTAGTGAGTGGCACTTGCCAATAACCCTTTGAAAGGTCAAATTTAGAAAAGAATGTGGCATGAGATAATTTCTCCAATAAGTCGTCTAAAAGAGGTAAAGGTTCCGCATCGAATTTTGTAACTTTGTTTAATTTCCTGTAATCTACGCAAAGACGTATATTATTGTCCTTCTTCCTAATGATTACCATAGAAGAAGAATATGGTGATGAAGATGGTTCAATGATATTTAATTGAAGCATCTCATCCAATTCCTTATCAACCTTATCACGAAAGTGTAAAGGGATAGGATATGGGCGAACTCGAATAGGTGTATCGTCAGTCAGAATAATGTCATGTTGGATGACTGACGTATGACCTGGGATGTCAGTGAGGACATCCTCATACGTGTGTAGAATATTAGAGACTTGCTGACGTTGATCAGCCGAAAGAGTAGATGAGATAGTAACATCATTCCATTTCTCAGTGGAATGGAGTGGTATAACTGGTATTGGTAGTTGTACATCATCGAAAGAAGATTCTTCTTCTTGGATGACCGACAAACTAGAATAGTGTTGAATAGGAGGTGTAGGATCGTCAGTTGCCTGAAACACTGACTGTAGATAATCAGGACGTGAGTAATACTCCTTCAACATATTAATGTGGAAGGTTTTATGTTTACCATTAACATCAACGATGTAGTCGACATCGGATATTCTTGAGATGATCCTGAAAGGACCTCTCCAGGTAATTAAAAGACGATTGTTATGAGCAGGTAGTAAGACAAAAGCTTCATCACCAGGAATAAGCTGGCGAAGACGTCTATACTTGTTTGCAAATAGACGAGCTTTTTCTTTGGCTTGTTCGGATGATGCAGTAGCTAGTCTACAAGCATCTATGATTCTCTTTCTAAGAGAGATCACATACTCATAGGATGATTGAGTTTCCTCTTCAATATTCTCATCAACCAATAAGTCGTGGATTAACGACATCGGACCGCGTGGTTGCATGCCAAAAACAAGCTGGAATGGAGAAAACCCCGTTGCTTGATTTTGTACTTCGCGATACGCAAAGAGACAAGCGGGTAGGACCCGATCCCAGTCTTGGGGATGGTCTTGAGTCATCTTACCCAACAACTGCTTGAGTGTCCTATTGAGACGCTCAATTAACCCATTTGACATCGGATGATAAATAGAACTCAGAGATCTGTCTATACCTAATGTCTTCATAACTTGAGACATGGATTCAGAAATGAACTGAACCCCATGATCCGACAAGATTTTCCGTGGAAAACCAATGCGTGAGAAGATTAACATCAATGCCTCTGCTACACTGGCAGATGAAGTGTTTTTGAGAGGGATGGCCTCAGGCCAACGAGTGCACATATCAATGCACGTAAGGATATGCGTATGCCCTCTAGCAGATGGTAGCATAGGACCAATAATGTCTATAGCCATTTTATCAAATGGTCTAATCGGGATGTCCGCAGCTTGAATAGGAGCCGCATGAAATGGACCCCGTACCTTAACTTCTTGACATATCAAACAGGACCGACAATAGAGAGTAACATCTCTATGAACGCCTGGCCAGTAAAATGCAGAAAGCACTCTGGATTTGGTACGCGAAAAACCCATATGGCCCGCACATTGCGAGTCATGAGCATGCCGTAATATCCGAGATCTCATACAGGATGGGACTAGAATCTGAGAACATAAGGATGAATCCTTTTCCCGTATTACTCTAACCAAAATCCCATTTTTAAGTAAAAAGTCATGTTTAGATTTTTCAAGTTTGTTGCTGGTATTATTTTTGTTCACATACTGAAAAATTTTTTTTAATGAATCATCACTTTTTTGTAATGTTGCAAACAACTCCCGTGAAATAGGAGCATCATCATCACAAGTGGTATGAACTGTAGGTTCAACAGGTGTATCATGCGACATATTGGTAGCTTGCGCTCTAGTCACTACTGCATTTGCAGTTTGAATATGTCGCTCTTCCCATTCAGCAATTTGTTGAGGTGAACACTCTTTAATACCATGTATGCGACCAATTATTAAATCACAAATTGGATTTGGAAGAAGACAAGCCTGGATCTGTCCTGAAAAAAATGGTGTATGAAGTGTTATAATGGCTGTGGGAAATGTTTCCACAGTTCCGCCAAACGTCACACATTTCACAACCCTGCCCGTCGCACAACTAGGGTCGATCAGCGAAGTCCGGACGCCCACAGTGGTACAACCTGAGTCGAATAAAAGAGAGCATGAAATATTGTTAACAAATCCTCTGTTAAACTTAAGAAAGCCCTGTCCCTGGTGTACTGACGCAGGAGTGGCCATGCAGACTGCAGGTAGACTAGGCAAAGTATGACCGCAACGCAGCGTCGTGATCGCCTTGGGCTGGAAAAGAGTAGAGCATTCTGAACAATCTTTGACTTGGGTACAATCAAGAGAACAACACATAGCATTATGAGTTTCAGCTCCTTTACCCTGTTCAATGTTAGCCTGTGTATCAGTAAAAGCAACATTAGAATGTCTACCTGTATTACTCGACGATCTATCTCGTCGGCGCGATCGATTGTGATTTTTGTCATTAAAATTGCTACAATTGTCGTTTCTGCTAGAGTTAAAATTTGGATGAGTCCGATAATTTGTATAATTAAAGTTATGATGTTCTTTAAAATTTTTATTCCAAGAACCTTGTTTGTTTTGCGGACCCTGAGATTTTGATCTCCAGTTTTGTCTATTATAATGTCCTTGATTATTTTTAAAATAATTGTTACCAAAATCTCGCGATCTGTGAGCCTGGTTCCAAGAAACATTAAATGGAGCAGATTGTTGGAATTGCTTCCCTTTGTAAAAATTACCATTGTTAAAATTGTCATTATTTCCCTTATTGACATATCTGTCAGCACTAAAAGAGCGATTACGTGAAAAATTGTTTTGTTGTGCTGCAAAAGCAACAGGCAATTCACTCTTAATCTGTGCATTACTTAGATCCATGGTTGGGTGAGCAGTGCAAAAGTTTTTTGCATGTTCTTCTAAGTTTTTCATTGATAAAGGTTTCCGTTCGTGTAAAAATGCGAGAAATGTAGGATTTACAGACGATAGTACCTTATCGCGCATCAGTAAATCAAAGAGACCTTCATACGACTTTTCAATTTTGGATAATTCGATCCATCTTTCTAATGTTAGTCGTATCTGTGACAGAAAATCACTAAAATTTCTGCCAGATTGAGGTAGTAATGTATGAAATCTTAAACGATATTCGTCTTCTGTCATTTGGAATTTTTGTAGAAGTGACGCTCTAAGAGCATTATAGTCATTTCTCTCACCAATGCTGGTGGTATGATAAACTGCTAATGCATCCCCTGTAAGTAATCTGGATAAATATGTACGGCATAGCGCTTTATCCACGTTATAAGACCCACAAGTGGCCTCAAACCTATCTAGGAAAAATATTACGTCATCCGACGGGGGATTAAATTTTGGTAATTTAAGGTGAATTTCCTTAAAATGATCCTGTCTGGATGAAGTTTGGCTTTCAAAAGTTCTCTGAGAATTAGATTCCTGAGTTAACCTAAGTCTCTCATATTCTGACTCTGCTAATTTTAGTTCATGCTGTCGTTTTCTATCATTCTCTTCCCTCTCAAGATGAAGTCGTAATGTATTTTGTTCAGCTATTAACCTTCTTTCTTCCATTTCCTTTTGTTTAACTTCCAATTCTTTTTGTTTCTGTTCTGCCTCTCGCTGAAATCGTTTCTCTTCCAATTCAGCGGTTAATCTCATTTTTTTCTCATTCTCCTCCGCCTCAATCCGTTTTTGATCTGCCTCAAATTTCATCTTCTTCTCTTGTTCCTCAGCCTCAATCCGTTTTTGATCTGCCTCAAATTGAAGTTTTTCTAGTCTTAAAGTTTCTAACTTTCTCTGTTCGGCTTCTATTTCTTGAGCTTTCTTATATTCTGCAAGTGCAAATGCTTTTGCTTCATCAGGAGCCATCTGAAGAGCTTTTGCTTGCTTAATGAAATAGTCTAAGGTAGCCATTATTCAATATTATTATGTAATAATACTATTTAAAAGTGTTACTACAACTAGTGGTCTTCGTTCCTGTTCTAGAACGGTAAAATCAATTTATATAATAGGCAATAATATTTATAATTAATAATGTAATTTATAACATGTAATGGTGTGAAAGCAATAACGTGACAGACAATAGCACAATACTGACACGACACGATATTCAAGACAAACGAAGACGTTCGCAGAAATCCAACTAAAATAAAATGTGAAACTAAAATGGAATGTCGTAAAGAATTACGATGATAACTGCGATCAAATATTCAACAAGACAATAGACACCACAGTGTAAAAAACATATGTTTTGTAAAAAACTGAACGACAGGAAAGGTGAGACGGACAATAATCACATACAAAATACATCATGAAACTAAGGTACAAGTAAAATAAATACCAAAAACAACGATTAAAACTTGACACTACAGCTAAAACAGTCAAGTTTCACAGACTACCAGACACAGTGGACCAAAGATCCTTCTATGCTCACGCATAGGAACATTCCACTGCGGGAAGTCTGCAAAATAATGTCCTACAGAACAGTCACGAAGGCCCTGGTGTGAAACTGGGATGTATCCTCCGTGAGTCTCCAAACCCTACCTCCCACGAAGAATGAACAACATATAACATATAACATGGAAAATATAGATATGGACATATCACGGAAGGCACAGCTAAAAGTAATAAAGCGTATAAGGAGAACACGTTATACTTAACTCGCGTGCAGGAAAAAAATCAATGTGCCTCGTCTCCGTGTATGTACGTTTGAGGATGAAATACTTCGTTCTGAGTATTAGACCACAGCTCGCACGTAATAGTGACTAAGAGATCATCCCAAGATGTTGTCGCCTTGAAAGTTCAGATCTTCAGATGATCCTAAGATGTTGTCGCCTTGAAAGTTCAGATCTTCAGATGATCCTAAGATGTTGTGGCCTTGAAAGTTCAGATCTTCCATTGCTGATACTTGTATAGGGTACGTTTCCTGTGAAATTCTAGATTTCATAAACACACTGGAGCACCAATTACTGTTGAGTTCAGTTTTAGTTGTAAAGATGGTAGCCGTAAGCCAGTGGAAGGCGTCACCGGTCCAGCTCAAATACGCGAATGGTAGTAAACAACAAACGTCAGAAAATGTTCCTTAAAATGAACTCCAACAAGTATAGTTCAACGGGTTAACAATTGGCTGCACACAAGTCGGCGATGACAGTACATATAAATTTTATTAACATGACACCAACGGAGTGCAACGAGACAATCATAGTTACAGATGCAAAGATCACACGTCGAAATGTTAATACTACTGTTAACAGTTGTTGCAGATTCTCTAACAGTCAAGTTCTCTTATATTCCAGTGACTAAGGATCACAAACTGTTACCGTATAATATTCTTCTCATTCAAGTCCATTGACCTTCTTTCAAGGACGTCTATCATGGTAACGTATTCATACTCCAGGATAAAATCTTCCATATTACATTTATTAAATTCCCAGACGTTCTTCATACACAGCGTTATATAGCATATAGTTTCACACAAAGTCATACACGATAATACGAACAGGTTAGAGATTCCAGTTGGCTAACCTCTCCCATTCTATGCCACGATTCTGGCACTGTTGTAACAGCATATTAAAACATGTGCATAAAGTAATCAATAACTTCTTCCACTCGTAGGAATCCTTCTTCTACGATACAAATCCTAAAGGCAAACGACTCTGTAGATCCATTCTAGGAATATCGTATTCCCGCTAGACTAGTATTAGAGCGGCCTTATAATACAGCTTTAAATAAGAAGTGGGGCGATAACTTACGTGACATTGCTGCTATTGGTTTCGACCTGAAGACCAATACAGATCACTAGAATAAATGGCTTTCCATAAACATGCCATTGAATACAAATATAATATAACAATCATGGACATAAACAAGTTCCATGTTGCCCCTGCAAATCATGACGTCACAAACTACTCAACTAGGTTACCCGTGCGTTCCAAAGCAACACTCACTGCTTTGTGCACGTCAGTGCGCGAATCATTCGACCGCACAAATAATATAACTATATCAAGACTGGTGCGTACATTTGGCAGGACCGAAGACTACCCCCTTAGGTAATAAATGTACGTAACAGATAGGTATCAGCTGACGATTTATCACCGCGGGAGTAAGTTTGAGTGTGAATATAAGTTGTTTTGTTGTTGTCATCGTGTGACGTCTGAGGCATTATTTCTTCATTTCTAATGCGCAGGTCTTGGAGTCGATTACGCAATTCAAGTGGTGGGATATCTTCTTCGCTTTCGGACGAGTCTCGTTGTTGTCTTGCTCGATGTAGTGCATCGGTGGGTGGTCTGGGTATGTGGTCGTCTTGGTAAAATTCAGAGTCTGTCGTCTCTGACTCTGATATGTCAGACGGATCTGTACTGGATGGATTATAATTTAGAGTGGCCTTTCTGACTGGTCTTGTATTTGTCGTCAGAGGCGGAATGGGCCGGTGGTTATCAATTTTGATTTGTTTTGCGTGAGCTTTTGTTTGGTGTTGTTTCTCTTCATTCCAGATAATGAAGTTTACGGGTGTAGTTTGTTTCATGATTTTGTAGCCATCCAACCATCGGTCATCGAATTTTGAACTGCGTACATGTTTCTTGTAGTATACTCTGTCTCCTATTTTGTACGTTGGTAGCTTGGCTGATTTATCATGTTGTTTCTGTTTCTTGTGAAATGCCTTCTGCGTATTTCGTTGTGCAATCTGGTGAGCTTTATACTTTTCTTGAAGGATTATTTCGATGGGGTCTTCTCCCATGTATTTTCTTTGTGGGCGAAGTAGGTTGTCTAACGGAAAGTTTGGTTCTCTTCCGTATAGCATGAAAAAGGGTGACCTTCCTGTGGTATCGTTCACGTTTACTCGGATGGCTTCAAGAGCTTGGTTAATGTATAGGTCCCAGTATTGGTGGTTCCCTTTGATATATTTGCTAATAATATCATGTAGGGTGGCATGCATGCGCTCATTTCTGCCATTTGCATTTGGGCAATAATAGGTGGTTGTGGTATGTTCGATATTCAGCTGGTGTAAGGTGGCTTTAAATGGGTTACCGATAAACTGTTTACCGTTGTCCGAAATGATTCGTTTTGTACAGCCATGCCTGGGAATGAATTCTTGTAAAAAAATTTGCGTGATGGACTGCGATGTGGCATCACTGAGTGGGTAACTTTCTGGCCAAACTGAGTATTGGTCAACTATGTGCAGGAGGTATTTGTTGCCTGATTGGGTGAGTGGGTAAGGACCTGATAAGTCAATGCTTACTGTTTGCATGGGGTAATGGGAAGGTTGCATTTCTTGAAGGGGAATTAAATGTGGCTTCATGTTCCGCAATTTACATGTTTTGCAAGTGGCCACGTACTCTGTAATGTCTTTGTAGAAGGTTTGCCAATAATACCTTTTCTTTATAACATCAATTGTTTTGTCTCTTCCCATGTGCCCGTTGTTATCATGAAACTGTAGTAGTACTTCTGGGATTAGATGTGCTGGAATGACTTTTCTTAGTGTCCCTTCTTGTTTACTATCAATATAGTATAGAGCTCCATCCGTTGGGTGTACTGTAAAATCTTTACTTTTTGTTGGGTTTTCCTTCACGTATGTGAGCAGCTTAACAATTTCTGCATCTTTCGCTTGTTCTACTCTCATGTCAAACATATCTTGACTTTCTTCTTCTACTTGAGTGGCAGAATCTGAGGTACTTCTTCGACTTGATGAAGTAATTTCATTAATTTCTTTTGCATTATCGTCAATCTCTGAGGATGTGCCATCATTTTTGACTCTATTTGTTTTCACTTCAGTTTCATCATCATATTTAATCCTGGATAATAGGTCTGCACAGGTGTTCATTTCACCTGGGATATGTTCGATAGTGGTGTCGTAGGACTGCAAATTCATTGCCCATGTCTGTAACTTCTTTGGCTGTTCTTGTGTTTTGGTGAGCCAGTTAACCAGGGGCTGATGATCAGTTCTTATAATGAGTTTAGTTCCTCTGACATAAAAGTCAAACTTTTGTACTGCATAGTGTATGGCGTATGCTTCTTTCTCAGTGGTGGTCCACCGTTTTTGTGACTTTGACAATGCGTGGGATAGGAATGCAATGGGTTTCTCATTGGGGATGTTTGGTAGGATGGGTGTTTCATCTTCTAGTACTGGTTGTACCAAACATTTACCAATTGCGTTATCTGAGGCATCGGCGTATAGTATCATGGGCTGAGAAATGTCTGGATTTCCAAGCAGTGGGATGGTGGTTAGGGCATTTTTTAGATACTCAAAGGATCTCTGGCAGTCTTCTGTCCATTTGAAGCGTGCATACTTGCGGGTAAGGGCTATCAAAGGCTCTGCTGCTCTGGAGAAATTGATGATGTGGCGCCTATAGTACCCCACTGTACCAATAAATGAGCGTGTTTGTCTCACCGTCTTGGGGCTAGGCATTTCTCTTATGGCTATGACTTTATCTTCATCAGGTCTGATGCCATGTCTATTGATGACAAAGCCTAAATATTTTGTTTCTGTCTTTAGAAACTCACACTTGGACAGTTTTAACTTTATTTGGTGATGCCTGAGTCTATCAAACACTGTTTCAACCTTGCGGAGGTGGTCTTCCATCGTGCCTGCGGTATGTATCAGGATATCGTCTATGTATGCCAGGGCAAATGGATGTAGACCCTTTAACACTTCATCCATGAGTGACATATATGTTGCTGGCGATCCTTTTAGACCAAATGGCATAACATTCCAACAAAAACTTCCGATATGCGAACAGAATGTGGATTTCTGTTTTGCCTCAGGTGTCATGGGGATGCACCAAAAGCCTGACCTTGCATCAAATGTGGTAAAGTATGTAGACTTTCCTAACGTCGCAAGTAGATCGTCTATCCTGGGGAGGGGGTGGGAAATGACTTTTGTGATTTTGTTAAGGGCACGGTAGTTGCAGCAAAAGCGACTGGAGCCATCTTTCTTTGTTACGATCACTATGGGTGAGGACCATTGGGAGTGGGATCTTTCGATGATTCCTGCCTGTAGCATTTCATTTATAGACCTTTCCACTAGTTCTCTGTTTTTCAAGGGTGTATGATAGGGTTTCATATGTATTGGCTCCTCGGTAGTTGTTTGAATGTCCATTGTGACAGTGTTAGTTCTGCCCAATTCCATGTCGTTTAGTGCGAATACATCTTGGTGCTTTTCTACAAACGTTTTCAAACGTGGCTCATTATCTTCTGTGGCATTCAGGGTTGCAAGTAACTGAGCTATTCTCTCTCTGTGTTTGTGATCTGCCACTATATTTCTGGTCTGTCTTGCTGCCTCCGTTTCCTTCCCATAGTATTGGGGCATTTTTCTTGCATCTTGTGAAAATCTCTGCTCCTGGTATGTGGCTTTCTTTTGCGTATTTCTTTGCCGTTCATTGGGCTGTGCTTGGTATTGTCTCCTCTGCCATGTGCTGTGTGCATTTCCATTTGTCACTGCATTTACTGTATAATCATTTCTTATTATATTTCTGGGGTAGTCGTTGTTGTGCCATTTTTTCTGATTATTTCTGCCGTAACTGCGCTTATCCGCGTGCGTTACTGTATTTCTTCCGTTTGTGCTATAGGGCTGTCTTCTTTCCCTGGGCGAAAATTTTTCATTCTTTCTATTTCCAACTTTGCTGCTATAGTATCCTCCTGTGGTGGAGTCGTATAAGAATTCTTCCTTTTCTTCGGAACATTCAATTGGTTTTGGGACTTTATCATATCCACCTGTTTTTGAGTTATATTGATACTCCATGGGGCATGTATCTCTGTCTTGTCGCTTCGGATATCCTCCTGGCAAGACAATCTCTGTTTCTCTGTCACTCTGTGATATACAGCACTTCATCTTTTCTCGTGGTGTGCTGGGGCGCAAGAATGAGTAATTATAGTCATTTTCATACTGTGGCCTTGCTCTTCTTATGTATGGACTGGTTCGTTTCTGCCATCTGGGTAGGGTATGCTGTGGTGTAACATAACTGTGACTGATATTGCTGTCTTTTTCCGCATAAGCCTTATAACTGTTTATTTTCCGTGTACCATGGTTATTTGTACTGCGATTTCGTGCATTATGTCTAGTGGGAGTGGTTGAGACAATTTGTGAATGGTCTCTATTAGTTTTGGTTTGTCTTAACGTTGACGTATCCACTTGTGCTACGATTGTGCCTCTATTTATAGTGGTAGTTTTTCCTGACACATTCAATATCATGATGGGGAAATCTCTAGCCTTCGAGACTTCAGCGATTCCCTCTGTAATTTGCAACAATGGGTCATCAATAATGCTTTCTTCTGCTAGGGGCTGTATTTGGATTGATTGCCCTGGTGTTATGTACTCTGAATGTTTTACTCTGCCTTTTGCTATGACCAGGGAGTTTGGAGCCACCGTTATGGGAGCTGTAAGCCTTACCAAAGACGCTATGTGGATATCGTCCTGGAGATCTATGTATGTATTGTTGACTTTGATTTTCTGGAGGTCATAGTATATTCGAACTTTGTGTTTGTTAAAAAAAATCCCTCCCTAGGATAAGATTTCTAGACATTCCTTTAGTAATGACAAATGGGTGTTCAAAATTTGTTTCGCCTAAGGAAAATTTTAGCCATGCTGTCCCAACTGAATTTAGTCTTTGTCCCGTGACTGAAGCTAGGTGTGTTTTGGACGGTTGAAATCGTACTACGTGTTGGATCTTCTTGAACAGCTGGAACCTAATAAGGCTGATGGATGCTCCTGTATCTACCAGTGCTCTATATTGTTGGCCCTGTATAGCCATGATGCAGGAACTGGGGTCCGGATGTATTTTAGTTCCATCATGCAGCATTTATTCATATTGTATTTTTCTGGATGGGCCCACTTGACAATTTCTGTTTTGTGTTGTTTCTTTTGTTTTGGACCATTTTCTGTGATTGTTGCCCTCACTAACGGTCCTGTTTAGTGAGTGGCGCGGCCGTTTCCCTGACGCATGAGGGGTTGAGGTGTGCCTCTGGTATACTGATTTCCGATGTAATCACGTGGGGGTGGTGCGGGTTGTTGTGGTTGGTAACCTCCTCTTCTGAATGGTGCATTATTGTAATTTGCTCTACAGGACTTGTAACCATGTCCGAGCCTACCGCATGTGAAGCATCCGTTTGGATTGACATTATTGACGTCGTTTTGCCTCTGTGTCGGGGGTCTATAATTGCGAGGCCTATCATCTCGTTGTCGTGGGCGAGTCCATTGCCTCTTGGCATGGTCAACTTCCATAGGCTCATGCTCATTATAGTCCCTATTTTCTGGTCGGGGTTCCCTACCTGCTCTTTGTTGGAACCTTCGGTGAAGATTTTCCTCCTGTATTGCTGCTTGGATTGTTTCAGCAATAGTCTTGGTGTCTTTTCTAATGAGATGCCTTCTGATATTTTCCGCTCTAAGGCCATCGGCAAATATCCCCACTAACTGTATTTCTACATCAGGTGTGGTAGGGATTTCTCCACAAAACGCCTCTTCTGCCATATTGAGGAATCTATCTCCAAAAAGTTGTACCGATTCATCTCTTTCCTGTTTCATGCTTCTAAGGACTGACCAAGCATGCATTTTGTCTATAATTTCCCCATATCTCTGGGTGAGCTCTTTTTTTAGGGACTCGTAGGTTTCTGTGGGGTACTGCTGGGACCTCCTTCTTAAAAAATCAGTCACGTACGAATCAGAACCTAACAGAGCGATTTTCTTTTTCTCTTCATCCGTTGTTGCCTCTGCTAGTGCCGCAAATTTTTCCATGTCGGACAACCATCTTCTGAATTTTTTCTTGTTTCCATCGAACGGCTGAACAATGGATCTAACCTGTGTGAATTTCGCGTAGTTGTCATTTTTCTGTAGGGTTTCAGTAATTTGCCGTAGCACTATTAGTGTTGGTCCTTCCATATTTTGTCTATCCTGCGGCTGCAGTGGTTGTGCTTGAGCGAATCTGTTTTCCTGTTGCTGCTGTTGTTCTACCCCAAGTTGCTGGAAGTTTTCCATTAATTGATCCATCTTCGCTATTTTCTGTTTGACTTATAGTGGTGGGTTTTTGCTTTTTAAAGAGATCCTGGTCACGGCACCATATTACCATCATGTGGCAGTGCCGGGGTATGCAGGGTTTTCAGTTTACTTTACAGAGAGTAGGTTTGGTTAACTAGCCTTGACCGCTAGAGATATATTTTCCTCTCCTTTGTAAGATTGGGTCACCAGGTTCGATTTTCTTCTCCTAGGTGTTGATGTAGCAAATTTAATTGAGATGGATAGATTTCTTAGCTTAATCTCAAACTGTAGAAATTCACCTTTTCAACAGCGTTCTTTTTCATGCAAATCTTTTAATATCTTTCAGCATGAACTTAAATTTCAACAAAATCTGGAATTCAGAACATTTTTACAATAATAAGCACAATAAAGTTCTAACATATCATCAGATGCTTTCATCGATGCAAAAATCCCTTTTGCATCTTTATCTCATAGGCCTACTCAATTGTCAAATATGGCGAACTTTTTCTTTCCACCGTGTTCCTTCCTTTAGGTTAACGTTTTATTTTAGGTTCGACGACATATTCCCATCTCTTCAGATTAGTCCTTGATTTCTTTATCATCATAAGTATTCCTTGAGTTAAATATTTTCCAACACAAGGGTATTTTCTGCTCAGCATGGTTTGAGGTGTAAGACTAGTTTTGCAAATTGACTCAATCCTCGAACCTAGTTCTGCTGCAACTAGAGTTGGAAGCTCTATTCAAATATTACATTGAATGATAGTCACTACTTAGGCAAGTAAGGAATAAAAAACCACTCAATGTCCTGAAATACACATTTTATAATAAATGTTGAAGTTGATTTCCTCAAACTAAGGAATATGTAGGGCTGGACCAGACACGTCCTCTTCAGTTGCCTCCTTCCTTCAAAAACTGCTAGATGGCGTCGTTGTTCTACATTCCCCGGGGTAAATCTGAGCTATCCGATTGGTCAGGGGAAATCACCCAACTATTAGAAATAGTGTGTAGAAGCGACTCTGCCCTAAATATGTGACACTATAATTTATTATATTCTGTTTCTCATAAAATATAAAATTTATTTTATATGTTAATATAGTCTGTATCTGAAGACTCACGGTATACGCGGTTACAACATACGGGTGCAGTACACTCAAAAGGACTAAATCAATTATATATATATACATAGTTCCAAAGGTTGTTACAGCCGGGAGTTGTAGTGAGGATGAGCTCTCACTGCAGATAAAATACTCCTATGGCACGCGCCTCAAGCAGCCTCTGACAACCAAGTCCAGCTCCCGACCTTTACGTGTGGCTCAATTTGAGCCCGGCGGAACTGTTTTTACAGACGGGAGAAGGGGAAAAGGCGAGCGACTGGCGCGTTAAAACCAGCAGCTTCGGGCAGATAGGGCTCGTGATCCTTGGTTTGTAGCTTATCTAAGAGAAGGAACTCTGAATTCAAACAACCGCTGCCTAGCGGGAATATCAATTTATGGAATTGGCTTCGGGAGTAAACCCTGAGGATAAATCCGGAGTCGTAGTCCCTAAGGCAGTCTAATGTCGATTTGACATTATTCTGGCAACTCCTGCGACGTGGCTGGTACCAAACTGTATCGGCTACTGCCGTTCCTTTGGATCTACCAGCTGTGTGGAGATGGGAAACATGCTGCATGGGCAACAGCTTGATCTCCATATAACTGTGTCCAAGCTCGCGCCCTGGAGAGGACACTCCAGCGTCACCCTATAGGTGTCGGCAAAATACGGGAAGTAGCAGTTACCGGTTATAAGCATTTTGCCCAATTGGCGTAGTTCATGGCGCCAGGGGCTACTTCCGACAGTGGGAGAGGTTCTAGGATCTCACTGGACAGCTAACGCCCGCTTCATGCTGGTCAGCTCCAGTCAATAAGGTGTTTTACCGCCACTGTCTGCTTTCCCCATTGGGTGCATGGGGATTAGTGTCAAACCCGAACTGTGGACAGAAAATCTTGCACCAAGCAATTATCAGAATAATAGAAATAAGCAAACTCTCAGATTGGGATGCTGGAACGTCCGGACTATGTTGACTGGACTATCCGAAAACCTACAGGACGTAAACGATGTAAGGAAGACAGCCATAATTAATGATGAGCTTAAACGACTTCAGGTGGATATAGTTGCACTTCAGGAAACGCGCCTGGCGGGCTCTGGAACGGTGAGCGAGAAGGACTACACATTTTATTGGCAAGGGAAAGATCTTAATAAAACTAGAGAACACGGAGTAGGTTTTGCGGTCAAAAAATCGCTAACTAAAATGGTTGCACCAGGCGAGAATGGATCAGAACGCCTGTTAACGCTCCGCCTGCAAACTAGCACAGGTCCCATCACCCTTGTCAGTGTGTATGCTCCTACTCTGTACTCTGCCTCAGAAGCTAAAGATGAGTTCTACGAGAATCTAGCAGCAGTCATCAAAAGCATACATAGGCAAGATCAGCTTGTTCTCCTTGGTGACTTTAACGCTAGAGTGGGGGCCGATAATGTTTCATGGCCTTCATGTCTGGGCAGGTTTGGTATTGGCAAGATGAGTGAAAATGGACAACGGCTCTTAGAGTTGTGTGTCCACTGTGGTGGGTTTTGATGATAAGAAGGTTGGTGTATGGTAAAGTTGTACTTGAGTGAGGTCAATCTGTGAAGGTCCCAGATGTAGACAATTGATAGCTGTGTTTCAGAGTACCTTGCTGATACCACCTACGATCTCACTCAAAGTTATATTTTGGCCTAGTATGATTGAGAGCTATGTTTAGTGTCTAGGGTAATGTAAGAGTGATGTTAAAGAACCTCAATACAAAAACATACACATACATATACTAAGTACTATGATAAACTCAACTAACTCCAGGTGTTAAATTTTATATTTAGAATTTCTTTTGTTAATCTTTATTGGTCCTGAGCCTAAAGTTGTTTTGGTCAGGACTACCTCTCAATGAGAATCAATTTAGATAGATAGATATATTTACATATATATATATAGAGATATTTACATACAAAAGACAATATGTCCATAGTACAGTGTTACAAATTTTCAATTTGATGTTAATTACTCTATTTTAACTAACTGGTACTTGGAGGCAGGTTGGGGATTGTCATCATCCCAAAGTTCTTTTGTTTCACTGGGATTGTTTATTTTATTCTTTGGGAGGAATGTTTATGTATACACAGGAGATTTTTCTTAGTCACTGATAAGTTGTCCCAGGCCAGATACTAAGACTTATCTGGGCCCTGGAATCACAGCAGTTGTAGTTGGTTTGGCCAAACACCTCAGTCTCCTCTGGTCTTGAATTTCCTTACTATAAGCAGGTACCAGAGACTCTTAGAATTCGTGCAGAATTCCTCAATCAGCAATTACCAGCACCAGACAAGTGCCAGCAGAAACCCATGTAAATGCAAGTTATGTTTCTGTCTTAATATCAAACTAATTCCTCCAAAGTTACATATAATAATACATTCAACATAAAGAACTTGGTCAGCTCTCTCTGACAAACCTAGCTTCTCCACTCTAGTTTGATGGAACAAATTGTACCAGTTTTATTTTATTTTCCTTAATGGCTGCTACGCCTCTGTCATTCCAGCAGTAATCTTTTCCATGCAATAAGATAGGTGTAATGTTCCTGTATGACCATCATATATATAGTCCTGTAGTTCTAAACTTCTTGGATAGTACATTATATGATGGATCAACATCTAGGCCATGCCTAAGTCTGCTATGGAACCATTTCATTACAATCTTTTTACATGGCCTTTTTTTACACCCAACCCTTGTTTAATTAAAAAGTCAATAAAATTAATCTTACCACACATCAAGGAAATATAAACAAGAAACGATGAATAGGCAATAGAATATGGCACACTTTCAGCACTGCCCCTGTTCAGACTGCTTTCTGTTATTAGTATTTTAAACAAAGCACAAGTCTGCTCATCGCTGCTTGCTCCTCAGAATATTTTGAAAAAATGGCAGCGAGCAGCTTACTTTTCCTATAATGTAAAAGGCTTTGGCCATTGGGACCAAGCATCTCTTTTTTTTTTGAATGAACTTTAAAAAAAAGATCTCAAACCACTATGCGTTACTACTACCAACTAGATTTGTATTTTTAGGTCAACCAATAATATTTCGCCTTGCTTTAAATATTATCCAATCCAATTCCCCGTACCTTCTTTCCCCAAAGTTGTTTTCAAAATATGCCAAAAAAAAAAAAATAAGCAGGCATGACTTGTCCTGACAGTCTGTCGGATCCTCTATAATATTATGGCTATAATTTGGTCATTTAGTGGACTATTTGTGTAATTGATAACATATTCTTGCTTAGAAAGTCCCAAGACACACGAATATATAACTTTTATGGCCCTAGGTACCTTGGTTCAGAATTACATATTTTTTCTTTTTCATCGTATTGTGAAAATCGTACTAGGCAAGTCTTGCCACTGCCTTGCGGTTGGCTTTTAGTTTGAAATCAACGCGAAACGATGTAGCATTGGGCCATCTATCCTTCTCTTCCCCCGTTTTCCTATATACTTCTGTCTCCTAAGCAAATATTTGTTTGAACTTGGAAAAGTTTTACATTTATTTGAAGGTTACTTAGAAACATTGGGTACTATTATTTCGGCCATAAGGCGTTATCAAACTAATGCGCTGGCGTAGGTGAAGACGCCAATCTCTCCCAAATTTTTAGTTCTATCCTATTTTAGACTTTATGTACTTTAATGTTATATTCTAATTTAGATATTTAGATATTTTCCCCACTTTATAACAGACTATCCTATGTCAGTTCCTAATTCAAAATACACATAGATAAATTTGAATCATTATGCCGGGTGACTACTCTGATTTTAGTCGTACGGGTGTCTGCTTAAAAAGTCTGCACCTACATTTTTCGAGCCGGGGATATATTCTATGATAAACTGGTATGGCTGTAGGAGCAACGACCAACGTAATAATCTAGCATTTTCTTGCCTTGCCTGTGACAGAAATACGAGAGGTTTATGATCGATTTGGATCTTAAATGATCTACCGTAGAGATAGATTTGGAACTCTTTTTATCGCCCATATCAAAGCCAGACATTCCTTTTCACTTGTGGAATATTTTTGTTCTGCTGTGTTCAACTTACGGCTAGAATAAGCAACTGGGGTTAATTCCCATCAAGAGAATTGGACCTTTGCAATAGGGCTGCTCCTAATCCGACGTTACTAGCGTCCGTTCTCACAACAAACTCTTGACTTAAGTCAGGCAACTTCAATATAGGCTTGATTGTGAGCTTTTCTTTTAACTCTTGGTATGCCGACTCACACTGCGCTGACCTTGTAATTATTTGTAATTCTATCAGGATTTCCTTTGCGCGTTAAATCAGTCAGTGGTGCACATATAGAGTTAAAATTTCTGATATACTTCTGGTAAAACCCACATAATGAGACAAAAGATCGCACGTCTTTCTTTGTCTGTGGCCTCGGTGCTCTCTTCAATTTCTCCAAGTTTTTGGGATCAGGGGTCATGTTTCCCTGATAAACTGTATGTCCCAAGAATTCCAACTCTTTACATCCAATAGAACATTTGGTCGGTCGAGCGGTCAAGTTAGCCTTCCTGAGTCTACCAAACAACATATTCAGAGAGTTAATGTGTTCCTGAAATGTTTCTGTTGCTATGAGAATATCATCCATGAAATTCGTGATACATGGATTATTCAGAGGATCTAACAATTTTCGCATCATCCTCGAAAACACGCTCGGGGCATTTTTCAACCCAAAAGGCAACATGTTGAATTCATAATGTCCATCTGAGGTGCTAAAGGCTAAATAAGGTCTAACCTCAGGCTTTACTGGAATCTGATAATAGCCTTTGCTCAGATCCACTTTAGATAAATATTTTGCTTTATTCAGCCTGGCAAACAGCTGATTTGTATCAGGTAATGGATCCACCTGACTCTCTGTGACAGCATTCAATTTTCTATAATCTATACACAGTCTGTGTTCCCCAGAGGGTTTTCTCAACAAAACCTCACTAGAACTATACGAAGATTCACTGTGTGAAATAATTCCTTCTTTCAACAAATACTCTATCTCTTCCTTCAAAGCTTTTTCCTTAGCGAAAGGAATCGAATAGGCTTTCATACAGATTGGTGTTGGGTCTATAAGTTTCATATCATATTCCAACAAATTTGTATGCCCCAGTTTGTCCGTTAACACATCTGTATGATTATTCAGAACCTGTTGAACTCTCTCCCTCTGATTCCTCGTCAAGTGTGTACTGACTTTTACCTGTGCAGCTGTTGTCGCATAATGCGATTGGGATTCGATATCTAGGTAATCAAAACTAAGTAAACACCATCGAAACATGTGTAATGCTAATAGCTCGACCAATGAAACGAGAGTTGCTATACGGAGATCGTCTAGGCATAACAATCGGGTAGGGAGGAAATCTGTGTTCGGACCACGCAGTAAAAAATTCATTTAAAATCAACGGACTGACCGATGGCAATTCTACTTCACTGAGTCATAGAGGGAGAGTAGACCCAGGTGTGGATATAGCCAGGAAGACAATGTCTTTTATAATTATGGGGATATGATCACCCAAGTGGGTCAAACAGTTCGGAAAATGATGAAAAGTGCGGTTTAAAAATTCATAGAAAAAGGAAGGACAGACGGATCTCGGAAAGATTGATATGGAAGGAAAGCCACATGTTGTCCGATTAAAACGAGAGATCTCAAGAGGCAATAGCTTTTGTAAGTAATGAGAACGACTAAAGTATCTGTTTAGAAACTAACACAGATCACCTACCCGAAGTGAAATACGAGAAATATTTTCGACCGAAGTTGCTTGAAGGAATAGCCAATCAGCGCAAAGTCACGGATTCACGCAAGATGGCCGACCAAGCGCATAAATACGCAGGTAGTTGGAAGTGAAGAGACACACACGAACTGAAAGAACGCAGAGGACAAAAGGAGAGAGCTAGGCACGTATTCCTTCACCAGTGAGTATTTGTGCTGGTCTGCCTTTGCCAGAAGTAGTCCTGTTAGTATTTCCGAAAAAGACCAGAGGGGGAGTAGGGCTACTGTACCTATTTTGTTAATGCATAATAAATGTAAATATGTCACTTCATTGAACACTCATGCTGTGAAACGATCCTGAACTGATTTCTGAACTATTCTTGTCTTGTTTTAATAATGTGGTTATATGAATGTATCCTGCTCTATGATTATCCTATCAGGTTATATCATTGCTTATAACTTCAACATAGCACTATGTAACGATGGGCAACAGTTCAGTAGCCATTGTTATGAACGTAATAATCTGACTGACAGCAATGGTTCTCAAGGTTGAGACCAGGAACACACTCATATAGAAGCAATGCTCAAGTAGCAACCATGTAAATAAGTGGTTCTTAAGCCCTGGCCGCAAGAACACCCCTACAGATTTATGGCAGCATGGGAGACTATCCCAGTGGTTCTCAACCCATTTGGTACCAATGACCCCCAAATTGATTTGACTGCTCTATGGGCACAAAGTAGGCCAGGGGTTCTCAAACTTTGATAACCATAAGCAATATATGTCAGAATAATTCTGCTTGGATGGAAAGATAGCAGATGGAAGAATGGACTATGTAACATAATGTGATGAAAATGAATGCTATAATATAATGTACTTAATCATATCATTTGAATTTGTTGTTGGCAAGTAGACATCTGTACAACTAACAATGTAACCAGAAACACATGTGCGCATTCATACACATGCATTACTGATGACACGGAACAACAATACATTAGGCTAGGGGAACTCTTGGAAAGAGGCTAGCCACAGTCTTTGTGTTGTTTTCAGGTTTTGATCATACATATAGACATAAGCCAGAAGTGAGAACCCAAGTGTTATCCTGCATAGCGACACGGAGCACTACAGCTGGTCTACCTGGTTGTGCTGGTATCCCTACTACATGGGAAGATCAGCAGAGTCTATTAGTCGTGTGGAGCTCACCAACATTGTCAACCATCATTTAAGGAGCACTCAGATAAGTGCAGAAACAGATGAACATTCGATCAATTTATATGTGAAGAGTCAAGTCATATGAAGAAAAAGACTGGTTAACGTTTTTTGTCAGAAAAGCAGAGACACTGTAATTCAGTTAAAGTAAAATAATATCACTGTGATTTCTCTGGATATTGTGTAAATATAAAATTCCTATTCATATAGCATTTCTATCTATTTCAAGAACAGAAGATAAGATAATCATTATAAATAAATTGATTTTAATTGTAACTTGAATTTTGTTAATTTCATAAAGTTACTATTGAGTTCAATTTGAATTTCATTGTTATTTAAAGCATAAAATAGTTATTACGAGAAGACACTCTAGGCTCTTGATCTTCTTATTACCACCGGACCAGGAGTCTTTACTGTCTGACTACATGAGAATTGAGTGGTTCCTTATTCATTTCCGTTGCAACAGACAAGGTCAGTAAGTGTGTCTCTTCTTGGTTTTCTCTGTCCAAATATTTTTTCAGGAGATTCACATGATAGATTTTCTCTTTCCCCTTCTTATCTATCTTATAATTTGTTCTAGACACCTTCTCTAGAACTGTATATGGACCTTGCCATCTAATTTGCAACTTGTTTTGGCTGCCGGGTAGAAAAAGTACCTTCTCTCCCACAGCTAATTCTCTGTCCTTAGCTTTTTTATTAAAATAGGCAGCATGCTTTTTCCTGGCTTGTCTCAAATTTTCATTGGCAAGTTTCCAGCCAGTTTTAAGACGAGTGGTCAGCTCGTTCACATATTGATATGATGAGGTAATATTTTCTTCTGCCTTTTCATCGGTCCACGTCCTTAACAAAGTTACATATGGACTTTTAAATTTACAAACTTATTTTTCATGGCACATGTCAGGTCCTTAACATTAGAAGCCTTGTAATGAGGACTTTTCTTCCTAGAATCATCACTCACAAATTGACCACTACCAATTTTTTTCTTGGGGTTTCTTCCCACTTTAAAATCCTTTGAGAGATCTTCTCTCTCGTTTATCTTCCTCCAGTTCACATAATTCCGACCGAGGGATTGTCGGCTTATTCTGGGGTAAAATATTTCTGTGTACTCGCTGCATAGTGGCCATGCTAACACATTTAAGTGAAGACTGTGTGTGAAAAGGGGGTTCCCATTCCACTTGGTCTACATTATTATAATTATTTTCATTTTCAAGCCTAAATTTGCCCCGTGGCGTTTCTAGGTCCTGATTATTATTTTCCCCTCGTGTGGGCTTTCCCTTTCGATTTTCCTGCCCAGGTTTACCATAATGCTTCTCTTGCATTTGGTTATCATTTTCCCACCCTGTGGGATTTTTCTTGTTGCACTGGTCGCAGGCCTCGACAAATTTTCTGATGTCTTCAACCACTCCTGGCCAGTAATAAGTCATAGATGTCCTTAAACAGGTGCGAACCATCCTCAGATGTCCACCGTCTAGAACATGTGTTTGTCTCATAACCCGTTCCCTATATTTCGAGGGCACTAGCAACTGTCCACACCCGTATGATCCTGCTTTATCCGCCCTGTAAAGCAGTCCATCATCCAAATAGAATTCTCCTTTTCTAGGAGGGGTATGGAGTTTTTGGAGTTTCTCAAAACACGGCTTCAGTGATCTATCTTTAGCCTGTGCCTTTCTACACTCTTTACGAGACATAGTTTTTGGTGGTTCCTCCTCCTTTTTAGAGGTCGACTTGACCTAAAGCGTGGCCATTACCACAGGTTTATCTTTACACACTTCGGTGTTATGGTTATCCATCCGTCACCAGCTACAATATAATCTACCTTTATAAAAAGGTTTTCGGTCATCATATTTCCTTTCGTTGAATTGTGGGGTTTTATTTTTATAATCATGGCGTGGCCTATCAAACTGTTGCTTACCTTTGTTCTGTTCTCTATTGCTAAACCTATTAAAGTTTTGTGGTGTCTTAAAATTTTCTACCTGTTTCTTCTTAGTGCTAGCTACTTCTGCTTGGGCTGCCTGATACCTCTCAGCGACATTGAGTAACTCACCCAGCCTCTCTGCACCTTGTTCCATGAGAAACTTTCTCAATTCTGGATCCATGGACTCTCTTAGCTGCTCAATCAGGATCATTTCCTTAAGATCTTGGGTTTTCCCCAGAGCAGTCCATTTCTCCAAGTAAGTCTCTAACCGTGCAGAGAACTGGTGATAGGTCTCACCCGACAGTAGTTTGGCATTTCTAATTTTTTTTTCTATAACATTCTCCATTCTTTTCATACCTTAACAAAAGAGCCTGCTTTAACATGTCATAATTGTCTTGGTCATCCCTGCATATTTTGGCAAAAACTTCATAAGCTGTTCCCCTAAACCCTGGGATAACTTTAGGCTCCACCTTTCTCTCTCTAAACCATACGTGGTAGCCAAAAGTTCAAACCTACTTAAATACCCCTCTTTGTCATCGTCTTTCTCAACAAAATGGTCTAAATGAAAACCCATAGCTGAGGTTGAGGCTCCCTGACTAGCAGTGGCATCTGAGGCAGAGGGGCTGGCACCATTTTCAGGAGCATGGCCTTGAAATTCCAACTCCCTTAGTCGTAACTAGTGCTCCCTTTGTAATCTCTTATCTTCTGCTTCCCTCTCGGCAGCCTGTCTCTTTTCGTCTCTTTCTGTAGCCAGTCTCTTTTCTTCTCTTTCTGCAGCCAGTCTCTTTTCTTCAGCCTCCAACTTCTTCTTTTCATACTGGAACCTTTTAATCTCTGCCTCCCTATCTGCCTCCAATGCCCTAGCCTCCTTGTCAGCCTCAATCTGCAACCTCTTGATTTCTTTTTCAACCTCTAACTTTCTTTCTGCTTCTTTCTATAATCTTTTATCTTCCCGGGCAATAAATTTATCCACCTCTGAAGTTACATACTGGACCAGTTCTGTTACATCCATTCCCATCTCTTTAGCAGTCTGCACAGCGGCAGATCCGAACTTGGCTAAATCAGCCATTCTAACTCAACATTCATCTAACTATGCCAAATTCAAATCCCGGACCAAGAGATCCCAATATATGTGGTGGATTTTGATGTTAAGAAGGTTGGTGTATGGTAAAGTTGTACTTGAGTGAGGTAAATCTGTGAAGGTCCCAGATGTAGATAATTGATAGCTGTGTTTCAGAGTACCTTGCTGATACCACCTACGATCTCACTCAAAGTTATATTTTGGCCTAGTATGATTGAGAGCTATGTTTAGTGTCTAGGGTAATGTAAGAGTGATGTTAAAGAACCTCAATACAAAAACATACACATACATATACTAAGTACTATGATAAACTCAACTAAATCCAGTTGTTAAATTTTAAATTTAGAATTTCTTTTGTTAATCTTTATTGGTCCTGAGCCTAAAGTTGTTTTGGTCAGGACTACCTCTCAATGAGAATCAATTTAGATAAATAGATATATTTACATATATATAGAGAGATATATACATACAAAAGACAATATGTCTATAGTACATTGTAATAAATTTTCAATTTGATGTTAATTACTGTATTTTAACTAACTGGTACTTGGAAGCAGGTTGGGGATTGTCATCATCCCAAAGTTCTTTTGTTTCAATAGGATTGTTTATTTTATTCTTTGGGAGGAATGTTTATGTATACACAGGAGATTTTTCTTAGTCACTGATAAGTTGTCGCAGGCCAGATACTAAGACTTATCTGGGCCCTGGAATCACAGCAGTTGTAGTTGGTTTGGCCAAACACCTCAGTCTCCTCTGGTCTTGAATTTCCTTACTATAAGCAGGTACCATATACTCTTAGAATTCGTGCAGAATTCCTCAATCAGCAATTACCAGCACCAGACAAGTGCCAGCAGAAACCCCTGTAAATGCAAGTTATGTTTCTGTCTTAATATCAAACTAATTCCTCCAAAGTTACATTCAACATAAAGAACTTGGTCAGCTTTCTCTGACAAACCTAGCTTCTCCACTCTAGTTTGATGGAACAAATTGTACCAGTTTTATTTTTTTTTCCTTAATGGCTGCTACGCCTCTGTCATTGCAGCAGTAATATTTTCCATGCAATAAGATAGGTGTAATGTTCCTGTATGACCATCATATTTATATAGTCCTGTAGTTCTAAACTTCTTGGATAGTCCATTATATGATGGATCAACATCTAGGCCATGCCTAAGTCTGCTATGGAACCATTTAATTACAATCTTTTTACATGGCCTTTTCTTACACCCAACCCTTGTTTAATTAAAAAGTCAAAAAACCAATCTTACCACATATCAAGGAAATATAAACAAGTAACGATGAATAGGCAATAGAATATGGCACACTTTCAGCACTGCCCCTGTTCAGACTGCTTTCTGTTATTAGTATTTTAAACAAAGCACAAGTCTGCTCATCGCTGCTTGCTCCTCAGAATATTTTGAAAAAATGGCAGCGAGCAGCCTACTTTTCCTATAATGTAAAAGGCTTTGGCCAATGGGACTAAGCATCTCTTATTTTTGAATGAACTTTAAAAAAAAATTTCTCAAACCACTATGCGTTACTACTACCAACTAGATTTGTATTTTTAGGTCAACAAATAATATTTCGCCTTGCTTTAAATATTATCCAATCCAATTCCCCGTACCTTCTTTCCCCAAAGTTGTTTTCAAAATATGCCAAAAAAAAAATATAAGCAGGCATGACTTGTCCTGACAGTCTGTCGGATCCTCTATAATATTATGGCTATAATTTGGTCATTTAGTGGACTATTTGTGTAATTGATAACACATTCTTGCTTAGAAAGTCCCAAGGCACACGGATATATAACTTTTATGGCCCTAGGTACCTTGGTTCAGAATTACATATTTTTTCTTTTTCATCGTATTGTGAAAATCGCCCTAGGCAAGTCTTGCCACTGCGTTGCGGTTGGCTTTTAGTTTGAAATCAACGCGAAACGAATTAGCATTGGGCCATCTATCCTTCTCTTCTCCCGTTTTCCTATATACTTCTGTCTCCTAGGCAAATATTTGTTTGAACTTGGAAAAGTGTTACATTTATTTCAAGGTTACTTAGAAACATTGGGTACATTTATTTCGGCCATAAGGCGTTATCAAACTAATGCGCTGGCGTAGGTGAAGACGCCAATCTCTCCCAAATTTTTAGTTCTGTCCTATTTTAGACTTTATGTACTTTAATGTTATATTCAAATTTAGATATTGTATTTAGAATATCGTCACATCCACCATGACCTCTGCGTGACCAACACCTACTTTCAGACAAAACCCCAGCATAAGGTGTCATGGAGACACCCACGATCCAAGCACTGGCACCAACTGGACCTGATTCTCGTCAGAAGGCCACTTCTCATGTCTGTGCTCTCCACGCGCTCGTACCATAGTGCAGACTGTGATACAGATCCCTCCTTTGTTTGCTGCAAAATCAGAGCACAACCAAGAAAACTCTATCGTGTCAGACATGAAGGGAAACCACGCATTGATACCAGCAAGATGTCAGACCCTGTCATGATCGCTCAATTTACTGCGACCTTCAAGAAAGTGCTCAGCAGCCCTCAGCATGGTGATACTATTACAGAGAACTGGGAGCATCTACGGAACACCATTCAAAGTACTGCACTTGCCACCTTTGGTAAGAAAACAGCAAAGTCAAATGACTGGCTTGATGCTTCATCAGATGTGATGGCACCTGTCATTGAAGCTAAGCGCAGTGATATGAATGAATACCCAAACATTCACCGAGTGCTAGAACCCTACAGATCCTGAAGGCTACGAGAAGCTAAGTGTAACAAACTGCTTGACGCTGTGCAAATGACTATTGGCTCCAGCTCAGTGAGAGCATCCAGATCGCAGCGCAAACAGGCAATATTAAACAAATGTATGACGGTATAAAGAAAGCACTTGGCCCCCAAAAAAGTAAGACGGCACCGCTAAAAACCATCAGCGGAGAGAAGCTAACCGATAAGTGTGAACAGATGGAGAGGTGGGTCGAGCACTACTCTGGGCTTTACGCTAGAGAAAATATCGTTACGCCTGCAGCTCTTGATGCTGTCAAATGTCTGCCAACTATGAAGGAGCTGGATGCCAAACCAACATTAGAGGAACTCAGCAAGGCTATTGATAGCTTGGCCTCTGGCAAAGCACCAGGCAGTGATGGGATTCCTCGTGATTTAATCAAATGCTGTAAGAGCACGCTATTACATCCCCTACATATGATGCTGTGCCAGTGCTGGGAAGAGACAACTATTCCTCAAGACATGCGAGATGCCAAGATTGTAACACTGTATAAAAATAAAGGAGACAGAAGTTATTGCAATAACTACAGAGGCATCTCTCTTCTTAGTATTGTTGGTAAGGTTTTTGACAAAGTCATCGTAATGCGATTACACAAGTTAGCTGAGCGCATATATCCAGAGTCACAGTGTGGATTCCGAGCTGGCAGATCAACAACAGACATCATCTTCTCTGTCCGCCAGCTTCAGGAAAGATCAAGAGAGCAGAAAAGACTTTTATATATCGCCTTTATAGACCTCACAAAAGCATTTGACCTGGTTAGTAGGGATGGACTCTTCAAAATCCTCCTGAAAATAGGCTGCCCTTCTAAAATGCTGGAAATGATAAAGTCATTCCATGACGACATGAAGGGAACAGTCCAATATGCTGGAAGCAAGTCACAGCCCTTTGACATACGAAGTGGCGTTAAACAAGGCTGTGTTCTGGCTCCGACCCTCTTCGGGATCTTCTTTGCCTTACTCTTGAAACATGCATTCAGAGATGCAACTGAAGGAATATGCCTTTACATTAGGTCAGATGGCCGTCTGTTTAATCTTTCAAGGCTGAAGGCAAAAACAAAAATCAGAAGGGTCACTATAAGAGACTTGTTGTTCGCTGATGATGCTGCAGTCGTCACTCAAAGCCAACAGGAGCTTTAGAGCTTGATGAATCGCTTCACCCAAGCAAGCAAGGACTTTGCCCTCACAATAAGTCTAAAGAAAACGAATGTGCTGAGTCAGGATGCGGGTGCTGCACCAGTTATCACCATCGATAACTATGAATTGGCAGTGGTGCACCACTTCACATACCTAGGGTCTACCATCAATGACAAACTCTCACTGGATACAGAAATCGACAGCCGCATTGGCAAAGCTGCAGCTACCTTTGCCCGCCTCAAATCGCGTGTTTGGGGAAACTCCAAACTCACAATGAAGACCAAAGCTGCGGTATATAATGCCTGCGTCACCAGCACACTCCTATATGGCAGCAGGACCTGCACGACCTATTCTAAGCAAGAAAGAAGGCTCAATACCTTCCATTTACGGTGTCTACGCCGCATCCTCGGCATCTCGTAGAAAGATAAAGATACAAATGTCGAGGTGTTGTCACGTGCTGGCCTTCAAAGTATGTATACACTGCTTAGACAGCGCAGATTTCGCTGGCTTGGCCATGTTCGCCGCATGGAAGATGGTCTGATCCCAAAAGATATCTTCTACGGACAATTAGCAGATGGCAAGAGAACAGTTGGGCGACCACAGCTGAGGTTCAAATATATGTGTAAGAGAGATATGAGGGCACTGGACATGGATCCAGCAACATGGGAGGATGAAGCTGCCGATCGCACTAAGTGGCGATGCTATTTACGGCGCCACCTCAGATTGGGCGAAGAGAGGCTCACACAACAAGCAGAGGAGGGGAGAAAACGTCGAAAGGAGCACCAGGAAAATAAGTAGCTGAGGGCTGTCACCACAGGGGCGCATTCCAATAGTCAGTTATGACTGAAGGGGCTATTATTATAATTATTATTACTCTAATTACTTAATTAACTCTCGCTGCGAGGACTCATCAACTCTTACTCTCCACTTTAAATATTATATTATGAATTTTTTTTTTCTTATGGACAATGTTGAATTTATACAAATTTATAATTTAATAGTTCTAATCCCGGAACAGGAGACCCCAATATATGTAGTGGGTTTTGATGTTATATGGGGACTTAGTGTACTGAATGAGGTCAGTTGTGAAGGTCCCTGAGGATAACAGTTTTGGTGAGTTTACAGAGTACCTTGCTACTACCACCTACGACCTCAATCAGGCTTATTCTTGACTAGTATGTCTGATAGCTACGTCTAATGACTAGGGTAATGAAAGTATGGTGTGTAGGCAATTTATTACACTAACACAACCACAAACACAAATATTACTTCCTATGATTAAATTGACTAACACTCTGTGTGAAGTGTAGTATTATACAACTTTTTCCAAAATTTATTTTGTCCTGACCTAGAATTTTCTAGCCAGGACTTTCAACTCAAAACAATCAATGATATTATATTTACAAGTAATCAATTAACAACAGAAGCAATGGTTATACATATACTTTAAAATTCACTAATACTGATTTTAAATCTAGAGTCTTTCTTCTATAGTTCTCGATGTCTGGTCGGGTATTTACATCATCCTCATGTCCCCACCTATCAAGTTTATTGGTGTTGTTGTACAGTTTATAGGTGGAATAGTTTGCTTGTTCACAATGTGGTTATTTAATTATACATTAGATTGATGAATCCACGCAAGCCAGGCCAAAATCACTTATCTAGCCTGGGGACGATAGATGAAACTCCAGCTCTCTCCACCTTGGCTCAGAGTTACAAAAGGCAGGCAGTTCTACAAACAGTGTTGACCACTTGGGAGACCTGGCACCAGCTCAGTACCAGACAAGAACCCCTGCAACCACATAATTAAGCTGTCTCAGCATAATATCTATTCCACCGTAATTATAAACAACAATGGCATGAACTAAAGACATGAGTCAGATCTCTCTGACCAATCCAGAACATCTACATCAATGATGTAACAGGTAACACTAGTTCCCATTCCTCTCCTCCAAGGGCTGCACTGCATCTGAAATATTATCATTAATCTCTTTCTTCTATACAATAAGGTGGGTGATATGTTCCTACTGATCTCCTGAAATAAAGATCTGTATTCTACATTTTGTAGATATTTTTTTTCATATTATTCATCCGCCTCTAGGCCCTGTAGACTTGGCTGGGGACCTAGAATATGTACTTACTTGTCGTAATCATTTTTCATTATATGGCAGTATCTCTCCCTTAAAATGTTAAATAAAAGGTTAATAAGTTCAATCTTACCACAAAATTCAATGAAATACACAGAAACGTTGAATTAGCACAAACTCAGCTGAGCTGCTGGCTAGATTAGGGCGTCCCACTACTATTAACATATATAGTTAATGGACGACAAACTTCTTAGCATCAACGATCTGCTTATGTGGACAGTCTTTGACAAAATGGCAACTTGCCGGCAAATTTTTTCCAATAACATTGACTATTTCGTCCAATGAGAGTACTTCCCCTCTACAGTTTAAAATTTCAAACATAAATGTCCAATTTGGGTCCAGTTTCGGTCTAGTGTGTAGTGTATTTATGTCGGTCGGTCTGTCCGAACTTGTCATTTCCCAAGTTTGGACTTGGTTTTGGGCCCAACTACAAAAAAACTATTCAAATTTTTCCTCACCCACTGCTTAGATTTCTACTGCGAAGATATTTTTAGATTCTATCCGCCTTGTCTCCCCCTTGTTTACATGTACTTTTTTCCTGCCTTCGTCTCAAGGACGAGTCAAATGTAACTTTAGTGAATGCAAAATTAACATGTGTTTGCGAGTCTGCATCGAACAAATCAGTCTTTTGTCAATAACTTCTGATTCATCTGCTTGTCTTTTTATTTGAAAGCATATTATTTGTCAGGAAAAGATAGGCTATCAAACTAGCTAACTTTTATTATTCTAAACCTATTATTAAGGAATTCCATATTTTTTATATAATATTCACCTATTCATGTATTTTTGCAGTACTTTCGAGCTAAATACGTGGTTCTTCCGTAGTACGTGGGGAATTACGTCATTCTAGACAAGAGCTAAACCTGTTGTCGAGACCAATTAACTACATGTTCTTACTTTTTACATCGTATTTCAAACCACTAGCTACAAGTTCGCGCGTATGCTAGTTTAGGTTCTAACGCGTGCAGACGGCATCATTTTTTTTTCTTCCCTCCGTTTCTTATACCGTTTTCTTACCCCGTCTGAACGAATAGGCCTTTCGTGTCTCCATGTTATAACTAGTTTTTTTTAAAAATGACACTAGAAAACGATGGTACGGTCTACCTACATCAACGTGCCTGTGGCGTGGGCGAAGAAGTAGCAGTGTATCTTAACTATATTTTATCCCTACATTTTATTTTAACTTTTATCTTTATAAATGGAGGATTTTATCGCTGTATGAATGTATTCCTTCATAGTATATATATATATATATACATATATATATATATATATATATATATATATATATATATACTTGTATATATATATATATATATATACAGTAGAACTCCATTTATCCGAACCCCAATTATCCGAACATCCAATTATCCGAACACTTTTTCCAGAAAAAAAAAAAATCAGGCGCCACCAGTCACGTTAGACTACAGTTCTGAATCTTTTGATGCGGCAAGCTTCAAATGTGTGCGAACAATTTGTAGACAATGACATGGGCTAATGGACGATCGCTTATGTACAGGAAGTCAGTTAGATCATAAAGTCAGTTAATATCTGGTTTACCAATCCAGTGTACGTGTGCGTTCTAGGCAGAACACTGGCTAAACAGACAGTTCAACTTAAAATAATTGTGTCTGCTACTACAGCAGAATACTTTTGGTGTACACGTATTTTTTCTGTGCGATCTGGCATCTTCCAGTAGGCCTAAAGCATATAAAAGGAACCGCAATGTTTTGTCAATTGAAACGAAAACAGAAATTATCAAGAGACTAGGAAAAGGTGAAACTGTGTCTTCATTTGCGAGGATTTTCAATGTTGGGAAAGCTACCGTCTCTGACATCAAAAGTAACAAGGATAAAATTATGAGTTTTGCATCGAAATTGGATAGTGAAAATGGGTCGAAGAAACATAAAACCATGAGAAATGCGAATGATTTGAAATTGGAAGAGGCTTTGTATATATGGTTTGTGCAAAGAAGAAGCAAAGGAGAACTTGTCTCTGGCTCTCTATTGTGTGAAAAGGCACTTCAGTTCAACAATCAATTTGACGGTCCTCCTGACTTTAAGGCTAGCCAGGGATGGTTAAGAAACTCTAAATCTCGTCATGGCATACGAGAATTGGAGATTCAAGGGGAATCTTTATCTACCGATGCAACTGCCGCTGAAAATTTTAAAGAAACATTCTTGGCTTTTTTGGAAGAAGAAGGTTATTTACTAGATGATGTGTATAATGCCGATGAGACTGGCTTATACTGGAAATCATTGCCTCAAAAATCACTTGCATCTCAGCGCGAAGCAGCTGCCCCTGGGTTTAAAAAGTGCAAAGAGAGAGTAACAATTTTGGTAGCCGCGAATGCCAGTGGAAGTCATCGTTTACCGGTGCTAATGATCGGCAAAGCCAAAAAAAACCACGTTGTTTAAAGAATGTGACATGTCTCCCATTGTGCTACAAAGCACAGAAGAGTGCTTGGATGAATAGTGAAATATTTCTTGATTGGTATACAAATCAGTTCATCCCAAATGTGAAGAGGTTGAAAGAACAAGAAAAGAAAACTGGAAAAGTAATTTTTCTACTGGACAATGTACCATCTCACCCAGAGACGGATACATTGAATGCAGTTGATGCAAATTTTAAAGTAATTTTTCTGCCTCCCAATGTAACAGCACTGATTCAACCAATGGATCAGGGTGTTATAGCAAAGCTTAAAAAGATGTACAAGAAGGAAGTCATGCGTCGTTTATTGTTGGCTGAAGATGAAGAAAGTGTGGTGACGTTTTCCAAAAAGCTTAATCTCAAAGACTGCTGCTATATGTTAGCTGATGCTTGGACCACCCTGTCACAAGATAATCTCAACAAGGCTTGGAATAGATTGCTTGGGAAAAAAGGAGGAAATGAAACTACTGCAGTGGACACAAATGATGATTGTATAAATGAAGTTGTGGAACTGTTTCAAGCAATGCCCGGATTTTCGGACTGTGACAAAGATGATGCACACATGTGGCTAGAAGATGATAATGATTCTGGTTTTCAGTTTTTGAATGACGAAGAAATTTTGTCTTTTGTGCAAGAAGAAAACCAAATACATGTAGTGACCGATGATGAAGACTCCTCAGAAGTACATGATGTACTTGTAGATTATGAAGAAAACCCAAAACGTCGACCAAGTCCTGAAGAGGCCTTTATAGCACTAGAAACAGCGATGGCTTGGTACGAGCAAGAAGATGACAGCTGTCCTACACAGCTTCTGCTGTTGAAGAGAATGCGGGACTTAGCAGCCAAAAGGAGACTATCCAGTTTGGTGCAAAAGACGATTCCTCTATATTTTAAATAGTGGCTACATCTGTGCAAGTACATGTATACGTAAGTTGCGCCTGGTTTTGAATCGTTTGTAATGTTATTTTGATAACATTTCTCTTTCTTAACAAAAAATAATTAATGCTGTACAAGTAGAACATGCACTGCAGTGTAATGAAAGATTTTGGTGATACAGTGATCTAATACAGTGTGGGTATTATTATTACAGTACAAGTAAATATGTTTTATAGTGTATTTTCCTTGTGATTGTTAATTATTTTTTAGAAATATGTGTACATGTACTCGATACATCATGTAACCCAATTATCCGAACATTTGATTATCCGAACGATGCTCGGTCCCATGGGGTTCGGATAAATGGAGTTCTACTGTATATATATATATATATATATATATATATATATATATATATATATATATATATATATATATATATATATATATATATATACATATATATATATCCTTTTTTACGGAATCTTTTTAATGATATTTTAAAAATTTGGTCCGAGCACACAAACATAATTCACTTTTCTTAATTACTGTGCTGTATTTAGCAGTTGATGAAATAATCACACAGTGACATCCTTGGTTATTTATGATTTAATTGTGTCTTTGCTCTGGATTTTGCACGCGATGATAATGAATTAACTTAGTACACACACAGACACCACTCACACACAAGGTCAATGCACACAACGATCCCTTTGCTTGCCGTTCAATTGATAAGGTAGGTTACTTTAAGACAAGCGAACCAATTATTTTAGAAAACAGGTAACCACATTATTAAAAATAGTATTTTTTTAAAATATTATTTCCAGAAAATCTTATAATTACATAAATTGGACAATGTACGTTATTTTAATAGTATAAATATCTTATTTAATATATTTTAGTTATGGAAATTTTAAATATTTTAATCAATAAAATTATAAATTATGTGCTTGACGCACATGTCGGTCAAGTCAAACATGTGTTCTCTGTAACCTCTTAATGGTAATACATTATCAAAACTGACCATTTCTGTAATTAACAAAATGCTGTTAAAGAAAATAATAAATTGCAATTGCTGGATGTTTCCTGTACCACAGGTGGGGCTAAAGTTTACTGTCCCGAGTTCTATAGCCCATTGCGGTTGTTCCACAGCCAGCATGATGCCTTTTGTGCAGTTACACTGAGCTTCTTCAGTGCCCTTGTTCTTGACTGTCCCCTCAACCCCAATAGTTTCAAAATATCATACACTAAAGTAGCCACGATACCTCTTGCACTCACTTCAACAGCCATGAAACTTACAGTGAACCCATCGAGTCACAGGTCCGCGGTGTGAAGTGTATATGCAAATATCGCTTCCTTATCCGTACACATTTGTTTTCCCCATCCAATGTGTATAATTTTTGCTACGCAAAACCCACGAAATTTATGGCTGTTTTAACTCATATTCTAGCCACGCCTATTTTTTCAAGGTTTAATGCACTGATGAGCGTCTACCTAGATTCGCAACTACCATTACATTCAGGGAAGCGAATCAAGTGTGTTTGCCTGAGCTCACGCGAGCTGAGCCGTCAGGATTACAATGACTGGCAAATTGCAGGTGCCCAAAACACGTGGAAGGTAATCAGCTTTGAAGTTCTCTACAAGGGGAAGCATATCCTGTGATGTTGTTCATACAGGGAGACAATAGCTGATATCAGAAGCCTTTGTTGTCGATTGGCAATGTCGAAATGAAGAACCGTAGAATTCTTTATCTCGGGAACGAAGCTTCTTGATTTCTCTGGCAAGGACGAAGGTGCAAAAATTCGCATCCCTTAGAGATAATTACACCAATTCCGTATATATTCTGTGTTCACTCTAATTCAGTTATCAGTCTCTCAGAAATTTCGGATAAATCTAAGCACGCCAGACTATGAACCATTTTATTAGATAAATGTGTTAAATTGTTCCGTGGGGATTTAAATTTCTGATTGTGGTAATATTTTAAGTTGTGCTTAAGTTTTAAATGTGTTAACAGTTTTACTGTTTTATTCACTGCTATTCCCTAGCGTTAAAACTAGCGAAATAGGAACGCGCAGATATTCTCTTACCAGTGGTTCAGCAATGTAAAATCCATCAACCATTTTTTGCGGACTTAAGTATAAAGTTAAAAGTGCCAGAGTAATACGCGCATTATATTTCTTTGTGTGTAAATTGTTTTAATAACGTGTTAAAAACGATAGATGTCAACCACCAAATAGCTAGTAATGACCAGCGATATGAGTTAAATGAGTCTTAATTAAATTAACCCTGATATTGTGCGCCGAGTGTTTACTGGGAGGGGAAAGGCGCATACCTGACACCCAAACAGTATCCGCTAAAGCGAAGCGCGATAAGTTAGACCAAAATACCGTGTGCTTCTTAATTTAATTATAGGATTAGAGATCACACTTTACGCGTGATATCATAGTATAGTCATTTTGGGTTACATGTTAGTTTTCTCCCTAATTTAGGCTCGATCAACAAACCAGCGAACCAGCGGCTAATCAAACCAGAAACAATCTTATTTATTATTCGGGTCCTGGGTGTTTTGACCTGTGCGGTCCTCTTTCTTTATTTATGAGAGAGACTACCACATGAACAACAATTCTTTCCCTCCTGTCCCTTGTTTGTCTGTCCCTGACGAAGGCCTTGTGACCGCGACGTAGGTTTTTCTTGTCCTTCTTCTTGTAAGACGTATTACTATTTGTGTTGGTGTGTGTTTTTTTTTCAACTGAACAATAATATTAAGCATAAAGGGACTTACAAATTACCCAGATTTTCTATCCAATTGTATCAGCCCGCTGCGGCAGAAATATATAACATTTTACTCGACTTATGACAGTAGTTGTTTTTTCAATTAGATTGTACCAGGAGAATTCACTGTTTCATAACCGGCACTCAACTCAGAGAAAAGCCGATAGGATTTTTCATTTCCAGTTCACATAACGTAACAGTTGTCTCAGCAACCAGAGGCTAGACTGTGCAGGAACTAATTGTTTTCTTTCTATGACTGTGACCGTCCCGAACACGTCTTACTCCAACTACTATATACAGTGATACATGACTCATCCAGGAAAACAATTAACGCACCAATGTTGGTGATTACCTTGATATTATTATTAAGAACCAAGGCTAGTCTGGGGCCACATTTGGCAACCAGCCTGACAATATAAGGTCATACTATTGTTAGTGTTTTTCCAAGAGAACGAACGAACGAACGAACGAACTTTATTTTCGAAAGGTAAAGAATTGGGCGCGCAGGCCCGTCTAACATTCTGCCCTTCCACTCTCATTAATCTTGCATACTATATCCTTTCATTCCCACATGATGCTTTAAGCATTAATTTAAAGGCATGCAACATTATAAAGTTACCATAACAGCATTCATTTACCGTATGCAATCATAATTAAAAAAATGAGTAGGTTTTTTTTTGAAACAAACAAGCTAGTAATTGGGGGAAAAAAAGTAATAATAAAATAAAATAAATAAAACAATAAATAAAAATAAATAAATTATGTATACCGACACTCACTCATGCGGTCAATCCGTCTACAATTAATCTGTATTTTTGAATGTGTCATCAATCATCAATACAAAAATTACATAAACACATTCTCGCAAATGTCCATACATTCTTGGTGGAAAATGAAATAATAATAATAACACTTTCTTACACACTTCTGTGGCAGGAAAAGTCTTTTAACAGTAAAAAAGTTCACATTTCTAAAGTACAGTGGTATGCGGGTACATTCTCACGACTCACATTTCTAAAGTACGGTATTATGTGGATACATTCACACATAAAGTACATTATATAATAATATTTTAAAGTGAATATAATAATGATATTACATGGATAGAAAACAAATTATTCACACACAAAAAACGAGCGGAAGAGGAAAAGAAATGTTGACCTATGGATGAGATGTTGACAGGCAAATGCTATTTCTATGGGGGTAGATAATCATTGTTGAGGAAGTGTTTGAAAAGTGCTTTGTTAAAAGAATATAGTGTAGGTAGGCTTTTTAGGTGGTGTGGAAGGCTGTTCCATAAGTAGGCACCAGAAAAGGCTAAACTATTTTTGAACAGGTCGATCCTAGGTTTGGGCAGACGTAACTGATGTAATTGTTGTCCCTCCCTTCTACTGGTTTGAAACAATGATCTTAGGTACGACGGGGCATTGTTAGATAGAATTGTGGGAGTCAGCTTGGCTTTGTTGTAGAGAAGACGTTTTTTAGCGACAGTATTTTGGGTTCTTTTCCTGTCCTTGTGTGTGGTGTCGTGCGATTATCGGTGATCAGACGTACTGCTCTCTTTTGCAGGGAGTGCAGTCTCTTCGAGGTGGAAGCAGGGCAACAATCCCATAGTGTAGAGCAGTAATCTAGATGTGTCTGTATATGTGAGGTATAGAACAATAGTCTAGTGTGTAGAGATACCAATTACAACTATTGGATAAGCAAGTATGTTTGTGGCCACAGAATGACAGGATGAAAGAACAGAGAGAGAGAAAAATATTTTCACTTGTTACCATCAGTATAATAACTTCTTTATTCCTATCTCACTAACCTGCGTATTTACGGGATAGCTTAACTAGGCAATTGTTCTTTTTCTTTACTGACTATTCCAGACCCTAATGCGAAATTTTGACCTTTTGGGGTTATTAACTTCTTTGGGATCTTTTCTTCACAAGGAGGAGAGGGCATTTATTGACTGTAATTTGATTTATTGATATACATGTTTGACGTTGTAAAGTTTAAATTGATAATAAACTAAACAAAAACTTAATTTAGTGTGTGTTGGTCAAACCCCTACCCATATCTGTTTTCCATAGTTTGTTTTCATGTTTGTGCGTAATTGTCACATAAATTGTGTGTAGGTGGGTGCAGTGAAACTTATATTTGATATAAGGAGAGAAAGTTCGTCTGATTAAAAATATAGTAGTATAGATAGGCTGGATGAGAGAAACTACTCACTCCAGAGACTGACCTTCCTCTTAGACTTTCACCTCGTAAAAAACTATTTCTTAGACCTTTATTCTCACATAGTTGCCACTATCAACTCTGCTCAGACAGGACCATAAATATTTTCAGACCTATCATTAAAAATTACGACACGCGGCCAGATCATTATATTTGTCCAATTTGAAAGAATGGTGCTCGTCAAATCTGGATTCAAATGGCACGGTCAGTTTAATCATTATAACCTAATGCGATGATAAAGAATGCTGCACTATGTCTGGCCGTGTTTGAGATTTTCTGATACTCTCTGGATATGCCCCTAGCCCAGGTAAGTCTACCGTCATATCCCAGTCGTTTGCACAGTCAAGAAGAGATGGTAAACTGCTAGTACAAAGTCATAGAAACAGTTGTTACTGATAAACACAACGTTAAGGATGTACAACGATTTCATTGACGTACTTTTCGTCATTTACAAGAATGTCTTCTTACTACCAAGAGATGTTTGACCTGTCAGACACTAAATGTATTGATGTCTGTTGATATTTACTGTTGTGTGTAGTAAATGTTGGTAAATGTAATGAGACGCTGCTGGCTGTCAAACATCCTCACATAATAAAGGATAATTACGAAGCCTGAACACACTGGATACAACTTGACACGTTTTAATCAACCATGTTATTAGAAGCAGAAAAACAGAAAAGAGGAAGTTAGCATAAGAGCAAGTAACTTCAGTAAGAAACAAAGTAACCATGCAGACATATATACAAATGACCCATCAACAAAGTCATAACTTGGATACGTTGATTATCGGCTTATTTGATATAGACCAGGGTTTCTCAACCAATGTTCTACAGTACCCTAGGAATCCCGAGAGAGGTCGCTAGAGGTTCCGTGAGTGATTGAGAATTAAAAAAAACAGAAATTTTCTAGCCTGCCAATGTTAGCGCACGTAGTAGTGGACAGTGACTGCCAATGTTAGCGCACGCAGTAAAGGACAGTGACTGCCAATGTTAGCGCACGCAGTGGTGGACAGTGACTGCTAATGTTAGCGCACATAGTGGTGGACAGTGATTGCTAATGTTAGCGCACGCAGTGGTGGACAGTGACTGCCAATGTTAGCGCACGCAGTAGTGGACAGTGACTGCCAATGTTAGCACACGCAGTAGTGGACAGTGACTGCCAATGTTAGCGCACGCAGTGGTGGACAGTGACTGACAATGTTAGCGCACGAAGTAGTGGACAGTGACTGTCAATGTTAGCGCACGCAGTGGTGGACAGTGACTGTGAATGTTAGCGCACGCAGTGGTGGACAGTGACTGCCAATGTTAGCACACGCAGTAGTGGACAGTGACTGCCAATGTTAGCGCACGCAGTGGTGGACAGTAATTGTCAATGTTAGCGCACACAGTGGTGGACAGTGACTGCCAATGTTAGCGCACGCAGTAGTGGACAGTGACTGCCAATGTTAGCGCACGCAGTGGTGGACAGTGACTGCTAAAGCTAGCGAACGCAGTGGTGGACAATGACTGCCAATGTTAGTGCACGCAGTGGTGGACAGTGACTGCCAATGTTATCGCACGCAGTGGTGGACAGTGACTGCCAATGTTAGAGCACGCAGTGGTGGACAGTGACTGCCAATGTTAGCGCACGCAGTGTTGGACAGTTACTGACAATGTTAGCGCACACAGTGGTGGACAGTGACTGCCAATGTTAGCCCACGCAGTGGTGGACAGTGACTGCCAATGTTAGCGCATGCAGTGGTGGACAGTGACTGTTAATGTTAGCGCACGCAGTGGTGGACAGTGACTGCTTATGTTAGTGCACGCAGTGGTGGACAGTGATTGCCAATGTTAGCGCAGGCACTGGTGGACAGTGACTGCCAATGTTCGCGCACGCAGTGGTGGACAGTGACTGCCAATGTTAGCGCACGCAGTGGTGGACAGTGACTGACAATGTTAGCGCGCTCAGTGGTGGACAGTGACTGCTAATGTTAGCGCACGCAGTGGTGGACAGTGACTGCCAATGTTAGCGCACGCAGTGGTGGACAGTGACTGACAATGTTAGCGCACGCAGTGGTGGACAGTGTCTGCTTTTGTTAGCGCACGCAGTGGTGGACAGTGACTGCCAATGTTAGCGCACGCAGTGGTGGACAGTGACTGCCAATGTTACCGCACGCAGTGGTGGACAGTGACTGACAATGTTAGCGCACGCAGTGTTGGACAGTGACTGCCAATGTTAGCGCACGCAGTGGTGGACAGTGACTGCCAATGTTAGCGCACGCAGTGTTGGACAGTGACTGACAATGTTAGCGCACGCAGTGTTGGACAGTGACTGAAAATGTTAGCGCACGCTGTGGTGGACAGTGACTGCCAATGTTAGCGCACGCAGTGGTGGACAGTGACTGCGCAGGCTCTATTTTTATTCATATTGCTTTGGCCCATAGTTTTTAGTAGCTTTACAATTCAACATCGCAATACATTTTCATGTTGTAAATAGCAAAATTAAAATCAATTTACAACCTTTATTTAAATTAAATGTACCGTGCCTGCCGCAGACAAATTACATCCTATTTTGGCTTAAGCCAGTTTTAAAGAAAGGTTGGCTTAAAAGTCATTTTTAGTTTTAAATATGGAAGAAGCGAGCCGCGCTGATGTAATGATTACCACATTGCACTGGCGATCAGGTGTTCAAAGTTCAAGCCCGGGCAAAGGCATTTGAAAGAGTGTCATAGACCGGGATTTTGACTTAATAACCTGAACGGCTCCTGAGATAAACTCTCTGTGGATGGGAAGGTACGAAGCTCCTGACCGGGTTGGAAGGAAAGTCCACAGGCGCCGCAGCCTCGCAATGACATGTCATTGGGCCGAAGGGCTGAAAGCCCAAGTGTCGATGGTTAAGAAAAAATAATGGAAGAAACTTATCTTGCACATGCCATGTTTAATTAGCAACTTACAGAGTAGACATTTGTGATCAGACTTTTAGGCCCCACTTGAATAGAGTTAACAAAATTAAGTAGGAAATTAGACAAAGGAGAAACTGAAGTTTTTTCTACATACACAACAAACTTGGCATTAGAGACGATATTCTTTGAGAGAAGTGGCAACCACACAAACAAGAATAGGCTAACACGTTGGTCAAAAAGTCACAGATACACAGACAAAAATCATTATCTACGCTAAACAGCACAGTCAATTATTGGATTACTATATTTACAACTTACGTATCACGTGTCAGTGTTTATATTCCAAGAATTTTCCTTAGGCAGGTTGTGTGAAATGAGGACAATTTGTACACAAACTTTAAACAGTAATCCACAAACATATTCAGCATAGACATCTTTACCAATGATTCTAAACATGTTAAAATCCGCCATCCCCTGGTCTCCTAGGTAAGGAGATCGGATGCCTAGCCTTCTATGACGAGGATGAACAAATAGGAAGTCCCGTGTGCAAGTTGCGCACGTTAAAAATCCCTCGGCAGTTGCAAATTGTAAAGAGGATATAAGGTCAATGCCCTGGCAAAAATTAAAACTTAGAGACCTACCCACCACAAAAATATTTATAGAATGTGTGATTCCTTAATACACGTATTGGGATTCTCTCCATTGCTACTATACTCCATTGCACTATGCTGAGATCCTCCATGTGTGATCTAAGGGAGGAGATCGGAGCACTGATGGAGTTGTCCGTGTACATCGAAGATAGTCCTTAAAACCACACCAAACCAGTCTTGACAAGGAAAAGTTTCGTCTGCGCTGACATGCGCTCTTCAATAATTTATTGAATATACCGCGTATCGCCCTTTTACTGCTTTATTCCATCTGTACTAAAGCTTGTTTTGAGAAAAACGCATCCAAAGTTGTTGGGGTATTAGTTGAACATGAAGGAGTTATTTCAACAACATAAAATTTTGCACGATGATCGAAACTGTTGAATTTATTTTAAATCAAAAATTAGAATATGGAAAGCATCTTCCGGTTGGAGATAGAAAAATGTGCCAACAGAATTATTCACTTTTTAGTTATTTTCTTAAATTCTATCTCCATATTCGTGCCTTTCAGTGACATCATTATTCCATCTCCAGGTTCCTGGTAAAGACAACCTGTGGCGGGTTAAGAAAATATCGGTTCAGATCTATAGCTTAATTCTTACGTTCTCTTCTAAGATGTTCATTTGCTTTAACAAGTAGATATGTATTTCTACGTTCTTTACGATTACATCGCTTTACATAATAGTGAGAGTTTAGGGGCTTTTTCCTGAAAAAGTTGTTCTTCCTCTCACTAACATTTACTTTACCAACCTTGTTCAGGCAGGCTAACAATAAAAGACAAAGGAGTCATGTTTATGTGTGTATTGTTAACTGGATTATATGAACACAATTTTGTCCTGATATTTCAGGTTAGTCATTTTGCTACACATTCACACATAATAAGAATATGAGGGAAAATACTCCAGAGAAATAACGATTTAAGCAGGGTGCTTATTAAATCTCTATGACCAGACCACTATGATGACTGCAGTGTCTGGTCGACTCTTGGCTGACAACAAAATCCCTGTATTAATATCAAGACCATAATTACAGTTGGCCATCTCCGTGCCTGATTATAAGAATACACATGTTTTCTACTTTGACCTTTCATATAGCACGTAATTCATTGGTCAGGAAGTAGTTACAGTATTAACGTTTGACCTCTGCTGACTAGTGCAACACTGCCTACTATTCTATACATGATAATGGGCTGTTCTCAATATATTCAGTTTGGCTTCGAAATATTAACTGGGTCACCACCAGTGCTGAAAACTTATTCTTAGTCACTAGAACTGATCTTTATAAAGTCTGCCCTGTGTGTCCGACACTGGCCCACTGCTTCTAAACACTTGTTCTTGACTATCTGCACGTGATTAACTATTCGAAAGTTTTACCTACCAATGTTTTTTGAATGAACCGGTGGCGACATATTTTTACACAGCTCGACGTGGTCTCTACTTGTCGTGAAAACATCTTTTCTCTGTCTTCTTTTCTGAAAACTGCAGCTGTACCGACAATACAATGTTATCTGAGCTGGTCAATACTTTACAGATTGTCACTACGGTTAGTCTACCCTAACCTGCTCACAGCTGGTTACCTGAGCAAAAACGAGGAGTGAAGTCGTGTCTCTGTCGTCAGCTCAAAGACTTATATACCGCTTGTGACGACGTATTTTTTTTTTTCCGTAACCAGCGGCACTTGGGCTTTCAGCCCTTCGGCCCAATGACATGTCATTGCGAGGCTGGGGAACCTGAGGACTTTCCTTCCAACCCGGTCAGGAGCTTCGCTCCTTCCCATCCACAGAGGGTTTATCACAGAAGCCGTTCAGGCTATTCAGTCAAATTTCCGGCCGTAAACATTTCTTCAAACGCCGACGCCCGGGTTTGAACCATGAACACCTGGTCGCCAGTACCACGCCGAAGCCATTACACCAGCGCCCTCGCTATTCTAATCCCAGTGTAAAGTCTTGTTCTTTCCACTCTGTAAAGTTGCTTTCACACACACACTGTAAAGTATCAGTCTGTCTGCTCTGTAAGGAAGAGTGGTGTGTTGTTGAGATCAGGCATGCTCCAGTCTACCCAGCTGTAAATGGGTAACTCACCCTAGTCCTGAGTTAGGGAAGGCAAAGGCTCCAGGGGAAGCAGGCCCTAGACTTGGTCACTTCAGCCGACGCAGGATGGTGTATGTATGAAGTATAAGTGTAGAGTGTGATTACCGCGAATGGTGTACTGTTCGTGTGCTGACCAATATAACCACTCACACTTGTGTCTACAAGGCACCAATGCAGACTGCTGGAATCTTAGTTTACTCAATTTATTCAGACGTACACACTGGGACATACGAGTACATCATGGTTCGTTGACATATCAATTTGTAGGTATACATAGCAGATCTGAAGTCATGACACATTCAGAAATAATGGGCAGTACATCAAAAGTTCAATGTCATGATACATTATGGCCACATCCCCCTATCTGACTAAACGCGTCAGTGAAGGGTGGATCGATAAATAACCAAAGTTACTTGACGTCCATAGTTTGTAGTATATATTATGAAACCACGAAAGGGGGTTTCTAGCAAGATTGAGATCTCCCTGTCACTGTCCGATAATAAGATAAATAATCTGTTCTCTTGGCAGTGATCAAAACATATGATGACCGAAATCCAACATGGCTGTCTCCCTGAGTTGTCGTTCACTCATTCATAGGAAGGAGAATATAAGCCAGAGTTAATTTATAATGGGTATATAAAGGATTTCATAAATGTTTCCATACAGCTCTACGGTGATCAGGTTAATTCACGTAGCCATAACCGCTGCAGGAAAATCTGTCATCTTCGTCGATACCAAACACGACACTAGCATAACGAAGCACCAAAAGTCAAGCTAGGCCTAACCGACGAGAGATCATCAAAAATAGGAGCTGGGTTTACCTGGAGTCCGAATCATCTATATACTGACATAAGGAGAGTCTCTAACACAAACTATCGTAGAGACACCATCTCCTTCAGAAGAAAAACCACGTCGTAAGACATTTTTTCTGACGAAAGGACCAGCTCTTGAAAAAACGTACCCCGCCATTTGTAAGCGGTACATCGGAACTCATCACGACTTGTCAAGACAACTCATACTTCCGCTAGCAAGAATCTAGTCCCTCCTACCCATCCAAAATATACAATATAGGACTGATTCTACTTGTACTAATAATATGTAATACATATGAATTCAGGCCATAAACACAATAAGCAAATTAATATATTTTCTGGCCCTAAAAAATAAGTACAAACGCAAGCGCAATATCCTTGCGCTGGATCAATATCCAGAACGATTACTCCTATAATCAAAAGTGTGAATCAAACATGGATTATCTCGCTTTTACCATAAACAGCATTTTCATACACAAATAAATGAATGTCTATATTTTTCCCATATTAAATAGCCATATCGATTTTTGTAATATGTGCGTCAAAAAAATGCACGCAACAGATTACCACACCCCTCGGGAAAAAAAAAATGGTACATTTTTTTTTTGAAATACATCTAGGAGCAACATACAATAGGCTCACAACGCAGCAATAACAATGCGCAGATGATAAGCATAAGTTTTATGACCTTAGAGAAAGTACTTCTCTAAGTATAAATATTTCCAGAGAGGTGTCACCAACGCATACTACAATATTAGCAATGACACAATTTCCACATTAGTTTATACATAAATTCCATCTAAGATATCTTAACATCATGATCATCAAAGACGAAAAACATTGAAAGATCAGCGGTGAATACATATCAATGAACCGCTAAGTAGTGTTACAATCAATATATGATATATTACATATGTGTACACATTTCAACATAGAAACAACTGTATCAAAGTTGTATAACAGTTATGAATCATGTGGGCATCTAGACAAAATATCTGCCATCACATTTTCTGACCCACGGATAGCTCGCACCGAAAAATGAAATGGCTGTAGAGCAATCGCGTATCGCGTTGATCTCGCGCTCTTCAGATTTTTACTCTGAATAGCCGTAAGAGCTTTTTGGTCAGTTTCCACAATGAAATGCGCGCCCAGAAGAAATCTTTGCAGTTTAAGGATTGACCAAACCATAGCCAATAATTCACGGTCTAGGACCGAGTAATTCTTCTCTGCGGCATTTAATTTCCGAGAAATATACATCACAGGATGCAGAGTTCCAGAGTACTCTTGCATTAGTGCAGCTGCAATCCCGGTGGATGAAGCGTCACTACGAAGAATAAATGTCTTATCCTTAGAAGGCAATACTAGGATAGGTGAAGTAGAAAACTTAGTTTTAACCTTATCCAAAGAGGATTGACATTCTTGAGTCCAATGGACTACATTAGGAGACCCTTTCTTTAGCAAGGAAGAAAGAGGTGACATAATGGAGGACAGATTCGGGATGAATCGTCCATAAAATTGTATTAGACCTAAGAGACTTCGTACTTGCTTTTTAGTCTTAGGAATAGAAATGTTAAGTATCTTACTTGTATTATGGTCTTCTGTTTTTAGGAACCCATGACCAACACGGTGTCCTAAGAAAGATATTTCGCTAAAACCAATACATGCTTTCGATGGTTTCGCTGTCAGGTTATGCTCGCGTAAGATAGACAATAGTTCATTTATACCATTATAGTGATCGTTCCAAGTATCACTGAAAAGACAGATGTCATCAAGATACGCAATGACATCTGAGCGATGAGATAGGATTCGACGCATCATGCGTACAAATGTAGCAGGGGCGTTCATAAGACCGAAAGGCATGAAATTCCATTGGAATAGACCCCTAGGCGTCGAAAAAGCAGTAAACGGTTTGGCGTGTTCGGATAGTGGAACTTGCCAATATCCCTTAGACAAATCGAGTTTAGTAAAGAAGTGAGAATTCGATAGTCTCGTAAGTAGCTCTTCTAGTAAAGGCATAGGTTCAGCATCGAATTTAGTCACTTGATTCAATTTGCGATAATCCACGCAAAGACGTATGTTATTGTCTTTTTTCCGTACTATAACCATCGGCGAAGAATATGCTGATGTGGATGGTTCAATAATTTTTAACTCTATCATCTCATCTAACTCTTTCTCTACCTGTGCTTGAAAATGTATCGGGATAGGATACGGTCTGACTCTTATAGGACTATGGTCAGTAAGAATAATGTCATGTTGAATGACATCAGTTTGACCAGGAATGTCAGTAAGGACATCCTGAAATTGTTCTAACATAGTAGAAACTTGTTTCTGCTCTCCTGGAGATAATTCTGGAGAAATTGCAACATCTTTCCATGATTCATTAGAGTGAAGAGGAATCATTGGAAAAGGTAAATTTACATCCGAGAAACTCGTTTCCTCATCCTGTATTACTGACAGAGATGAGTACTGTCCATGTTGGACTGGAAAATCGTCCGTTGTCTGGAAAACAGGTTGTAAATAATCAGGACGTTCATGGAATTCCGTGAGCATGTTGATGTGGAAGGTTTTACGCTTCCCGTCAATATCGACGATATAGTCAACATCGGAAACCTTTGATATTATATCGTACGGACCTTTCCAAGAAATGAGAAGTCTATTTTCCCTACAAGGTAGCAAGACAAATGCTTTGTCACCTGGACAAAGTTGACGCAAACATCTCTTTTTATTGGCAAATTCCCTTGCCTTCTGTTTCGCAAATTCAGAAGAAGCAGTTGCCAATTTGCATGCTTCAATAATCTTGTGTCTAAGTGCGATGACATATTCATAAGAGGATTTTGTGTCATCGACAATATTATCAGCAGTTATAAGATCATGCAGTAAGGACATAGGACCTCGCGGTTTCGCGCCAAAGACAAGTTCAAAAGGGAGAAAATCCTGTATGTTCGTTGGCGACCTCTCTATATGCAAAGAGAGCCGCGGGTAAAACCCTATCCCAATCCTGAGGATGATCTTCTGTTATCTTACCTAGTAGGTTTTTTCAGAGTTCTATTCAAACGTTCCACCATCCCATTGGACATAGGATGATAAATACTACTCAGCGATCTCTCTATCTTCAGAGTCGACATTACTTGAGACATGGTATCCGATATGAGTTGGGTACCATGGTCGGATAATATTTCTGCTGGAAATCCCAGACGAGAAAATATTAACCAAAGAGCATCTGCGACATCAGCAGTAGTTGTGCTCTTTAGAGGAACAGCCTCCGGCCAACGTGTGCACATATCAACACACGTCAAAATAAATTGGTGTCCTCTAGCAGACTTTATCTTAAATGGACCAATGATGTCTATCGCCATTTTTTGAAATGGCCGAATGGGAATGTCTGCAGCCTGAATAGGTGCATCATGGCGTGGACCTCTGGATTTAATCTCCTGACATACTTTACAAGATCGACAATAGATTCGTATGTCCTTATTCACCGCAGGCCAAAAGAAAGATTGAAGAACTCTAGCTTTAGTACGGGAAAAACCCATATGTCCAGCACACTGCGAATCATGAGCGTGCTGTAAAATTTTAACTCTCATATTTTTAGGCACAAGGATTTGAGAATGAATGGACTTAGCGGAGTCTTGTACCATACGTACAAGTACGCCATTCTTCAACGTAATCCAAGATTTACGATTAGTATCCTTATTCGGATCACCTTTTGTTGCCAGAGTAAAGAATTTCTGTAGAGTAGGATCATCTTCCTGCTGTTTGATAAAGGAATCGTGGGAAATCTCCAAGGGATCATCTTGGATCTGCGCATCATTATCTTCAGAATGTGAAGATTGTGGCATATTGAGAGCTTGAGCCCTAGTGATTACTGCATTAGCAGATTGCATATTAACATTTTCCCAATTAGAAATTTGCTGTGGAGTGCATTCTTTCACTCCATGAATGCGACCGATGATAAGATCAGCGATCGGATTCGGCAAGAGACATGCTTGCACCTCTCCTGTAAAGAAAGGCGTAGCAATATTGATAATGGCAGTGGAGTACTTCTCCAATGTGCCACCAAATGTTACACATTTGACTATATTGCCTGTAGCTCGAGAAGGATTTACGAGTGATTGCCTCACTCCAATTGTAGTGCACCCCGAGTCGAAAAGAATTGATACCGGAGTACCATCTATTAGGCCCCTATTAAAGACAAGAGCACCCCTTCCATTATGCGCAATTGACGCATGGAGAGCGGGAAGTGGGTGACCGCAGCTTAAAGTAGACACTGTGGTTGGATCGAATAATGTTTTGCATTGCGAACACTCAGATGCTCTAGCAAAATCAAAAGCGGAATTCGCTACACTATTGGAGTCTTTTTTATCATTATTCTGATTATCGGTGTCGTGGAACTCCTGTTGTGCAGAGTTAGCCTGGTAATAAGATTTACCATGTCTTTTGTGTTGTGATCTACCTCGGTTATAATTGTCTCTATAATTATTATTGCCTCTGTTATAACCCCTATTTGGGTTTGAATCATAATATTCATGATCATAATCATCATGCTCGTTATATTGAGTATCCCTGTAATATTGTCTCTTTTGTCTCCATGAAGCACTTGGGTAGTTCCTATAGCTACTCCCTTTCTGAGAATTTCTAACATTATGGGTACCCCTCGCGTGTCGAGGACTATCAGCCCGATTCCAGTTCTTCAAAGAAGAACTCTGATTTGAGTGGTTATCTTGGTTTTGATACTTATTCCAATTAACCTTTTTATCAAATTTATTTTTAGCTCCTTGGAATTTGTGTGAGTAATTCTGATTATATTCTGTTGCCGAAGCAACTGGCATAATCTCTTTAATGTTAGAGTTACTAAGAATCATGTCAGGGTGTGCCGTGGCATACTGGTCACAATATTCTTCCATTTGCTTTATTGTACTAGGTTAACGCTCATGTAAGAACTCTAGGAATGATTTATTTACAGAAGACATGACCTTGTCTCTTAGCAATAAATCCGTAAAACCATCAAATGTTTTCTCTGTTTTGGATAATTCAATCCATCGTGAAAGTGTAATTCGTGCTTTTGAGATGAATTCTGAGAATTCTACACCTACCTCAGGTCTCATTGTTTTAAACAAAAGACGATAACCTTCTTCAGACAGCTGATATCTCTTTATCAAAGCTGCCCTAACAGCATCATAATTATCTTTGTCGGCCTCTTCAACAAAATATAACTTACTCAGAGACTCCCCTTTTAGATTTTCAGACAACTGATTCACATACTGTGATTTGTCAACATTATGAGATCGACAAGCCCGTTCAAATCTAGAAAGCCAAAATGTTATGTCATCACTGGTAGGGTTAAACGCTTTTACCTTGACCTTGTACACGAAGGGTTTACCATTACCACCAGATGCCTGATTAACATTACTCATACATGTCAATTTTAATTTCTCTAATTCAAACTCATGTTCTCTTATTGCTTTTCTCTCTTCAGCTTCTCTATCTAATCTTCTCTGTTCTGCAGCAGCTTCTAATTTCTTCTGTTCTGCAGCAGCAGCAACTTCTAGTTTTTTCTGTTCTGCAGCAGCTTCTAATTTTTTCTGTTCTGCAGCAGCTTCTAATTTCTTCTGTTCTGCAGCAGCTTCTAATTTATTCTGTTCTGCAGCAGCTTCTAATTTCTTCTGTTCTGCATCAAATCTCCTTTCCTCCACTTGCATCTGCAATTTCTTAAGTTCAGCAGCAGTATCAGCTTCTTTTTCTAATCTTTTTTCTTCAGCTATTGCTTTCCTTTCTTCTGCATATACCTTAGACTTAGTCTTAGTCCAAACTTGTATGGTTTATAATAACCAATGATAACTTGAGTACCTGTGGACAACAATAATTGTATCTCAAATACTGTGGGGGACAAGCCTTACAAAGGTCTTGTATACCTCAATGTAATCAAAGATCACTTTAGTACCTGTAGAAAAAAATATTTCCCTTTACCAATCACTTTGGGAGACAAGCCTTACAAAGGTCTTGTACATTTTGTTTTATAACAATAACAATCAGAAAGTACTAATCTGTACTATACTATCAGTGTATACCACTATACGTCATATGTCAACTAAAGACATTACAAATGACAAACAAGAAAAGACAATCTGAAAACATTTGCAGAGATCAAATTAAATCAAATAGGAGAAATGAAAAAAATGATCACAGAAACCGTGATGATAACTGCCATAAGATAACAAGACAAATAACGCCACAGTGTATAAACATAAGGGTGTAAAAAACTGAAATGAAAGAAAAGATGAGACCTACAATTATACAAACAAATCAAACAAAACTAAGGAACACAAAAAATGTTACAAATACAAATATGAAACAGTCGTCACAACTAACCAAATATTTGCAAACTATGTTGCATGCAAATTTCAATTAAGAAATTGCTCCCTATCGAACGCCAGAACAAGACCAATATCACTCGGTATTTCCTGTTCTAGTCACCACCCATCCAGGCCCGCAACATATAAACCCCTACACATATAAACAAATAACATGTAAGCATAAATAGCATATAGCATACAATATCATTTATGTCATGAATGGAATGTGTTGCAGGTATAGTGTTGTAAAGCAGGCACAGTTTATTTTAATACTAATAACTTGCCACTTTATTCAGTAATAGATTTAATTTTAAACTATTACACTGTCAATTTTTCTCTGTTGAGCATCTGAAGAGCCAACGATGAACTATGCACTTTATGTTCAGCAACACTGCGATTCTTCTGTACGTTGAGAAATGTCAACAATATTGCTCCAGATATTTTCTACACTTGATACCACTGTCCTGTGTAATACTGTCTGTACAGCGAAAAACTGTCAACAAGCGCTGAAGCTGACATCGACTGTATAGCTGTCCTACTGGTGTTGATGTGTTCAAACAAATGTTCTTTCAGCTGTAAACTGAGATTCTCAACACAAAACTGCGTAAGCTGGACCCAGGAATCTGGCTCACCACTGTAAAGTCTTGTTCTTTCCACTCTGTAAAGTTGCTTTCACACACACACTGTAAAGTATCAGTCTGTCTGCTCTGTAAGGAAGAGTGGTGTGTTGTTGAGATCAGGCATGCTCCAGTCTACCCAGCTGTAAATGGGTAACTCACCCTAGTCCTGAGTTAGGGAAGGCAAAGGCTCCAGGGGAAGCAGGCCCTAGACTTGGTCACTTCAGCCGACGCAGGATGGTGTATGTATGAAGTAGAAGTGTAGAGTGTGATTACCGCGAATGGTGTACTGTTCGTGTGCTGACCAATATAACCACTCACACTTGTGTCTACAAGGCACCAATGCAGACTGCTGGAATCTTAGTTTACTCAATTTATTCAGACGTACACACTGGGACATACGAGTACATCATGGTTCGTTGACATATCAATTTGTAGGTATACATAGCAGATCTGAAGTCATGACACATTCAGAAATAATGGGCAGTACATCAAAAGTTCAATGTCATGATACATTATGGCCACATCCCCCTATCTGACTAAACGCGTCAGTGAAGGGCGGATCGATAAATAACCAAAGTTACTTGACGTCCATAGTTTGTAGTATATATTATGAAACCACGAAAGGGGGTTTCTAGCAAGATTGAGATCTCCCTGTCACTGTCCGATAATAAGATAAATAATCTGTTCTCTTGGCAGTGATCAAAACATATGATGACCGAAATCCAACATGGCTGTCTCCCTGAGTTGTCGTTCACTCATTCATAGGAAGGAGAATATAAGCCAGAGTTAATTTATAATGGGTATATAAAGGATTTCATAAATGTTTCCATACAGCTCTACGGTGATCAGGTTAATTCACGTAGCCATAACCGCTGCAGGAAAATCTGCCATCTTCGTCGATACCAAACACGACACTAGCATAACGAAGCACCAAAAGTCAAGCTAGGCCTAACCGACGAGAGATCATCAAAAATAGGAGCTGGGTTTACCTGGAGTCCGAATCATCTATATACTGACATAAGGAGAGTCTCTAACACAAACTATCGTAGAGACACCATCTCCTTCAGAAGAAAAACCACGTCGTAAGACATTTTTTCTGACGAAAGGACCAGCTCTTGAAAAACGTACCCCGCCATTTGTAAGCGGTACATCGGAACTCATCACGACTTGTCAAGACAACTTATACTTCCGCTAGCAAGAATCTAGTCCCTCCTACCCATCCAAAATATACAATATAGGACTGATTCTACTTGTACTAATAATATGTAATACATATGAATTCAGGCCATAAACACAATAAGCAAATTAATATATTTTCTGGCCCTAAAAAATAAGTACAAACGCAAGCGCAATATCCTTGCGCTGGATCAATATCCAGAACGATTACTCCTATAATCAAAAGTGTGAATCAAACATGGATTATCTCGCTTTTACCATAAACAGCATTTTCATACACAAATAAATGAATGTCTATATTTTTCCCATATTAAATAGCCATATCGATTTTTGTAATATGTGCGTCAAAATATGCACGCAACACCCAGTTATCTCCCTTTACTATCAGATTACCATCCCTAACCTAAAAACAGATTTGTCATCAGGACACATTTTTCTCTCCCATTGATTAATATGCCTATCTATATCCCAAACAACTAATCTGTGCTCCCGCGACCAGTATTATCATTCACTAATATATATATGGAATACACCTCATAATTCTACCAATCTAACATAATCCGTTATACATTCATCACCTTCTTCCCACTACATCCTTATGTTACAATTATATTATACTAACTACAACACCACACAGTATAATCATAACAATCTGTGACCAGTATGCATTGTAAGCTTCTTTCATCCACAATTTATTATACATTTCACACACCATTGTTACTGTCAACCTCTCTGTTGCCTACTTTGTTTCATAGCTCAGTCTGTCATGTATTCTCTCATATCCAGCTCTATTTGTGAACCATTGTAAGTCACTCCATCATGACCTACTGAGCATCATCATACCAGCACTCACTTTCTTATTTACTTCTTCTGTAGCTACCACGTTTTCCGTACTGTACTGTACTGTAACTGCCTATTACACTTATTTTACACTATATAAAGCCGTTTGTAACCCATTTAAAACAACATGATGTCACTGAGTTTTCGTTACTGCGATCCCCCTGGCTAAACCCTTCACTTATCTTTGAACCTAAAAAAGAATTTGTGGTCCCCTAATTCGAACTACTTGCGTTTTCCGTATCATCTATCTATTCCAGTCTATTCTGTAATCTTCTATTTCGATTATATCACGTGCTTCCGCTTCCATCTACCCTGCTATAATATCATCTCCATTTTCCATTGTCACTGTTCCGTCTCTCTTCCTCATATTTCTTCCTTCTCAGTTATATATGCTTCTCTTTTCTTCGCTTTTTTTTTATTTCAATCTCTCTATTCTCCACCCTCTGTATTTTTGTATCTCAATCTCTCTTACCAGGGTATAGACTGCGTACTTCATGTACCACCACTTATACTTCGGCACTTACGATAGATAATTGCTACTCCTACAAGTCAGAGCAGAAAGTCAGAGAGTAGTGGTTAATCGATTGAACCACTGAGAAGCTGTCCCAATATATCTCTACTTGGCCCTGGTAATACGTCATTTGACCTCTCCCGTGAGCATTCGTTTTCCTTGCACAAGTCAACGTTGTTCGATCAGATGGAGTCTCTCAGTTGGGACTTAACCTCGTAACGCCTTAACTGTTATTACAACCACACGTCTAGGGCACTAGTAATACACCATTTGGGTTGAGTACTTTACACACTAAGAGCCTTAATTTGCTGTAGTACCACTCAGTGCCTTTGGGATAGTTGTGTTTTCTTTCCACAGCCTACAGATATTCGCTACAGAGACGGAATATTTATTTCCCTTACGTTGCTGCAGTACTGTGGGATATTATTTTAGTAGTGTGACTGGAGAACTGTTACTTAGTGTTTCTCCAGCATAGCAGATACATCTTTCTGGACTATATTAACGAAACAGTAGCAGCCGTTTTCACCAGAGGACTACGGGCCGCCCCTGTTAGTTAAATTTTCTTGTTTTGTATTTGTACGCGTGGTGGTGGTTTGGAATCAATCCAATTCGCTGGTGTTCTTGATTGTATTTTGTTGTGATAGAAAATCACTACCCTATCAGAGCTCGTGAGGTTATTATTGTGTTTTTAAATCTGGATTTCATTAATAAATACATTTATAAGTTATAAGAGGTCAAAATTCACTTTCTACCTGTCAAATGATGTTAACTTGTGCACAAGTTAATAACAAGTTACAAATTCTCACAAAATTCATAAATGATGTGCTCTTCTGTGTACTGTGATAGATTAACCTATTTAGCAGAGGCCAGAGGAAGTGCATGGTATAGTAATTGTCACGAGTGTTGCTGGAAAAAGACAATAGTTACTTAATTACATATCTCTTCTCTCAAGAAGTCAAACTTCCCTCTTAATTTTAAATTAGTGACTCTGTCTATATCTACTTTCACACAACTCATCCATACTCTGCCTAAACTAAGACATAACCGTCATCCATACTCGTGACAACGACCGAGAACTAGACTGGAAGCAGGCCTACAGAAATGTAGCTTTCAAGTTGACATGGCGCTCTCTCTGGCTAACCTCTACAACCCAAGATAGACAAGGATTGTTTCGTTTGGTTTTAAGGACCATCTTGATTGTACACGGACAACTCCATCAGTTCTTCATGTCCTCCCTTAAATCTCAAGGATGATCTATGCACAGTACACGAACACCACAGCACCGGCAAGGATCCCAATGTGTGTATTTAGGAATCATTCATTCTATAAATATTTTTTTATCGTATCGGTATCCTAATTTTGTAAATTCTGCTAGGGCAGCACCCGTATGGCCTACTCTTTACGCTTTCTAATTGCCGAGGAATTTTTAATATGTACAAATTGCACTCAAAACCTACTATTATCCGAGATGGCTCGACATCCAGCCTCACTGCCTAGGGGATCAGGGGGAAGTATGACGTGATTATGACCCAATGGTTCTGAAAAAAATGACATCAAAAATAGTCCTTGTACTAGGAACCGAACCCTGCACTTTTATAATTAGAGGCGGATGCCATAGCTCTTATTCACTCCGGCCATTAGAGTAGAAGAGGAAAGACCATGTCAGAATATGAGTTTAAATGATTGTGGAAGTGCGCTATTTAGCACTGATCAAATATTTCGGGAGCACATGTCCGACTGGAACTGACCAAGCTCATTACTATCATTTTTTTTTTAATTATTAAAGTGTTTGCTATTTTTCTTTGTAGCACGCCTCTTTCAACCATCTACCATGTACATGGAGCTGTTGGTTATATCAGGACGTGTTTCCTTTATTGTAATATGTTTTTGTTTGTATTTATTTTATACTATATTATCTCTATTAGGTATTTTCCTTGTGTAGTTATAGCCTAGTTCAAAATGTTTTTTTTAACAAAAATATGATATTTTCTAAGCTGGTATGTTTTTAATTGTTACTGGACGGTTTATTTGTTTAATCTGTATGTATCTGGGGGGAGACTTTCACCAGTGTGGACTACTGGCTCGGATCCTTATTTATTTTTTATATGTTAGCTTTAGTTTTTGTAATATAGTGTTTTATTAACTTTTGCACTTCTGAATGTGTCTTTGTGCCTATGAGATTTTCTACACTTATTTCTACCTTGGGTTACTACAGTATGTCTTAATGTTATGCCTTTGCTGGTCATATTTTGCAGTCCACCAGAAAGTGTCTAATTGTGTTTGGTTCTTGACACTCGTCACATGTGGGTTCCTCAATCATGAAATATCCCGTTCCAAGCTTGAGCCTCAGCAATTTTGTTATTAATTGGTATTTTTAGTTCATCTTATATCATTTTTTGCTTGGTTTTTAGGATTTTATATGAGTGTCTTGCTTTTTTTACTTTGGTCCCATGCTGTTGTCCACTCTTTAGTTATTGCTTGAGCAAATAAGCTCTTAATTTCAAACTTCCCTAAGCCTACTTCAATTTTGTTATGGCTAGTTCTTCCCCCTTTGGCTTCTTTGTCTGCAAGCTCATTTCCTGCTATCCTCACATATGATGGTATTCATGTTAGTGTTGCACAGCATCCTATAGTGTGCAGATAGGTATTAACCTGTAGTATTTCCTCTATAATATCTGGCCTGCTACATTCATTTCTGTTTCTGATAGCTAATACTGATGAAAGGGAATCTGTTAGAATGGTTACTTTATTTGGTGGGTTTTCTGCAGCTATTTCTAAAGCTTTTAGGATTGCCACTAATTCTGCTGTAAAGATGGATGTATTACCTGTTACTTTGTATTTTTTTTAATTTTATTAATTTTGGTATTGCTATTCCTGCTCCTAATTGTCCTTCTTCATCTTTGGACCCATCTGTATATATAGTTAGGCTATTATTTATATACCATTCTATGTACTCTAGTGCTTTATTTTTTGCTGAGATTATGTCGTTAGATTTGCTTATGATCTTTGATAAGTGGGAGTCAGTTTCTGGCACTTTTAATTCCCATGGTGGGATCTTTGCTTTATAATGAGCTCTACTGTTTATCATATTAAATAGGTTTGGGTGTTGATCCACTTCATCCACCGTTTTCCACCCTAACGGGTATCTATTATGGTTTAATGGAATGTGGCCTATGTACTGGTTATCCCTATCAAAGATTTTGTGTGCTGGGTGAGTTGGATCTTTTGCCACTCTTGCCCAGTAGCTGAATCTCAGTTCTTTTCTCCTTAGCTCCAGGAGTATAATGCCTAGCGCTACTTCTAATGCCTCTGCTGATGTTCCCTTTATATAACCTGCTATTATTGACAGTGCCTGGTTTTGGACTGTGTCTAGTTTTTTTCTTATTGCTCGAGGCGGCTGATGCATAGACAACAGTGGCATAGTGTAGTTTGCCCCTAATAAATGATTTATAGAAGGTTAACATTGTTTTATTGCAGGCTCCCCAACCACTTCCTTTCATATATCTTAGCATGTTGATAAGTCCCTTACTGCTTTGCACTAATAGGTCTATGTGTTTGTTCCAGTTTAGGTGCTGGTGTACTACCATACCAAGAAATCTAGTTGATTTTGCTGTGCATACATTTTGCTCATTAATGCTTATTCAACTATATTATTTTTAATTACACGCCCTCTACTGATAATCATTCCTATGGTTTTTTTAACGTTTAGATTAAATCCCCACTTGTTCATCCAGTCAGATACTTTATCCATTTGCTTTTGTACTGTTTTATAGAGGAATGGGAGATTTCTTTCCGTTCTCCATATCGCAGCGTCATCTGCAAACTGAGATAGGTTGTTTTTTAGGTCTTTAAACTTGTCGTCTAGGTCGTTGACCATAATCGTAAATATAGATGGTGATATTACGAATCCCTGTGCGATTCCATTCTGTTGTTCATACACCTCAGATCTATCATTGTTTATTTGTACCGTGAAGTATCTATCCTGCAGGAAGTTTTCTAAATAATTGTTAGTTCTGCCTACTATACCTAGTTTCCTGATCTTGTAAAGTGCACCCTCCCTCCAACACTCATCATATACTCTTGCTACATCATTGAATATTGCTACTTTCTTTTCATTCCTTTTGAAACGTATTTTAACATCATGTTCCAGCCTCAACAGTTGCTCTATTGTACTATGTTAGCTTCTAAAGCCTGCCTGGATTGGACTGTACAAATTATGCTGTTCAATTAAAATTTTAGTCTGCTGTTGACTATGGTTTCTAGAATTTTTCCTAGATGCGATGTTAACGATATTGGCCTGTATGAGCTGACATCATGTGTTTCCTTATCTGGCTTTAGTATGGGGATGACTACAGCTGTCTTCCATGAACATGGTATTTTTCCCGTGTGCCAGATTTTGTTGTAGAGGGATGCAATCACCCTTAGAGTTGTATTTGGTACCTTTTGAGGATTTCATAGCTCAGAATGTCTTTCCCAGAGGTAGTATTGGTTTTTCCTGCTAAAGCTCTTTCTATTTCATCTACTGTAATATATGCATTTAAATAATTAGCATCCTGTGTGGTGTCCATATTTTCTTCTTTCAATTTTTCTAGCAGTGTTTTTTGCCTATTTATTTCTGTCTTATCTAGACTGTCTATTGAACTAACCTGATAGAAGTATTTAGCTAGTATGTTGAGTTTTCTCTATCTGTTTCAGCTCTCTCTGGTATTTTAATTGTTGGGATTTTAAATTTCTTGTTGTTTCCTCCTTTAATTGCTTTTAGTTTTCGCCAAACTGTAGTTACTTGTGATCTATGGTTTAATGTTTGACAACATATTCTCCAACTCTTTTCTTTAGCTTTGAATATTAATTTATTTGTTTCATTTCTTATTTGTTTTATAGTTTGTGTAATTCTTTTCAGTTTTGGATTTTCTATACTTTATCAGGGCCTTCTGGGAGCCACGCTGGTGTAATGGCTTCGGTGTTGTACTGGCGACCAGGTGTTCATGGTTCAAACCCGGGCGTCAGCGTTTGAAGGAATGTTTCCGACCGGAAATTTGACTGAATAACCTGAACGGCTCCTGTGATAAACCCTCTGTGGATGGGAAGGAGCGAAGCTCCTGACTGGGTTGGAAGGAAAGTCCTCAGGTTCCCCAGCCTCGCAATGACATGTCATTGGGCCAAAGAGCTGAAACCCCAAGTGCCGCTGGTTTAAAAAAAAAAAAAATCAGGGCCTTCTCCCTCAATTTCAGTTGTTCTGAACATCTGCCTGTCCACCATCGTCTTTGATTTTTATCTTTGCTTCTTTTCCTATCTTTACCTTTTTGTGTTGCTTTTAAGTGATCAGGCATATTCCTGGTTGGTATACATTTTATTGCTATTTTAAAAATCTCATTTGTTAGTTTTTCTGCAAATATATCTATACTGTTAGATTCAATTTGTTCTATGCTTAGTTTACTTAGCTCCAATTGGAAGGACTCCCAGTTTTCTTTTTTGAGGTCGAATGTAGGTTTGGAGGTTCTTGGACTAGTTCTGTATTTGTGTTTAGGTTTATTTCTATGGGTAAGTGGTCTGAGCTGGAGTCATTCAGTACTTCCCATTTAGCAGAGGCTAGGTTTGGTGTTATAATACGTATGTCTATTGCTGTATCTCCTCCATTGTTGCATGGGTTATCCCTTGTCACTGAGCCATCATTTAGTGTGATTAGCTCAGCACTTTCAATGTAGTCCAACAGTCTTTTTCCTGCTGGATCATTACTGTTGTTACCCAATGCCTCATGGTGTGCATTAAAGTCACCTACCAATAATGTTCTTTGGTCTATTTGTGTGTTTATAGTGGCAATGTCCTTATCGGTTATATTACCCTTGGGGCTATAAATGTTTATTATTTTTAAGTTATCTGGTTCACTGTCTACTGTTATACTTATTCCTTCAATATTTTCTGTGTTGAATTGTTCCCAATTTAATATTTTGTAGTCTTCATGTATTAAAAAAGCCACACCCCCTCCTCTACACTCCGGTCTATCATTTCTAAGTGTTATATATCCTTGATAGTTCAGTTTTTGTTGGGGGCTTAGGAGGGTTTCTTGTATTGCAAATATGGGTTTTGATTCCTTATATTGCCCCACAATAGACATCAGGTTCTTCCTGGCACCCCTACAGTTCCACTGAACTACTTTTATAGCTCTATGGTCTCTAGTCTCCATCTTATATGGTTATATCATAGTTAGGGAGCCGCGCTGGTGTAATGGCTTCGCCGTTGTCTGGCGACCAGGTGTTCATGGTTCAAAACCGGGCGTCAGCGTTTGAAGAAATGTTTACGGCCGGAAATTTGACTGAATAGCCTGAACGGCTCCTGTGATAAATCCTCTGTGGATGGGAAGGAGCGAAGCTCCTGACCGGGTTGGAAGGAAAGTCCTCAGGTTCCCAGCCTCGCAATGACATGTCATTGGGCCGAAGGGCTAAAAGCCCAAGTGCCGCTGGTTAAGGGAAAAAAAAATTATCATAGTTATTGTTGGAGTCCGTTTATGGTAATGGTATTGATTTTATCACGCGAATGGTTGAATACGAACAAAATGTCAATAAACTTCTTCAAACGAACATTCCAACAGGTATCGTTGCATTGGATGAACTGGGTAAATGTTGGCAGCACACAAGTCGGTGTTTACTGTACATGTATTTTATTGACGTGACACCAACGAAGTGGAACAAGACAATCATAGTTACAGATGTGAAGATCATACGTTAAAATGTTAATATCACTGTTAAAAGTTGTTGTAGAATCGCTAACAGTTAAGTTCTCTTATTCCAGTGACTAAGGATCACTTCCATTTCATATAACAGACATGGTAATTAACGTCCCTTGACCTTCTCCCAAGGACGTTTATAAAGGCAAACGGATTCATTCTCACGGAGCAATAATCTATATCATACTTGTAAGCATCCCAGACTTTGTTGTAAAATTCTTGGATAGCATATCCAATCCAAACAAAAGGCAGATATAACAATACAACCAAGTTAGTGTTTCATCTTGGCTAACCTCTCGGTATCCATACCACGACTTTGGCATAGGTAAAACGGCATATTAAACATGTGAAGCATATATCTATATTCATAAACTTGATTCCACATATGGATTCTCCCTCTACAAAAGATTCCAAAGGCTATCGACTCCGTGTGTCCAATTCTAGGAATGTCATCTCCGATGAATTCCCGCTAGACCATTAATAGGAGCGGCCTGATACTTAAATTTACATAATTAAACTTGCCATACGAAATGGGGCGACACTTACTTCAGACATCCACTATTGGCTTCGCCATGAAGACCAATAGGTACGAATACAACTGCTGGCTTCTTCAAATCTGCCAGGAATCAAATAATAACACTGCGGACATAAAATGTCGTCCGAGCTGCCCCTATCATGACGTCACAATCTCCTCAACTAGGTTACACGTGCGTCCAAAGCAACTCACCCAGCATTGTGCACGTCAGTGCGTGAATCAATCGAACGCACAAACAATATAACTACATAAAACTGGTGCGTACATTTGGCAGGACCGAAGACTACCCCCTTAGGTAATAAATGTACGTAACAGTTATGTTTTTGTTTTTACATTTTTGTTGTTGTTAGTTTCTCTATGTACGTTTTGTTTTGTTTTGCTCACTATCTCTCATGTTCTCTACAAACACCTCATTCCAAGTAACCATTTTACTCCGCACTCTTTCTACTAGGTATGGAAGGAGTAGTTCAACTGTTTCCTTAATTTCTTCTTCCATATTTTCTTTGTTTTCCTGCTTGTTCACTTTTCCGGACTCTTGCCTTTTTTCTTCTGTTAAAAGTGCTCTTTCAATCTCTATTTTCCTTAGGATTTCTTCATTAGACGCTTTTATTTCTGTTATTGTTTTAAGGTCATTTTCATTGCCTGTTGTGCTATTTTAATTTCTTCTAATACCTGCCTGGCTTGGGCGAGGTTATGTTCTGTCTCTTCTGTGTTGTTTTCTTGTTCGCTGTTGCTTATGCGTGTTTTACTTTCATCTTTCTGTATTTTCTCCTTTATGTTTTTTACTTCAGTGGTTATTTGTTTTATTTGTTTCTTGATGTTGTTTTCTTGGAAGTTTTGAAGGTGGCTGTTTGCTTTCTGTTTTTCTTTGACTTTCCAGATTGGTGTGTTTGTTTCTAGAGCTTCTTTAAGTATGTATTTTGTCTCTTGGAAGACTGGGCACCCCTGGTACCTGGCACTGTGGTTATCCTGACAGTTTGCACATCTTCTGTTTTTATTTTCTTGTTTGTAGTCTTTGTCCTCTTTAGCCATTGTGCAGTCTCCGTGTTTGTGTGCTCCTGCACAGAAACTACATCTTGTTGCTCTTTTACAAGCATGCTGCATGTGACTAAAGCCTTGACAATTTGTGCACTGGATGATTGGTGGTATGAATGTTTCAGTCTTCTTGGTTCTCTTGCAGATTTTGACGTCCTTGGGTATTTCTGTACCCTGTACACTCAACACTACCACTGATGTATTCTTGTGCTGCTTAGTTTTAATTCGTTCTACCTTTTCTATCTTATTTTCTCTGTTTTCTTTCACTATGTTTGTGTGGATCTCTTGTTCTGTTAAGTTTGTATCGATGCCCTTGATTACGACTTTTCTAATCTCTTTGATCAGCTCCATTTGTATATTTATTTTATGTGGGAGTTGCACTTCTTTAGATTTTTCTTTCAGCTCATTTATTAGGACCTTGGCTTTTTCTGTGCTGTTCAAGCAGAGTACTGCACCATTGCTTGTTTTTTGTAATCTGTTAATAGATATTTTGTCTATTATTTTTTCTAAGATAACCATGAGTTTGTCATCGGGTAGGGCTCTCAGAGTGGCTTTTGTCCCTCCTATTTGAGTAATTTTAACTCTTTTCTGTGGGTTTTTGTTTCCTTTAGGCTGTCCTCGGCACTTTCTTTGGGTTCTTTGGTTTCCTGAGTGCATTGGTCTGCATTTCCCTCTTTGTCCTTCCTAATGTGTTTTGCGGCTTTATTTCATGTCGAAGTTGGTGTTCCATTGTTTGCAGCACCTTGCTTTGATGTCCGAATTTCTTTCTCTTTCCCGCTGCTTTTTTTGTTTGATTCCCTGTCTTTATTTACTTCGAGGAAGTGGATGGGAACTGCGGTAAGACGTGGAATACAATGGATGGATTTGAAAAAAAATCGAAAAAAGGTGATTCGTCTTACGAGGACAAAAGACAAAGAAAATTGTCTTTTGTCCTCGTAAGACGAATCAACTTTTTTCGATTTTTTTTTCAAACCCATCCTTTATTTACTTCAGAGTTCACTTTTATTTTTTTTCCTTGATGGTTTCAATTTGGTCCTTAATTTATGTGTCCTTTAGACCAGGGCTTTTGTTCCTCTCATTTACTGTTCGTTTTGATATTCCTTCCTTAGTATGTCTTTCTGTTGTTTTGCTCCAAGCTGTTCCCTCCTCTGACAGCAAACTAGTTAGCACTATGTTGGACTTATTTGCTCTTATTGTGCTACAAATATTTTGTTGTATACGAGTTGTCTTTACTCTTGTTTTAAAATATTGTCTAATTTCTCTATATTTTTTTTATACCTATCACCAATGACTTACAATTAATATTTATGCTCTATATATGCCTAATGCTAAATTAACACAGGACAAGATATTTATTTTTTTAATATAAATTTTAAATTATGTTTAGATCATCATCATCATCAGTTGCCATCTCCACAACGAAGGTTGGCTGTAATGGATCTCCAACGTCTTCTGTCTCTTGTCTTGGTGGTGCACTTTGATAGACTCTTTCCTGTCCATCTCTTGATGTTACCTTCCCACTTATAGCGTTGTCTTCCCCTTGCACGTTTGCCTTCAACTCTCCCTTCTGTTATGGTCTTCTGCAAGGTGTTATGCATTTTTATGGGGCCAAAGTATTTTAACTGCCGAACTTTGACCTCCCTCATTAGTTCTCTTTTCATACCTAGATTTTCTAGGACCTCCTTATTTGTTTTCTTCTCTTTCCATGAGATACGCCCCATTCTTCTATATATCCACATTTCAAGAGCCTCAATTCTTTCTTCCAACTGCTTATTCATCGTCCATGTTTCTGCACCATACAGAAATGCAGAATATATATAACACTTTATGATTCTCACTTTTAATTTGTGAGATAACTGTTTGGATGTCAGTATATGTTTCATGTTGTTGAATGTAGCTTTGGCCATTCCTATTCTCTTCTTGATTTCTGTTTCACATCTGCCATCTTCTGTTATTATATGACCGAGATATACGTAGCTCTTGACTTGTTCCAGGATTTCCCCATTTACGCTTATCTTTAATGTGGGTTTATCGTCTGTTTTGCTAATTATCATAGTTTTTGTTTTCTCAATATTAATGTCGAGTCCATATTCATGACTTATGCTGTTCACTTGCTTTACTAGTTCTTGTAACTCCTGTTCGCTTTCAGCTAACAACATGGTATCACCTGCATATCTAAGGTTGTTTATTGACTTTCCACTGATGTTCAGTCCTGGTATTTCCTGTATCTGTTTGAAAATTTTTTCGGTGTATAAATTAAATAGGCAAGGGGACAGCACACAACCTTGTCTGACACCTCTTTTTATGTCTATGTATGGTGAATAATTCCTTCCAGATCTTACTGTGGCAGTTTGCTCCCAATAAAGGTTACTGAGTATTCTTATATCTTTTCCATCAATACCTATGTCTTTGAGGCATTCAATTATTTTCTCATGATGGACTCTATCAAAAGCCTTCTTATAGTCAATGAAGCACATATACATACTTTTTTGGACCTCTGTATATTTTTCTGCTAATATTCTTAGGCAAAATATTGCCTCTCTTGTTCCACTGTTCCGTCTAAAACCAAACTGTTCTTCTTGTTTAGATATCAATAGTTAAAAGCTGACTAGTCCTACTACTAAGCTAGTATATTTGAATTTAATTTAATTTTGTTCACGTGCGGCTCAACGACGAAAGATGCCTGTATTAATTACACAAAGAAAAACAAGATGGCTACTCCACTTTACAAATGACCCCCACGTGGTTGGCCTACCTGCGATTATTTATTCTATTTCACTAATATTTTAATTATACCAATACTCCTATCAATTATTAAATAACGTTAAGAGCAATTAATCAATACTAGAGGTGATTAATAATATTTAGTTTAAATATGTTAGAGAAGATAAAAAAACTTATCTGAAATTCGTCTTGTGTAGCGTACTGAAAACTCTCACTGGATGTGCAACGAGGGAGCGAAAATACTGCTTATTTATTCTATTTAACTAATAATAATAATAGCCCCTTCAGTCATAACTGTCTATGGGAATGCGCCCCTGAGGTGACAGCCCTCAGCTGCTTATTTTCCTGGGATTTTCGACGTTTTCTCCTCACCTCTGCTTCTTGTGTGAGCCTCTCTTCGCCCAATCTGAGGTGGCACCGTAAATAGCATCGCCACTTAGTGCGAACGACAGCTTCATCCTCCCATGTTGCTGGATCCATGTCCAGTGCCCTCATATCTCTCTTGCACACATCTTTGAACCTCAGCTGTGGTCGCCCAACTGTTCTCTTGCCATCTGCTAATTGTCCGTAGAAGATATCTTTTGGGATGCGACCATCTACCATGCGGCGAACATGGCCAAGCCAGAAAAGTCTGCGCTGTCTAAGAAGCGTATACATACTTTGAAGGCCAGCACGTGACAACACCTCGACATTTGTCACTTTATCTTTCCACGAGATGCCGAGGATGCGGCGTAGACACCGCAAATGGAAGGTATTGAGCCTTCTTTCTTGCTTAGCATAGGTCGTCCAGGTCTCGCTGCCATATAGGAGTGTGCTGGTGACGCAGGCATTATATACCGCAGCTTTGGTCTTCATTGTGAGTTTAGAGTTTCCCCAAACACGCGATGTGAGGCGGGCAAAGGTAGCTGCAGCTTTGCCAATGCGGCTGTCTATTTCTGTATCCAGTGAGAGTTTGTCATTGATGTAGACCCTAGGTATGTGAAGTGGTGCACCACTGCCAATTCATAGTTATCGATAGTGATAACTAGTGCAGCACCCACATCCTGACTCAGCACATTCGTTTTCCTTAGACTTATTGTGAGGCCAAAGTCCTTGCATGCTTTAGTGAAGCGATTCATCAAGCTCTGAAGCTCCTGTTGGCTTTGAGTGACGACTGCAGCATCATCAGCGAACAACAAGTCTCTTATAGTGACCCTTCTGATTTTTGTTTTTGCCTTCAGCCTTGAAAGATTAAACAGACGGCCATCTGACCTAGTGTGAAGGCATATTCCTTCAGTTGCATCTCTGAATGCATGTTTCAAGAGTAAGGCAAAGAAGATTCCGAAGAGGGTCGGAGCCAGAACACAGCCTTGTTTAACGCCACTTCGTATATCAAAGGGCTGTGACGTGCTTCCAGCATATTGGACTGTTCCCTTCATGCCGTCATGGAATGACTTTATCATTTCCAGCATTTTAGAAGGGCAGCCTATTTTCAGGAGGATTTTAAAGAGTCCATCCTTACTAACCAGGTCGAATGCTTTTGTGAGGTCTATAAAGGCGATATATAATGGTCTTTTCTGCTCTCTTGATTTTTCCTGAAGCTGGCGGAGAGAGAAGATCATGTCTGTTGTTGATCTGCCAGCTCGGAATCCACACTGTGACTCTGGATATATGCGCTCAGCTAACTAATATTTTATTTAACTAATAGTTGTATTCATACCAATACTCCTATCAATTATTAACTAACATTAAAAGCAATTAACCAATAATAGAGGTGATTAATAATATTTAGTTTAAATACGTTAAAGAAGACAAAAAACTTATCTGAAATTAGTCTTGTTAAGCGTTCTGAAAAACTTTCACTGGATGTGGAACGAGCGAGCGAGAATTTTTTTTTTTTTAAACTTTAATTAGCTTTTTAAATGCTACATTTGAAAAACCAAAGTTTTATAGTAAGTGCACCAAAAAAAAAAAAAAAGCGAGCGAGAATCCTTTTTTTTTTTTTTTTTGACGGTAGGACAACACATTTTATTCACAGTTCAAAGCTCCAGTTAATTCATATAATAAATGTTCATAAGATCATGGCATAACGTAGCCAGTCTTTAGCGTCACTATTCAGTCTGCTAATGACACGATGTCCTCGACATTTGCATGCAGATTTTATTTAAAAGTCTCAACTCACGTGCATCATAATCAGCATTCCATTCTCACAAGATAATAATCTAGCATCGACCCAATGAGGTATATGGGCGATCTAGATGTCGAAACACTTTAGGAAATCTGTAGAAATAACACCATCTAGGACCTCGACATATGTGCGTCCGTCCACCTTGAAATACACACAGAAAGGGCCCCGAAGAATATTTCACTTGTGCTAAGCTTGGACCGGTAGACTTCTGCTATTCTTGCCCCAAAAGGCAATGACGTACTTCCGGGTAACCCATGGATACAGTACATCAACAACATGGTCCCTAATCGAGCCCTATTTAATAACGACCGATATGTTATGAGTTTTAATCATAACACATCTACTCCCCCCCCCCCCTTCCCCCCCCCCGGTCAAATAATGAAAACGAAGTTTTATTTATTTACTTGTTGTGAGTTTAAAACATCACCAGAGTGAATAGATGGTAACATCAAATTTCAATGCTAGGATGAAATTGTATAGTACCCATGTTTGTGCCACAAAGAGGGCAATTTAACACACAAGGCGTGGACAGTAGCAAAAAATGCTAATACTATTGTCTAAAAATGAAATAAAACAATTTAACAACAAAGTGAGATAACCATAGCAAGATCAGCCAACATGTAAAAATGAAATGATTATATTAGTCTATGCATTCTCATCCTTCACACCGTCTGAAACACCTATTTGTCTCGACAGGTAACGATAGGCACTTAATGTCATATCAATGTAACATTATAATGCAATGCATCAACAATAATATAAAACATCAATAGATGACACGAGGCAGACAAATAACCAATAAGGTGTGTGACTGAGACATTGTGTCAAATGAATCAAGTTATGTGTAATTGTGAATGATATGTTATTAATATATCATATTCGTAACAAGAGAAGCGAGGAAATTCTAAAAGAAACACATTAATTTGTGGGCAATTAGTAATACTATGCCTGTGTATTGTATCGATATATACTAGAATGGCGTAAAAGCTCATAAATGTTTCAAAGTATTTTTTTTTTGTAGTTTATACTTTATCCACAAGAATCCCAAGTTTTTTTTTTTATAATTTTTTATTATATCTCTGTCACCTTTTTTTTAAAAACTTTTTGTCATTCTTTCCACTTTACAAAATCAGGTACATTTTACATGAAATACAAGAAAGATACATTGAATATTACATATGAACCCTTTTGCGCACTCTCACGTCCATAGTGTACTTAAACAAGTTAAAAAAAATAAAAGAATAATTTGATAAACAAAATACATTTAAAAAAAAATTAAATAAAAATTAATTAAGATTTTATATAGATTAACTGAATAACAAACTCCGCCAATGCCGGTCCCAAGCCCGGATGAAAAAGGAGGAGGGCGGCCTGCATGGAGGCCGTAAGGAGGCAGCCCCTCCACCATGCAAAGGCACAACAGGCCAATCACTTGTTTGTCTTAAACTATGATTACGAGCAATACAAGAGAGAAAACCGGACTGATTCTAATGGCGACGAACTGGAACGGACTACGGACTACGACTTATGGAACTTGGAACACAAGAAGTATAAATGGGAAGGAAGAGGAGCTGGTGGAAGAGATGAGGAAAGCAAAATTATAAATCCTGGCTATAACGGAGACGAAGAAAAAAGGACAAGGAGTCATGGATCTCGATGGCAACACGTTGCTCTACAGTGGTGTACCCATATCTGAAAGATCTAAAGGGGGCGTGGGTTGCATTGTGGCCCAAAATCAAAAAGATAGTATCAAGGGATGGAACTTTGTCTCGGAGCGCATTATGGTTTTAAAACTAAAAGAAGGAGAAACCATAGTCAACCTGGTCATAGTGTATGGGCCAAATGAGGATGAGAGAGCAGAGGTCAAGGAGGAATTCTTCGAGCTGCTTCAAAGGACAGTGGATGACTGCCTAGATGAAGTTATCATGCTCGGAGATTTTAATGCCAGAGTTGGAAATGGCCATGCTAGATGGGGTGGAGTTATCGGAAGATATGGAGAAGATACTCTCAATGACAATGGAAAGCGACTCCTTAGATTCTGCAGTGAGCAGAATCTGATCATTACAAACACAAAGTTCCCCCATAAGCGCATACATGCATACACTAGATGTGAACCAACCAAGAATGAGAAGTCAGTGATCGACTATGCCATTGTTCGGAGAAGCTCATTCAGATATGTCCGAGATGCAAGAGTCTGGAGGGGGCCAGAGATTGGAAGTGATCACTACCTGCTAACAATCAAACGAACAACTGAAAGAGTTGCTCAGCCTAGGAACTGCCCAACATCACGCAAGAAACCAAGTAAACGAGCAGGAGAAATGAGCATTAGGACCTACAAGCTGAGAGAGCCAGAAATTAAGACCAGATATCAGGGGCTTATTGCTACAGCAGTGAGCAACACAGAAGAACGACCTGATGACTTGGAAACCCTCTGGAATAAATTCTAGGATATCATAAAGACAGCTGCTGCAGAAGCATGCGGTGAAGTCCGACTTGGGAACAAGAGAAAGAGGACACCTTGGTGGACAGAGGAAGTCAAAGAGAAAATAAGAGAGAAGAAAATGGCATGGAAACAATACTTAGGAGCTAAAAACACAATAGGACAAATGGAAAAATATAGAGAATATGTGACACTCAGAACAGAAGCAAAGAACAAAGTGCTAGCAGCAAAACAGAAGTCCTGGGAAGAATTTGGAGAAAAGCTAGAAAAAGATGCACAAGAAAACCAGAAATTGTTCTATAAGACCCTAAATAACATGAGGAAAGAAAAACAATGCCCTCTCAAATTTATAAAGGACAAGCAAGGCAAATTGCTTACTGCCCCGAAGGAAGTAATGGAAAGATGGAAAGAATATTTCTCAGAACTCCTGGATGGTGAGCATGGTGAAGCATCAGAAATGATAACCACTAGCACAGAAGAGAAAACCAATGATGGTGAAGATGACATAAAGATGGAAGAACTGAGGGCAGCACTAGAGAAAATCAAGATGGGCAAAGCAGCAGGGCATGATGGTATAACACCAGAAATGGTTAAGTACATGGGAGCATCAGGCGACCTATTACTCCTAAAGGTCCTACAGGCAGCATGGTGCAACAAGACCATACCAAAGGATTGGGAGATTGCCATCATAACACCAATTTTAAAAAAGGGTGACAATCGACAATGTGGAAACCATAGAGGCATATCCCTTCTCAGTGTCCCTGGTAAAATCTACTCTAGAATCCTAGAGCAGAGACTCCGACGCCTAGCTGAGCCACAATTGGATGAGGTCCAGTGCGGATTCCGAGCAAACCGAAGTACTCAAGACCTAATCTTCACACTCAGACAGCTGAGTGAAAAGGCCCTTGAGTATAAGAGTGAGATCCATCTTTGTTTCATAGATCTGGAAAAGGCGTTTGACAGGGTCCCCTGGAGCAAACTTTGGGACTGTTTGGCAAGGAAGAATATTCCAGCACCTCTGATTCATGCTATATAGAGCTTCTACAAGTCTTGCAGAAATTATGTGAGGACAGTAAACCATAAGTCAGAAGAGTTCAGGACCACCACTGGTGTAAGACAAGGTGATATCCTATCACTTTACCTCTTCATACTCCTTATGGACGATGTCATCAAGGCATGTAAGGAGAGAACAAGAAAGTATTCAGTGGGGTGCTGGAAGATGAGACAGGTCTATATTTCGGAGCTGGCATTTGCTGATGATGTTGCCCTGATTGCTAAATCAGAGGCACATCTCCAATCCAACCTGCAAGTCTGGAAGGAAGAGCTGGAGAAGAGAGGGATGGTCATAAGCAGCTCTAAAACAAAATCCATGGTGATATCACGAGAAGAAAGAAAACATCAGATTAAGTTGGGAGAACAGGTCCTGGAGCAGGTCGACCACTTTAAATATCTCGGAGCTATTATAGACCGAAAGGGAGGCATCAAAGAAGAGTTGGCCACTCGAAAAGCAGCGGCTGGGAGACTTTTTCAGGCCATAAATCGTGGATTCCTCAGCAAGAAAGAGGTTGGTAAGAAAACGAAGATGGCTGTATACCGCTCCACCTATGTCCCAGTCTTGACATATGGATGCGAGTCGTGGGCAATGACTACAACCCACAAAAGCCAGATCCAAACCTCAGAAATGAGGTATCTGAGGAAAGTGGTTGAAGTAACAAGAAGAGACATGGTACGCAACCAGACGATCCGTCAAGGCCTAAAATCCCATCCGCTGCAGACCCAAATAGAACAGTCCCAACTAAGATGGTTTGGCCATGTCTGCAGAATGGGAGAAGATCGGCTACCACGACAAGCATGGGAAACAAAGAGCCAGGGATCCAGACCTCCAGGACGACCCAGAGTCCGCTGGGAGGACAACATTAGACAATCTTTGAAGGACCGAGGACTAGAATGGAACCAGGCCAGGAAGAAGACAGCTGATACAATGGTCTGGCGCTCTCTCTCCCAAACCTCTACACCTCACGGTAGAAGGGGAACGACTAAGTAAGTAGTAAGTAAGTAAGTAACTGAATAACAAAGAAATTAAAAAGTTAATTTACTTTTAAAAAGAATAAAAAAATAAATTAATATGGTTTATAGCTAATCAAAATCCCGTTTAGTTCATAGTATTTTATATCTAGAAACTTACACTTGCTCGCTCACACTTTCACATGTACACCTGAGCTACTGTTTAGAATCTCCGACATGAGTCAAAACATTTGAGAAGAAACATGAAGAAAAAAAAAACGCACCTACATACCGAAAAATACATTTACGTACATACCGATAAATACATTCATTTACATACCGATAAATACATTCACGTACATACCGATAAATACATTCACGTACATACCGATAAATACATTCACGTACATACTGATAAATACATTCACGTACATACCTACGTTCGCTCCGTTTTTATTTATTTTTTAAAATTATATTGGATTTTATTTTATTTATTTATTTTTTAAAAATCCTTTTACAATTTACCAACACCCGTACATTGTATAATGTATATAAAATAAATACGTACTCTCACTCACTTGCACATTTGAAAGAAAGTTTCCAAATAAAAACCTTCACATACCCATTGAAACTTGCATCCAGAAAGACAAAACATGGCTATAATTATTTAAACATATGTACAGTCAATTTTAGGTTGAAATTAGTTTCCTGCCCTCCCCCCTTCCCCCTCAATCCCTTCAACCTTTGATATATTGTATTTTTTGTAAGAATAATTTTGAGAATAAGTGGGCGTTGTACTGTTTCCCTTCAAACACCGCGCAGTTCCTACAACTCCAGACTAAATATTTAAATTCCACTATCAGGCTCAAAAGTTTCAGTTCTCTTTGTTGTGTGCACTTTGGTAGGGAATTCAGCATGATAGCTCAATACATGTCTATACTGCGTGGAAAGTAGACCATCAATTCCTTTTTCAAAATTCCTATTGTAGGAGTGACTGTACTACAGTAAAAAAAACAAATGATCTTCTGTCTCCTGTGTATTGGTATTACATAATTTGCATTGTGGGAGGTTCTTCCACTGTGCAACAAGTCTTTGCCTAATGGGTGTCATGTTATATAATAATCTAAACGTGACTTCCTTTGCGGATGGAGCAAGTGGTAACTCGTGTAGGCTCTTAAAAATAGGTTGGTAATCAGTTATAAAATAATTGTACCCACGTTTTATCCTTGTCACTAATGAGGGTTCTTGTACACTAATAAGACTTCTGTAAATGGAACGTGTATTTTGTTGTAATAAAGGTGTATTTCCTTGTATGCTCTGTATGCATTGTGTGTAGAACCGTGGTAAAGTGTCAAAATAATGAGGTTGATTGTTTTTGTAACGACATACGTTATATAATCTCAGACCAATATAATAATGAGCTAAAGGGTATTGTTCAGGATTTTTTACTATTTCTCCTATGTACTTGATTCTTAAAGCTTTTATTTTAGTTGCAATATCTTGTAAAAATACCCCCCCTTTATCTTTGGGTTGTATTAACGTTTTATGCTTTATACAGTGTAAGGTGTTGCGAAATAAGAAAGTTCTTATTAGTTTGTTTATTCCTGTAATAATTTCTTGAGGAATGATTTGAACATTTGCTATGTAAATCAATTTAGGTAGAATAAAAGTGTTGATTAAAACCGATCTTCCGAAAATTGTAGTAGTTTTGTATTTATATCTTTCTAGACTGTTTTTTATTTTCTCTAACAAGTTTTTCCATACCTCTGTATTCCTTTGTGTTGGAGTGGCGGTGTATGTAATACCGTAAATTTTTATTTCATTTACTTGTAGCAACTGAAAGGGGAAGTCTGATCTGTTTCTCCATTTACCTATTCCCATTAAATTTGATTTCTGAATGTTTAACTTTGCTTCACTGGCTCGTCCAAACTCATTAAAGGTGTTTAAAATATTTTGAATAGATGAAATTTTGGTTGGGAAAAATATCGTGTCGTCCGCGTAGGCGGCTAATTTCCTTTGACCTTGTCCTGGAATGAAAACCCCCGTGATGTTTGTGTCTTGTCTAATTTTCTCTAACACGGGTTCTATTGACAGTACATATAGCAAAAGCGAGAGTGGACAGCCTTGCCTGACTGACCTAGTTAGAATAAATGGTTCTGTGATTGTGTGATTTATTAAAAGTCTACTTTCGGGTGTTTTGTATATAATTTCTATCCATTTCCTAAAGTATGGTCCTACATTACAGGCAAGCAGAGTTTTTTGCAAAAAAGAATGGGATACCCTGTCGAAGGCTTTTTCTTGGTCCAACGATAAAATAGCGGCCTCGTGCTGTTTGTCTGACGCATAGTTAATCAGGTCTCTAAAAAGTGTGTATGTTTACTAATATTTCTCTGTGGCACGCAGTTCTGTTGGTCGTCATGAGTTTCAATTTATTAGTTAGAGTTTTAGTTAAAATTTTGTAGTCAGCGTTTAGAAGTGATATGGGTCTATAATTTTTTAGTAGCTTCCTATCTGTTTCTTCTATTGGTAAGAGTACAATGTACGAATGGTTTAAACTTTTAGGAAGTTCGCCCTTCTGAAAGGCTTCCTCAAAAACTTTCATTAATAGTGGTCCGAGAACGGGAAAAAAGAAAGTATAGAATTCTGATGTAAGGCCATCTGGGTCCGGGGACGTATCTCTGTTTAGTGTGTTTACTGCTTCAATCAAATTTTCGAGTGTTATAACTTGGTCTAAATTTTTATTTTCTTGTTCTGTAAGAAGTTTTGTGTACTTTAAAAATTTTTTTTGCGTGTCTGTTCTTGTGTGATAGGGCCGGAAAGACACCCGGCTTACCCCTTCACGGGAAGACACCCCAGCTTCCCCCTTCATTGTGAGTGGCACATTTATCGCCCATATTTTCGATGTGCGCGACGCATGCTGGGATGTAAAAAGTCTTCTTGATAATTGTGTGCCATATCTGTGTTTTCGTGCCTGATAAAGTAAAATCGCGAGTGTCATTTAAGTGGCTAAATTAATCCGCGCAGCGCGGACTAAGTTGAGTGTTAAGGCTTAGCGGTATATATAAAGAAATAGCGAGCCAGCCCTATTCGACATTCACAGGGGTAACACGCATTTTTGCTTACCTCAAACCACACAAGCCTAATACGTCCTTTTTAGGACGAGACACAGTGAAGACATCCTTCGAACTACACAAGTTCTCAGATAAGTTGATATTTTTTTTATCCATCTTCAGTGTTAGCTTATTGGAGTTAATTTTAGAAATTAAAAATAATAGAAATTAAATAGCGCCACGTGGCAATTCTTTGAGTGAGATCAGGCAGCCATCTTGAAAGACATATTTAAGTGGTGAATAATTTATACTTTTGTTGTTAGTATTAGAGTAGGCCTATTGTAGTTAAGGTTAAGTATTAGGGGACTATTTAATTTCAGAGTCGTAGTGGGGAAAAGATATATATAACAAAATAAGCCAAAAGCCAAAGATTACATATAATAATATTCAATCATCAGAATATAACTCAAAGACAACAAATAGTAGCATACTAAAAGACAGTGAAAATAACCAATGGTAGTATTCATCAGAAAACAGTCCGGGGAAGGAAAAGCGATGGCCAAAACTCCAGAAAAAGACAAAACTTTAAACTGGACAGAAAGAAACAGGACCACGAACCCTGAAATCAGAAAAGCAGAACTAAAGGACACGAGTGAAACAATAATGGAAAATCGGGAAGGAGGCGCGGAAGGAAAAACAGCAAAAAGCAGAATCAACAAAGGAGAAAGACCAGGAACCAGCACAGCGAACGGAAAGAAAGGACCCAGGGAAAAGGATAATCAGGACAGCCAGGTAAACGCGGACAAAACAAGTCATGAAACCAGAAGAGAGGACAAAGAAGACTCCAGCCGAAAGGGAACCCCCCAAAAAGTGAAAATAACACAAATAGCTGGAACGGAAGCCACGCTTCGATCTCTCCCGGACGACAAAATTCTGGTGATCTTAGAAAAAATCATCGACAGAAAAGCCATTGCCAAATTGCAGAAACATAACAGTGGGATAATACTCACACTAAATGTAACAGAAAAAACCAAAAATTTACTGCAAGAACTGCGGGACAGACCAAGGATGATTCAACTGGCCCACAACATCAAAATACAAATAGAGATGTTAAAAGAAACCAGAAAAAGTGTGATAAAAGGCATAAACCCAACCCTGACAGGGGAGGAAGTGTTAAACAATCTGTCCAAACTGAACCCAGATTTAAAGCTGGTGCACGTTGAACGTATAAAAGTGAAAGGGAGTACAGTAACCCCAGTGATTGTGATTACAACAGAAGGTAGGGAACCCCCGAAGACGGTACTATTTGGGAAAGCACAAAAAAAAAAACACAGAAGCCTTCATTCCACAAGTGCTGCAGTGCTCAAACTGCATGAAGTTTGGCCATGGCCGACAAAGTTGCACGGGGAAGGCAGTACGTAGGTTTTGTGCGGGGGCACACCCTTTCACACAATGCGAAAAGGCAAAGTCAGATACTGACTATAAAAAGGAAAATGCAAACAGAAAATGCATTAATTGCAAAGGAAACCATAGCGCCAGATTCCAGGGCTGCCCAGTATATCAGCAGTCCAGAAAAGCATTGAAGGAAGCTATAACAACCCAAACCCCTTTCAAAACTGTCATTAAAGAATTAAAGGAAAACGATACCTATACGAGCACTAAAGTTATAACAACAATTAAGAGTGTGCAAGAAGAGATCAAAATGATTAAATCACAGATAGCAAAAGAAAGTAAGAACAAGTTAAAAAGTAATAAAATAGTACCAAAAAACCAGTCAGATGATTCAACTACATCCTCGAACGACACAAGTGCACTGAAAAGTGCAGAGGCAGTGCTTCAAGAAGTGAAAGCCATACAGCACCAAATTTCCCAGGATATAGCTAAACTGACTGTACTGAAAGAAGAAAATGAAATAATACTAGTCAAACTGTCTGAACTAAAAGAAGAAAGTGAAATAATAATAAAAAGAATGGAAAGTGAAAGACAGGAGATTAACATGGGGAGAGAAGGGAATGTAGCATTGGATGAAAATAGGAAAGTGGTCAAAAAGAACAAAAGGCAACAGGAAAACAAAAGCAACATAGAAGAAACTATCAAAGAATTTATCAAAAAACAATTTGAGGCACTTTTACCACACTTAGCGGAAGAAGTTAGGGATATAATGAAAAGTATAAATAAGGATTTTCTTGAGAACTTGGTGGATAACGGGTCCACAAGTACAGGAAATAAAGAATAAAAGCAAATTTGATAGCCACCCAAAATAAAAGGTATACTAGATGATGTTAAAATTCAATTTAGAAAGATTTAAAATCATACAGTGGAATTGTAGGGGTATCAAAAAAAATTTTGCACCCCTACTTGCAGAGACAGGAGGAAATACTGATATATATGCTCTTCAAGAGACCCATTTAAACCCAAATAGTAGATATAGTTGTAAGGGCTTTACGATACTTAGACACGATAGGAAAGAAGGTAGAGGAGGTGGTGTCGCAGTCTTAGTTAGCGAAAAATTTAAAATCATAGACTGGGATGGACGAACTCGGCTGACCCTGAACTTTGGTGTAATGGGACTTCTTTCACGTGGATTCATTAGCTATGAAACTGTTCCACAGAGGGCAAACACGTTTGCTGATTGATATGCGGAAAGTTTACCTATCGTTGATTCTGGTCATCGCATTGATTTAAGGAGAGATTAAATCACGCCCACTAACATCTCTCGAACAATCATAGGCAGTTATTTTCATTAACTTGGCCAGTGGGGGGGGGGGGGGCGTCGCCAGAATCAAACAGATACAGCGACCACGATCAAAGAGACAGACCGAGGGATTTTAGGGGAGACTATCGACGTTATCAAAGACAGTAGTGGTCCCTGATACGAGACGCAGTTGCTTGCCGCTAATTTCGCGTCTCGGTGTCAATCGCAGAACCGAGCGAACGGGGAAAGCCGAAACGGGCAGCAGCGAACGGAGATACGAAGACCAGGGTGCGGTTTCTTCTCTTGATTTGGCTTTCAGATCCCCAAAAGTTCGTGAGATCAAATAAGATGTCAAGTTTATCATGTCCCACTCAACTTATATTCCATTTTAGCTAAATAGACCATGCAGACTAGACACGTTATCACTCGCTGGCCAGACCTTTACAGAAGCACTAGCTTTATTGAAATCTTGTTATAGATTTTCCCCTGGATTTTATATATATATATTTGCAGTGATTTCTATTCTGTGCAAAGCGGTAATATATATTGTGTAAAGTGATCAGTGGTCTAGTTCAGTCATTCTATTTCAATGGATTTTGTGTTAATTTAAATCTATTAAATTAAACCATCTCAATAGTTCCAGTTGTAAATATAATGATCTATCTATTATATTATTTTAAAAGATAATAGATGCTTAAATTAACTTTTAAAGTCGCGAAGGAATTTATAATTAATAAATTCAGTTAAGTCCTAGTTTTATAGATGTGTGTTTTAACCACTAGAATTCGCGCAGTGTTTATTAAATACATAATTAAATACTCGAGCGTATTATAGGCTTAACGGGAAATTTATCGCGCTTGATTTTTCGGTATGTTACATGTCTTTTTTTCTTTCACACAGAGTGATCGTAACCTGCGGTCCCAGCTAAATAAAGAAAGAAATAAAGAAATCATCCTATAAACTTCCAGTCATATTGAAGAAACATTTATTTTAAATACAATCTTGTGGCGGTCTTTTTGCGACCTAGCTGTCAGAATTAAATGAACTAAAGCCCACCCAAGAACATTTTAAAGAATAATCATCAAATTACCCTTACAAACCTGTAAGATAAAGTGGAAGGTAATCATCGCCAGTAGCGATATTATATTTACTGTTTACTGTGAGAGAGTACATATTTTCCTGACTGTGACTGAGCCTAGTTTTTTTTCCTGAATTGGATTTAATAAAACTATCATCACGCATTGAAGGAATTTTACCATAGCGGGGGATTAAAAGAGACCACTTCATTTTCACCCCTGTGCCGAACTGTGTTAGTGCCATCCCATAGACTCCTTTTATATATATAATAAAAACACGAGAACTCTTAATCTTCAAGTCTTGCGATAAGTGAGAATATTTGTTACCAACAAACCCTCGCAAACATCTGGGGCGGGACATCGAAGGACTAGACAGTTCATATGTCAGAAGAATACTTGCTGTTTTTATATACTTTTATGGATCGTCTGAAGCTGCATTCGGTAAGTGTGTGAGTATATGAGTGTGGATTCTCACGCGTGTGTATGAATGACAGGAAATTTAATCGTTTTAGTTTGTAACCCTGTTGTTAACTTTCTTGCCTAGTAATTTACTTTTTCTGTATTCCCTGCATTTTCCTTTAAGGGGGAGTTGCTAATTGGTTAACTCTGTTTAAAAACCCCCTCCTTTCCATTTGCTTAGTAAAGGGAAGAACAGCTGGGAAAAACAGGTTTTTTTTTAATCACCTATACCTAACGTTGTAACCCCTCTTTCAGAGTAATTAACTTCACTGTTAGGTTAACGTACCTATGTTCCTGATATTATCTATCTCTGGACCGGGTTTATCTTTGTCTAATAAGCGGGAAGGGCTTAGTCGATACCAATCTTCTTCACCCCTCCCAAATTTGTTATTTGCATTTGTGTACTTATGATAATTGATGTAATACCTGATATTTGTTAGTGATTGATGTTTAAAGTGAATAAAATCACATAAACTCATTTAGTACGGTGTTGGACATACCCACAGCCCAACATTTCCCCTATTCGTTTAATATAGTTTGTATCTACATCGTCTGTGTGTGTGAAAAACACCAAATTGGTGTGCGCGCAGATGCGTGTCTGGAAAACTGGCAAATAATTGTTTGACCAGGAGAGCGGAAGAGAAGATTGAGAGAAGCGATTTGTCGTAAATAAGTCTGTCTTTACTCTCCTCCAGCACGCTGTGAAGCAACTATTTAATATATACATTTTCTATCACTGGGCTTTCCATAATCATTTTCCACTCTAAACCGGACCACTATTTCGACGACTCTTTTCTCTCAAAATAAATTTACGACAACAACATGCAGATAATGAAGGAAAATGCCTACTTGACTTCATAGAAAAGAATGAACTACTAATACTAAATGATGGATCTGCAACTAGAATTAATCCACAAGCTAATAGGGCAGACTCAGCAATAGACATACCAGGGAAACCTACCTTCAACTATAAAAAAGCAAACTGGGAAGCTTTCCAATCAGAGCTGGAGGTGATGGAATATAAAGACATGGAATCAGATGATACTGACTTTTGGGCAGAAACACTGACCAATGAAATTCTGAAAATAGCAATAAAATATGTACCAAATAAAAATATGCCACAACACCTTAAACCAATAAATAACATTACCAAGAAAAGAAAAACTCAGTGGAATAAAGAACCAGTTGCATGGTGGAATAAAAGCTGTACAGTAATTCATGAGAGAAGAAAAAGGGCATTACAAAAATATAGAAATAACAAAACAGAAGAAAACTATGATGAGTATAAACTTATTAGGAATGAATCTAACAGAATAATATTTAAAGCCAAAGAAACTAACTGGAAGGAGTTTTGCCAGTAACTTAAACCTAGCACTCAAATTAAAGAAGTATGGAAAAAGCTTAAGGCAATCAAAGGGAACAATAAGAAAACAATAATGCCTACAATCAAACTACCAAAGAGAGCAGAAACAGATAAAGAAAAAGCTAATGCCCTTGCCGAATATTTCTATAAAGTCAGTGCAAAAAGTAGTCTTGGACAGGAAGAAATTGAGAGAAGAGAAAGACTTAGGATACAGTTTTCAAAAGAACTACCAGACCAGATAGACGAAACAAACTACTTAGATGCTGATATAACAGAGGAAGAAGTAACTAGTGCAATAAAAGATAAATCTAATACGGCCTCAGGGCAAGATATACTTAGTTATGAAATCCTTAAGAAAGTACCGAAAAGAACTATAAACATAATAACTTCCCTTTATAATAAAATCTGGAGCTTAGGAAAGATACCAAAAGCATGGAAAGTAGCTATGATAGTACCCATCCTAAAACCCAATAAGGAAGCCCATGATGTAAGTTCATATAGGCCTATCTCCTTAACATCACAACTAGGTAAAATACTGGAAACTGTTGTTAACAAAAGATTAAAATTCTACCTGGAAAAAAATCAGTTATATAGCCCAAACCAGTCAGGGTTTAGAGCAGATAGAAGTACAGTAGACCAGCTTGTAAGATTAGAACATGATGTAAAGCTAGGGTTCAAGAGAAAAGAGAAAACTGTAGCAGTTTTTCTAGATGTCGCAAGAGCATATGATGAATGCTGGCGAGATGGAGCTCTTTACAAAATGAAAAAGATTGGCATTACTGGTAAAACCTATAGGTATATAGAAAACTTTCTACAAAACAGGTATTTTGCGGTACAGGTAAACAATGATAAGTCAGATATATATGAACAACAGAATGGGATTCCTCATGGATCAGTGATTTCACCTACAATTTTCACTATAGCTGTAAATGACTTAGCAGATGAATTTAACGACATTAAGATTGCAGTATCTGAATTTGCAGACGACTGTGCCATTTGGCGATCTGGAAAAAACTTGGACCATGTTTTCAAAAAACTTCAAAATCAAATAGACAAAGTTTCAGAGTGGATGAAAAGTTGGGGCTTCCAAATTAATGTAAACAAAACAGTAGGTATGATTTTCAGCAAAGGAAATTTAAAAAAAAATAACAAAATCAATATAACCATTAAAGGACAGAAAATATGTACCTCCTCAACAACAAGATTTCTGGGAGTAACTTTAGATAAACAACTAAATTATAATAAACATATAGACAATTTGGTAGAAAGCTGTAGGGGACCCCTAAATATACTAAGGATTGTCAAAGGTAATGGATAGGGGGCCAGCAATAAAATAATGCTTATGTTCTACAATTCTTTCATCAGGGGGAAACTGGATTATGCCAGCATAGTCTATGACTCAGCTGCAGCCTCTAACAAAGCAAAACTGGACAGGATTCAAAATGCATCCATGAGAACCATTACAGGTGCATTTATATCGACACCAGTAGAAGTGCTAGAAGTAGCTCTTGGCATACCTCCCCTTGATCTAAGACAGAAAGAAATGAGAATAAATTATTGGAGTAAAGTAGCACAAGAAGTGACCCACCCAGCACATAAAGCATTTGTCAAAAACCAACCAAGTGTATGGGACGTCCCCTTAAATAAAGATAGATATCCAACAGGGTATAGAAAGATAGAAGACCTAACGCAGTTCAAAGAACTATCAAACACAATTGAAAATAGTAATAAATACAGAAGCAAAATACCACCCTGGGAACTAAAAACACCAATCATAGACTACTCACTTACTGAAAAGATCAAACAAAACATAGAAGATAAGGAAGCCAAAATGATAAGTAGAGAGTTCATAGATCAACTAACTAAACAAAGTCTGGCCGTATACACTGATGGATCCAAGGGAGATAGTGGACAACTAGGTGCCGGAGTTGTAATACCACAATGGGGAATAAAAAAGAGCTACAGTGTAACAGAAGGGGCTTTGATTTTTACCGCAGAGATGGTAGCAATTCTTAAAAGTTTAGAAATAATCGAAGATAACCCTCCAGAAGCTGTTACGATATTTACAGACTCACTATCATCACTACAAGCACTAGAACACCCAGGTAAATGTAGCCGGCCAGACATAAAGGAGGAAATTCTAGCAATTAATACATCACTAGGACACAGAGGATGTAGTGTGAGGCTAGTGTGGGTTCCAGCACACATAGGTATTGCTGGCAACGAGTTGGCAGACCAGAACGCCAAGAAAGGAAGAACAAGTAAAAACCATATAAAAGCAGGACTAGGAAGGTCGGAGATCAAGAGCCAAGTGAAGATAACTATAAACGAGGAATAGAAGACAACATGGAAGAAAAGTAGAAAAGGCAGACACGCGTTCAAACTGCTGAAAGAACCAACAATGACGTGCCAGGTCAGAGAAGAATTAAAGATACCATCAAACAAAAAACTGTGGCGTCTCCGTCTCGGTGCAGCATACTTTATGGTAGAAGAACAACACTGCCAAGAGTGTCAGGAAGAGAATGACATAGACCACTACCTGATCTACTGTAAAAGGTATGAACAACAAAGGCTTGAATTAAAAACCTACTATAGAAATCACAATATAGACTTAACAGGTGATAAGGTTTTAAGTATAGATGCCCCAAGAGATGCCCAATCAATACTTAAAAGATATATACATAAAACAAAGGAAAACATATAAGGTTAGTACTCCAGGAAAAACATCCAACTAAACAGAAATTAAGCAGCAAGAACTAACAAAGCATTAACAAAAAACTAACTACTCATAGGACAAGGAAAGACAACAAGGTTAAAAAAAAAGGACAATAACTCAAAATGAACAAATACTAATACAAATTAAAACCAAGCGTAAAAGAACAATAGTTATCTATAAACAATACAAAAAAAAATAAATAAAATTGACAAATACTAATATAAATAAAAATCAGTAACTGCAAAAGACAACAGTTATTTAAATTGAATACAAAATTAGTAAATAAAATGACACTATATACCCCAATTATAACCAACTTTCAGGTTGAACAGGGTAGACCAAGATGGAACGAGAAGAGGCAACAATGATCTGATGTTGAGTGCCCGATCTCCACCCATCAACTCATCAAAACAACAACAACAACAACAACAGCGACCTTTCCTAGTATCAGCCCAGACGAGAGAGCAAACGACGAGGTGACCGGTGTAGGTAGCAGATGGACCAGAGCACGTGAGCTGTAATTCTTAGCGCATTTTGTAGAATTTAGCATTCGTGTTCTATAAGTCTGAAATTATATTCAGCACGAGTCTGTTTTAATGTTTAGTGAATTAGGTCTAAATAAATAGATAGATGTGAAAGTTTAAGAGCGATTATTTTATTTATCAGAAAGGCAAATATGGTATGAAGCTATTTCACGTGAATTAAGATAATATCAACCTGGTAGCAAAAATATCAAGATGGCAGCCAGGAGGCCACGTGGTGATGAATTTAGTTTTAGTGTTAAGTCAAGAGTAATTATATTGTATTCTTTATTGTAAGAGTAATTAAGTGTATGTCACGATTGTTGATTATTCTACTGTATATATTTATGGGTTACCTTGAAGTGAGAATAGCCATTTAGATTTCTAGGGAGATTAGAGCCACTCCTTGGTGCGTAGGCACGTTGAGACATGTGTTTCTCTGGCTGCTCCCGGCGGAGCATGGAAACACCAATGCAGCTGGTGTCCATTACAGGCCCACAATAAGCATTTTGAGGCTATTGCTGTGGTTGTTTCGGTGACGGTAACGATGTGTTTCGTGTGATGAGTTCCCAATCTCATCGGGGGTCATATACGACACGCTTGTTACCAGGCGCACCAGTCGTCACTTACGACATAATCAGAGGGCAGTGACGAATATTGAGATGGATCAGTTCGAGGTGGTGGTTTACTCTTACCATTGAGAGTATTTGTTGTACAGATAGTTGAATATTATTTTATGTCCATTTTATTATTATTTAATTATGGTTATGTGTACAATGGTTTGAAAGCACGTGGGCTCACTTGGAGATATATGTTTCTCTTCTCCGCTCCTGTGGGAGCATGGGGCCACCAGTGTGGTTTGCCTCCGCATGAAGTATTCATATGCTCGTGCAGTAGTGGTTTCGGTAGCAATCTGTTACATGGTGAGATTGCCAGCCTCATGCACAACACCATACTAGTCTCATTGGACGACATGCATGAGTAAGTGTGTGTGATAGTTGAGTGTGCCCTTGCAGTAGTGGTTTCGGTAGCAATCTTTGTTACATGGTGAGATTGCCAGCCTCATGCACAACACCATACTAGTCTCATTGGACGACATGCATGAGTGTGTGTGTGTGAGTGGGATAGCTGAGTGTGTGCTCTTGCAGTAGTGATTTTGGTAGCAACTGATGTTACACGGTGAGATTGCCAGCCTCATGCACAACACCTTACCAGTCGCATTGGACGACACGCATGAGTGTGTGCGTGTGTGATAGTTGAGGTTGTCAGGTGGCATAGAAAGACTGTTTGACAGGTGAGAGTATCGTTATTCAACAATGATTTTAACTAGTTCGTTGCTTTGTTTGCTTCTTCAGATTAGCAACTGAGCACTAGCGGGGTGTTTTGTTTGTTTAGTGTTTGGTTTGTTTAATGTTTGCTTCAGTGTGCTCTTAGCCACTGAATTGGTTGTAAAAATAAATACAGCCCCTGCCTCTAGAATCAAGAGTTTTATTGTTGAATCGGGTCGGTGCGAGTGTGAAAAGAGAGTGATCACACATCACAATATAATCATTATCATCATCTCGCTCACCCTATCACATTGTTTCTTCTTTGGTGTATAAATGTTTATAAAATTCCAAGCTGGTCTGACCAATGTTTGTGTTGTTCGTTTGCAATTGTCCATTGTTATCTAGTATTTGGCGGATCTGCTTATTTTGTTGAACGATCTGTTCTATTGCCAAGTACTGTTTGTTTGGAGTCTCTTGTGTTGTATATAACTACGTTCTCAGCATTGCGCCTTTGTATATATGTTATTTATGCTGTTCTAACTGATCTTGTAACATTTGAATAACCGGGTCAGTTTTGTCTATCTTTTTTGTCAGTTTGATAGCTTGTTCTAATATCTTTTCTTGTGTTTTGGATGTCCTGTGTATGTAGGTTGCCAGGACCTGTGTCCTGTCTTTTATGGTGTTTTTTAATAGGTCCCAATATCCTGCAATATTTTGTTCAGGGATCTGTTCTGTGTATCCTAATATGAGCTGCGTCATTTCCTTTGTGAAGAAATCATGTTTAAGTAAACTATTATTAAACTTCCAATGTGGAGATCTTTTAGATGTTATAATGGGCGTCCCTATACCTAACACTGTATAAACTGCTTTATGGTCTGTGAAGTCGAGTGTGCTGTTAATATGTTGTGTTTTCTGTACCTTGTAAATTTCTGATGTATATATCCTATCTATCCTAGAGCAATGCGCCGTGTTTGGCGCTTAAAGTCGTAAGCCTGGGTGTGTCTTATCTATAAAAGTGTAGGATCTATTATTTGGTTCAACACTTCTAAAGGTATCCTTTAGACTATGCTCTTCTAAAATAGTTTGTAATATCTTCCACGGAGATGTCTGATTCTTGTTTACATATGTGTTCTGTCTTTGTAAGGTTCGACCGGCAAGATCTAGGCCAGACATGACACAATTAAAATCCCCTCCTAAAATTAAGTTCCCTCCTTTGTAGTGCGGTGACAAAAAGTCAGAGAGTTCGCTATAAAAATCTGGCTGGTTTGCTTTTTGACTGGGAGCGTACATATTGACTAATGTGTATGTGTCTTGTTCGCTTTGTTTATTTTTTATTTGGATACAAGCTAATCTACCGTTAGTGTCCGTGTTATGGTGTGTTGTTTCCCAGTCTTCTGATACTTGTAAGATCGCTACACCTGTGTGTGATGTCCCTATACTAAACCACCCGTTTCTTAAGCCTAATTTTGTTGTAATTTGTTTGGCCCGGAAGATTGAAATAACTCTGGTTTCTTGCAGAAAAACGAAATCGGGTTGGTATTTTTTAATTAGTATTTCCAGAGAGTTTAGTTTATTTGTTAAACCGTTTATGTTGTCAAAAATATGCAGTACTCTTGTTACTGCATAGAGCAGGTGCAGTCAGTTCTAGGAAAGAGGAAAGGTACTTGAGCATCTGTGTGGGTAAGGAGTAAGGTTGATGGATGTAGAGAAAAATGCCGCTCAAGAAAAGAAAGACTGGAGACTTGGGACAGGGATTCCAGGATGATAATTGACAAAAAGGACTATTGGAGGAAAGGGTGTTGTTATGTAATGAAAAAGAAAGGAAAAACCAAAGGGCAGAAAAAGAAGTAACTATCAAGATACTACAAAGGGAAAGGATGTCTTGAAAAGGAAGAGAATTATAGCATTGTAAATACATACTTGTGTATCTCCATTTCCACTTATATGTATCCACTATATATCTTGCACCTCTATTTGTCCTTGAATTCATATTTATATGTATTATTTTAGTTACACAGTTCTTAACGTCCTTGAACATCACGAGCTTCCCTTCTATAACTCTGGGTCGTTTGCGTACGTGCGGCACGCTTGGGAAAGAGTTTTTTTCCATTTTCAGAATGTTAGGTCCTGTCCCGGTGAGTTGCTCTCCAGGTCTATTGATAACACTGGGTCATAGTAGTCCTCTGTAGCCATCGCCGCCCAGGAAGAGGGGACACCACTCTGGAGTGGTGTGTCTATGTCACAATCACTTGTGCTGCTGTCATGCTTGTTGTTGATATCAGTGGTGATATTGGTATCACCCAGAGTGGACTGAGGGTAATCTGCGTAATTCTTCTTTTGACTTTAATCTGTTTCGATTTCTCTTTCTTCTGTTTCCTCTTGTTTACAAAAAGTGTAAATTTGTCATTGTTCATATCTTCTGGGTCAGATTCGGGTAAATTCATGTTGTTTGTGTCTTGTGGTACGTCATTGGTTATCTGGGGGTTGTTTTGCATTAAAGGTGCAGCTGATGTTGATGGTGCTGATTTTGTAAGTTGTTCTTTGTCCGGAACTGTGATTTTGGTTGCTACTTGTGGTTTCCTTTTTGGGCATTGGTTAACCCAATGACTGTCCAAACCACAAATCGCGCAAGGCGTTCGTCTGCCGGTCATTGTAACAAAAATTTTTACGTTTGTCTCGTGTCCCTGCGACTGTAGTCTCATGTTGACATAGTGTGGGATGTTTCTGGTCGGGTTACTCATGAAGGCCCACTTGTCAGTGGCATTCTTTAACTGAAAAGCGTCGGCTTCTTTGTCGCCCGCAATGGATGTGACGATTTGTAGAACAGCGTCCTTTTTTATCGTTGGAGGTAACCAGTGTAGCACCCCCTTGGACTTTTCCTTTTCTTGATGTTCTATGATTATAGACATCTTGGGATTATCCCATTCGAATTTCTTCCCATGAAATTTCTGATAGTGCATTATGTGAGCTGACGTCGTCAGGGTCGCATACCATTTTAAAGGGTTTGAGAATCTGTAAAGAGCTGCAATGTTATTTGAGCCCACCCCTGCTGGTCTAGCTGAAATGCTCGCCATCAGCGAGTAAGAGGCTCTTGCGGCTTGTGGCCCGGGTGTTGTTAGCCCTAGGGTACCGGGTCTATGCAACGACCCGCCTTCCAGGGCATCTTCCATGTTTCATTTTAAGGTAGATTAGATTATTTCCAAGTGAAATTACCATTATTTCCCTATAGCTTTAGAATTATATTCAGCGCGAGTCTGTTCTAATGTTTAAGAAAATAGATAGATGTGTTTCCAAAGGAGATTTCTTCCAGGACATTAGAATTAGTTTTAAAGTTATAGATGAGTGAAAATATGTGTGGTTAGATTTTACTAGTGTTAGTCCAGATTGCGGCTGTAAGAATAAAGACAAAGATAGTAGGAACCTATTTCATACATGGAACTGGACAGAGATGATATCAAAGACTGAAATGTAGATAATATTTGCTTGTGCCAAGATGGCAGCCAGGGCCACGTGTTAAGTGTGCATAAAGATGACGCATGTGAGCGTAATAACATTTTTAGTTACCACGTGCTATACGCCCTATGATGTAAAGCTATTTAGTATTTGAGAGCGCAATGGGCTTATTATAACGTTTCCTAGTTTTGTTAAGTCAACTTACTTACTTACTTACTTAGTATTTCCCCGTCTACCGTGAGGTGTAGAGGTTTGGAAAAGAGAGCGCCAGACTATACTATCGGCTGTCTTCCTCCTGGCCTGGTTCCATTCTAGTCCTTGGTCCTACAAAGATTGTCTAATGTTTTCCTCCCAGTCTGGATCACTGGGGGTCTGGATCCCTGGCTCTATGTTTCCCATGCTTGACGTGGTAGCCGATCTTCTCCCATTATTTCCGTCTGTTCGCATCGTCCATGTAACAAACGGTGTTCTTAAGAGGGAGTTCATTATGTATGTTTTAGAAGGTCAGGGTATGTGTAAGTGGGTTTCCGTAACCATCCATCCTTAAGGCAGTTACATCAAAACATGGCTCGTAGTAACCTTCTGTTGTAAGAGTCGGTCAGGAAGGGGAGATTTCTTCTTAGTAAGGCGTGCCTGGAGCCGAATCGCTTGAATTATTATTGGGCTGTTGTCTGATGCTTGTCTCCGGAATGGATTGGGGAGATGGCTGTGTTCTCCTGATTTTCGCCTGTGTACTTTTCTTTTTATTTTGTTTTCTCTTGTTGATAAATACTGTAAAATTGTCCTTGTTAGCGTTTTCAGAATCCGATTCCGACGACATAATGCTGTTTATATTTTCTGAAGAGTTGCTGACAACTGACGGGATGGTTGTTTGGTTTTTTTGTGTCGGTGATACTGGTGGTAAAGAGTGTAACGGCTCTGTAGTTTGTCCTTTGACAGAGGTTGTGCGGAGACTTGCTGCTTGGGGGTTTTTTTTTTGGGGGGGGGGGGTGATTGATTAACCCAATGATTGTCCAGTCTGCATGTTGCGCATGGTGTGCGTCGACCTGGGATAGTGACGAAGATTTTCGGTTTTTTCTTCTCCTGTCCTTGTGACTGCAACTTCATGTTTAAATAGTGGGGAATGTCTCTAGTTGGATTACACAGAAAAGCCCACTTATCTGAGGCGTGTTGGAGCTGAAAGGCGTTAGCCTCTTTATCGCCCGTGATAGAGGCGACGATTGAAAGAACTGATTCTTTTTTAATCGTTGGGGGTAGCCAGTGTAACATACCCTGTCCGCATCTGTGACTGGAACAAAATGGGGAAATATAACAAAATTATCATTGAAAGTGGCAGAGGATATAAGTGTTCACTTCTTTAACTTGCGCATCGAACTCCATATTATTTAAAATATTTTTATTCTAAACATGGTAAACACACGGTTTTTTAACAACTTGACAAATGTACTAATAAAAATAAGAGATCCTTTTGTACCTTACATAAATTTGAATAATAAATTGATAAAAAATAAATAAAAAATGAAAATCTGTAATTTAGTTTGATATGTTATTAATAGTTTAAGTGTTCCCCTTTGGGAGTAAATTGGATGCCTTCCCCTAACTTCTTTATCTGTGCTGTTTAAAGTTTCACATAGTTAAGTTCTTTTTTTTCACTTATTTCCGAGATTGGACATCACGTCAAAACCTCACAAGAGGTGTGATCTCTCAGTTATAAGTCGGGGTATGTTGTGTACATTGTTATAACATTTGGACCGCTGGTCAGTTATCTCTGTCCTTTTCTTTTTAAATTTAGCCGGGGGGTGGGGGAGGGGGGAGGGGGCACTGTTATTAGCCATGAAAAGGTTTGTCTTTCTGAAGGACTGCTAGCTGGATGTTTGGTCGTCACGAAGTAAGTTTATTCAATTGTTGCTGCTTGTTCAATCCATATACTTATTTATTTATATTTTCTAAGTGTAATGATTTTACCTCTATATCTATTATTGCTAGGGTACCGACGTGTCGTTAAAAGTACTACAAGCTGAAATGAAGATCCATGTTTGTTTTTTGTTTCCTCTTGTGTCTACAGATAGTGTGGTCTTCCTTAACTCCAGCTGATTTATGACTGTATCAATGATGATTTGACGTATGGTGTCTAAAATTGCTATAAGTAATTATGTCTTTGCATTTTATATTGTTTCGCTGTGTTGTTGTGTTTGATATGTCAGTTATAAACTGTCTCTCCTATTCTATGGTTTTTGTTCGTTGTTGGTGGACTGCTTTATTTTTCTATCCGTAGTTATATAACTGTAATCTCTATAGTCAGTTGTTGGAGTTGGGGTTTGATGTGTAGTTTCTGCTTACGCTACAGCGTATTTGTTGTCAATTTATTTATTGTCTTACTTAAAAGTTTCAACATTCATTCTCATACCACTATGACACATATCAATAATTTTACAAAACATACCTGATAGCGTTGTAATTCTCCTCCAGTCAGACCATCAGTAGTTTTGTATTACTAATCTATCCCAGTTAGATCGTATGTAGCTCTGTCAACCTTACAGATCTGTCCCAGTTATCTCAGGCCATCTGTAGTTCTGTCAACACTTCAAATCTGTCCCAGGTTGATGATCATCTGTAGTTCTGTAAACATAAGAAAATGTGTCCCAGTTATCTGATCCCAACTGTACTTCTGTCAATGTGACATATAATGGAAATATAGCCTACAGTATCAGACAGTCCTGAAATCCCGTTAACGGTCTATGATTCGCTAGCAAAGCCAAGCTTTTTTCTGCCTGCATTACTCACCTTTAATCCACGCCCTTTTTTTTTTTTTTTTTTTTTTTTTTTTTTTTTTTTCGTACGCCCGCTAATACTCGAGGCGAAATCTCAGGTTATTATTTATGTCTAACCTGACATTGATTTTACGTGAGTATCCCTTTATTTCTTGTACAGAGACAGGTGTCCCTCGCCATTCAGGCAAATACTCGCCGATTTCGGAGGTACCCATTGCAGCTGGGTCGGCTCAGGAGCCGCCAGTCCCTGGTCGACGACACTCCTTCAAATGTCCTCGCCAGGTCTCGAGTTAATCCAGTCCAAATCCCGGTCGACGAAAAATCCTCAAATGCCGTCGCCCGGGTTTGATCCTGTATCACCCGGTCGCCAGAGCGGTGTTGTAACCACTACGCTAGCGCGGCTCCCCGCCCCTTTTCCTTGAAAAGTAAACAAACATAAATTTTACCAACTTCCGCTACCTGCCAGTCATAACAGGGAGCGAAATCTTGTTTGTTTACCTGAGTTTCTCACGCGAGCTGATCTGTCAATCATCAGATATCAAACAGATGCACGTGGAAAAACACCGAACCTCTTTGAAGTGAAACGATCGGCAAAATATTTTCCCGAGGGACCATGTGATGTTCGTACATACAGGAGGAGACAAATCCTTGATCTCAAGAAAACGGGGAAAATCTAGGAAGGAAACCCGTTACACGGTAAGCCTCTGTTGTTGATTAGCAACGGCCGACAAAGCGACGGTAAAACCTTATATCTGGGGAAACGTAGTTTCCTGATTTTCGGCTATGCACTATAGTGTGAAAAGTAACGGCATCTACAGATCAGAGAGACAATAATGTATATAAACTGCGTCTTCTCAAATCAGTTATCAATAGTCGCTAAAATTTTTTCGTAAAAAGCAATGGGCGTGTAACGGGATCCTTTTTAGCCCGTTCAAGACCCCAGGTGGTGTAAATCCAACAAAATTCGTTTTATAAGTATTTGCTCTATAGATGTAGATACATGTCTAGATGTATGTATATATATATATATATATATATATATATATATATATATATATATATATATATATATATATATATATATATATATATATATATATATATATATATATATATATATAAGAGCCTTGCTCATAGTTTTCTTTCATAACGTAATAACTGAATCAACTACGATTGTTTTGTTTTAAAATAACATGTAACATATTTAAAAAATCAATTAGTCTTGACAGGTTAAGATAGCGATGGAATGATGGTGAATTTTAGATTTAAATAAAATTGTCTTCACTGAGACTTGGGTAGAGGATTTCATAAAACAATTGTCCTCTTGCTGTTTCCTTAATAAACATAGCTGGTCTAAGTGAGTCCTGCAGCCGTGATTTCATCAATTCTTTTGTGATGCGGGCTCTTCTCCACACAACTCGTCAAATGTAGGCGGTAAGTTTTGATTTCCTGCTGCTAACTCACATCTAGTGGCGTAGGAACTTTACACTTTCAGCTCGCACCATGTACAGTCTGATAGCTTCGTTCCACGAGCTTCAGGCAAAATAAAAAGAACAAATGCCTAAGCAAAGTACATTTGTGTGTTGCAAATTAACAGACACATTGTCTCGCTGTCCAGGCACCAATGTTATCCTCTCTGAATATTTATTCTCCCAGAGTATACACAGTATAACTCTTTGATTATGTCCTCAATATGATTAGAAATTACCGTTCTTCTTCTGGTTATTAAACTGGGATAATATGTGCTTGGACAGCGTGACTGCAATGATTTGCCTGAATGACAATTAAAAAAGTACATATATGTCCCAAAATGATATTATACACTTTAGGCACATGTGACTAATCATCATTCATCACTGCTCCATTCCGAGTCTGGGGTTGCTGCTGTTATTGCTTTTTTGAGTGAATTATCAAAAAACAGACACCAGCGTTGCTGTAGGGGTTTATGAATATACTATTTGTCACGAGAGGGAAGTATAGTTTTAAAAGAAAGATATCCTGGACACAAAGTTGTATCAGGTGATACCAGGATAGTGCCACATAAGAGACTGGTCTTATAAGCAATACCCCCTTCTCTGAAAAGAGTAAGGGTGTATGGACATCAAAGGTAAGATCAAGCTGTATTATCCTATGTTCCTAAATGCTCCTCTCAGGATCCTCCTCTGTTTATAGTGTTAGGCTCTGCTAGGGGTATTAAACTAAACTTTAACCAACATGAAGTGTAACTTAACTTAAATAATAATCCAAGTAAGTCTGTTGGTAAAATTTACAATTTATTTTGTACAAGTTCTTTTTCTTTCTGAAATTTGTTCACTGAACTCAAAATTGATTAGGAAATAAAATTAATAAAATCACTGGTCAAATATTCACAACTAACTACAGTCTGTAAATTTTTAGGGACAGTTCTTTTTTCCTGGCTGAACTTAATCTTGTTGTAGACTGTCTTTATTTTAGGATCAATAAGAATTATTCACAGTTAATATAAAGTCAATGACTGATTTGTGAATTTGCCTATCTCGATGCACTTACTTTTCATCATACTGTCTTAGGCGATTTATTATGGTACAACTGGTTATACTCAGGACAGTAACCTTGAAAGGCTACTAATCTTCACTTCTTGTCTTAGAGTCTTTCACAATACTGCTCTAGAGAGAAACGGTCAGGTCTGATTCTTCCAGGCATTAGGTACTAGGTTGCTGTCCCTCTAGACTTAAAGGGCACTTGCACCACTAGCTCCTTCAGTTGTGTCTGGCTCTTTAAAGGTACATGTTTGTTGCATGATGTAACGTGAAATATAATTGGTTAACCACTGTACTGTCTATCTCTTCCTCTCTATCACAGATGTAGGGAATGAGAGACAATTTCAAACAGTGTGCAGGTAGACGCACAGGGCATAATAAATCAATAATAACACAATCTAGTTTACTGTGAATATAATCTTTCTCCAATTCCTTGGTTACAGCTAATTGTCCATGATTCGCTTCCATACAGTTATTAGGCCTTGTGGAAAACACTTTGTAATATCTTAATCAATACAGTAATTCCAGTACTTTCATTCTCTCTTTTGTTCCTTGTGTGTGTTCCATTCCTTCAAGAAATAATTCTTTAAATGCTTTAAAAAAACTATGAACACACTTTCCGCTTCCATTCTCAATTTATCTGAATATACACAGGCTCGGATTGCCTCCAATAATTACACAGTTACACACTTCTTAACGCATAAGTTGATTAATTAATTAGAAATATATAAATGTATACATTCTTTCTTACCCTCAAGTACATACAGTCGAGCTGTTAATGGTCATTCAGTCTGCACTCAGATGCAGAAGGCAACGGGAGTCTAACTGACAGAACTGGCTCTCTCGCTGTAGTTTGAAATTGTGTGACCTCCTTTCGAAAGAGCGCAAGTCTTTATATAGGTCACGGCCGAATGACTCGGAGAACAATAAGACTGAAGTGTGTTTGCGTTCTCAAATGCAGGCATAATTTTGTCGTGTTGTGCATTATTGAAAAATTAGGAATCTTTATATCTCCTTTATTCCTGGACCGTTTTCCTTCATCTTAGGCTTAAAGTACGCCCTTGATTCTTCTTTATCTTTCTAGATAATTGTCTTTTCCTTTCTTACGTCCATCTTTTCGTAGGTGCAGCCTAAACAGCAAAATTTTCGACTTGCCTGATGTCTCGATGCATTCCACTCAAATTTTCTCTGTTAGCATAACACTTTTCGTGGAAGTCTCTGCACATTCTTATAAAGGAACAGTCCTTCTATAAAATTACTAACATTTTTCATGCAGTACATCACTCATAATTCTGTAGTTTCTGTTTAAATTCAACTAGGTTACACAGATTTGAAGTCCGGTCATGTTTAGATGCCTAATACTATTGTAAACAACGCGAATAAAGATGACGGGAAATTTTAGTTTTTCTCTTATGACGGGTGATATGATTCCTTAGGACTCCAGTCTTTGTATTTAAAAATGCGAGTTTACTTTTAAGTGTCAAAGTTGCCCAAATACGCTGTCTTGGTCTTTTTAGTTTCCAGTCTTTGTATTTACAAATGCGGGTTTCAAAGTTGCCCACATACTTCCATCTGACACTGATAATTTTAATTTTGGAAACCTTTGTCCGATCGTTCTCTCTAGCTCTGGTGAATAGCTAGCTTGACGTGGCGATACAGTCTGATTTGTAACTCCGATTTCGCTAGATTATATTTATATTTCTCAGTTCAAATCCCACATTGTACTTCGGACAAATTTGCCAATGAAAGTCAAAGTCTATTCCGGCTCTTACATTAAGCCAATGGTAAACTCTTTAGAACTAAAAGTGTCTGGGTGTTAAAATCATAATATCCCCCGCGTGTTTTGAAATATCAAATTTTAAAATTCCAACTCGTGACCTCTTTCTAAAAAGGCAGTAATACTTCCGATTGCATCTTTATGCAAAATCACAAACAAATCTGTGAACTTATTTCCTGTCTAGATGCTTTCCCACGATACTGTCTCCAAAGACAGATTATCGGTTATATTGATACAAAAATGGGCCAGCGGAAACGATTACGTCTTATCACCTGTGTTTGCGTAAATTCCTCAGACGTATTTCTCAGACAGACAATATGGCTTTCTTTTCATCGATCGTGCGCTACCACCTTGTGTCAATAAAGATCGACTTTATCAAAGGTGGCTAGACGACTTAGAAGATAAATAATTCACTGACCTGCCTAATTAGCTTTCGACGATTCATATGGCAAAACGTACACAAGTCTAGAAGCGGCTAGAGCAGAATGTAGGTGCAAAAAATATATCATAGCATGGATGATCGGTGAGGAAAATAAAGAAAAGAAGTTATACTGCCGGAGAGGATGAAAGTTATAAAAGTGCACAGCTGATTCGTCACAATCTTAACGGAACTACAGATGAGCAGAGCTAACTGGGACAGATATGTAATGTTAAAAGAACTACAGTTGAGCTGAGCCAACTGGGGCAGATTTATATGGTTAACAGAACTACAGATGGGATGAGATAACTGCGACAGATTTGTGATGTTGATAGACCTACAGAGGAACGCATGGGAATAATTTGTAACGTTGACAGAACTACAGATGATCTGAGCTAACTTGGACATATTTAAATTGTTGACTGTCGTAAATTTAGATAGGTTTGAAAGATATTTATGGTCCCACCTGAGTAGAGAGGATGGTGCTAGTACGTGAGAAGTAAAGGTGTGAGAATAGATTTCACGAGTGGATAGTTTATAGAAGATCTGTCTCTGGAATGAGTAGTTTCTCTAGTACTGCCTATCTATACAACTATCTTTTAGTATAAGACAATCTTGCACCTCCCTATATCTAGAAATATAAGTTTTACTACACACACACACACACACAATTATGTGACAACAAGACACACACACTTGAAAAACTATAGTAAATTGGGTATGGGTCTGACCAACACACAAAGTTGAGTTCTGTTTTTGTTTATTATCATTAAACTTTACAACATCTAATATCTAAGAAAGATCAATAACAATCAGAATTCATACATAGAAAAATAACAGAATACATGTGCCCTACACCTTTATTGAGAAGTAAAGAACCCAACAAGTTAATAACCCCAAAGGTTAAATGTTAGCACTATGTTACAGCATAGAAAGTAAAGAAAAGAACACAGTTCTTACTAAAAATTTCCAGTAAAATAAACAAGATTTAAGCAAAACCAAACTTAATACAGTTTCTATAACTAAGAAAATATTCACTATCTCTGTCTGGCATATAGTGGCCACTCAATCACGCTTACCTATTCTGGGTGATATATCCCTTGGACATCCAAGTATCCTGAATAAACTTCCAGTGTTTTTATCTTCCAAACTTGGCCCCAGTTCTTCCGCTATAACAAACAGGATTTTATGAGGGAGACGCCAAATGTGGTGGTTGATTCCTGGATGGACAAATGTCATCTCGAATAGTTAGTGTAGAAAACAACTCGCGATCTGTGTTCACAGTAAGCAGTAGAAAGTATTTCCCGTATTTTGAAGTTATTAATGTTTGACCTTTGCTGACTAGTGCAACACTGTCTACTATTCTATACTTGAAAATGGGCTGTTCTCAATATATTCAGTTTGGCTTCGAAATATTAACTGGGTCAACACCAGTGCTAAAAACTTATTCTTAGCCACTAGAACTGATCTTTATAAAGTCTGCCCTATGCGTCCGACACTGGCCCACTGCTTCTAAACGCTTGTTCTTGACTATCTGCACGTGACTAACTACTCGAAAGTTTTACCTACCAATGTTTCTTGAATGAACCGGTGGCGACATATGTGAAATGTGGCGAGTAGTGAAAGGGCTTCGACTGAGGGGCAACCGGCGGCGTATATTATAAGAGTTGTCAGGCACAGAATTTCAGTGGCTAGCGCGCAGTGGCTAGAATCGTCGGCTTCGAGAAGGTGTCTCAGTGTGTGTCCTTAGTTGTGATGTACGACGGAACCAACGGAATAATTTGTCTTCTCTTTGTTACTTTCACAATTGCCTCCACGGCTGGCGGAGTTGTGGATTTCAAAGTTGCTACCATAAGTGAAATGGGTTCATTTTCGATACAAGACAACAGGAGGCTGAGACGCTTGGGAGTCATGACCCAAGTGGGCCCGCCCCCCTTAGAGTGTAAAGGAGTAAATCGGGCCGAAAAACTTGTCGGACGGGAGGACTTCCTCTGATGATCATCGCTCTGTAAAGGCTTTCCTATCATATCTTACACAGCTCGACGTGCACTCTACTTGTCGTGAAAACATCTTTTCTCTGTCTTCTTTTCTGAAAACTGCAGCTGTACCGACAATACAATGTTATCTGAGCTGGTCATTACTTTACAGATGGTCGCTACGGTTAGTCTACCCTAACCTGCTCACAGCTGGTTACCTGAGCAAAAACGAAGAGTGAAGTCGTGTCTCTGTCGTCAGCTCAAAGACTTATTAACCGCTTGTGACGACGTTTGGACCAAGTTCCCCCCTATCCACTAATTATCCCTCGCTATTCTAATCTCAGTTATCTCCCTTTCCTATCACATTACCCTCCTTACCCTAAAAACAGATTTGTCCCCCAGGACAATTTTTTTCTCTTCCATTGATTAATATGTCTATCTCTACCCCAAAAACTTAGTCTGTGCTCCCGCGACCAGTATTACCATACACTAATATATAAATGGAATACACCTCATAATTGGGAGCCGCGCTGGTGTAATGGTTAAGATGTTGCGCTGGCGACCAGGTTTTTAAGGTCAAAGCCCGGGCGCAGGCATTTGTAGGAGTGTCATATACCGGGAATTTGACTAAATAACCTAAACGGCTCCTGAGAAAAACCCATCTGTGGATGGGAAGGAGCGAAGCTCTTGACCGGGTTGGAAGGAAAGTCCACTGGCTCCCCAGCCTCGCAATGACATGTCATTGGGCCAAAAGGGCTGGAAAGCTCGAGTGCCGTTAGTTGGAGAAAAAAAACACCTCATAATTCTACCCATCTAACATAATCCCTTATACATTCATCACCTTCTTCCCACTACATCCCCATATTGCAATTATATTATACTAACTACAACACCACACTGTATAATCATAACAATCTGTGACTTCAGTATGCATTGTAAGCTTCTTTCATCCACAATTTATTATACCTTTCACACACCATTGTTACTCTCAACCTCTCTGTTGCATACTTTGTTTCAGAGCTCAATCTTTCATGTATTCTCTCATAGCCAGCTCTATATGTGAACCATTGTAAGTCACTCCATCATGACCTACTGAGCATCATCATACCCGCACTCACTTTCTTATTTACTTCTTCTTTAGCTACCACTTTTTTCCGTTCTGTACTGTAACTGCCTGTTACACGTATTTTACATTATATATAGCCGTTTGTGACCCATTTAAAACAGCATGATGTCACTGAGTTTTCGTTACTGCTATCCCCCTGGCTAAACTCTTCACCTAAAAAAAAAATTATGTAGTCCCCTAATTCGAACTACCTGCGTTTTCCGTATCATCTATCTATTCCTAACATCTGTAATCTTCTATTTCGATTATATCACGTGCCTCCGCTTCCATCTACCCTGCTATAATTTTATCCCCATTTTCCATTGTCACTGTTCCGTCTCTCTTCCTCATATTTCTTCCTTCTCAGTTATATACGCTTCTCTTTTCTTCGCCTTTTTTATTTATTTCAATCTCTCTATTCTCCACCCTCTGTATTTGTGTATCTCAATCTCTTTTACCAGGGTATAGACTGCGTACTTCATGTACCACCACTTATACTTCGGCACTTACGATAGATGATTGCTACTCCTACACATCAGGGCAGAAAGTCAGAGTGTCGTGGTTAATCGGCTGAACCACTGCGAAGCTGTCCCAATATATCTCTACTTGGCCCTGGTAATACGTCATTTGACCTCTCCCGTGAGCATTCGTTTTCCTTGCACAAGTCAACGTTGTTCGATCAGCTGGAGTCTCTCAGTTGGGACTTACCCTCGTAACGCCTGAACTGTTATTACAACTACACGCCTAGGGCACTGTAGCGTAAGGTTTTTATAGTATGATGAAAGTGTTTAGGGAAGAAATAGAATTCTCTCCGGAATGTATGAAGTCCCAGTGTTAGAGAAGAACACTGGTATCACAATTGAGCTACGGCTGCGAATACTCTGAGCTAGACAATAGTTTAAGGTTTTAGTAATATACTTTTCCACCATAGCTGTAGTAACTCATGTGATATTATAATACAATTAGAAAAAGTAACTCAACTTAAACAGCTAAAAATTTAACAAGTCTCTTGAGTACAATTTCATAATTTATTATGGATATCTATCTAATTATGAAATGAAGGGTGAGTGTTGGACGATGGTGATTATGGTTATGTATTTACATCAAGTAGATAATATAATTAGAAGTTTAAACTGAAACCAAAAAAGTCCTCATGGGATCGTTAAATTTACTTTACACCAAAAAACGTTCTCTCACTATTGTTAATTATACTAGCCTGTCTCTTTTAATTCTGTTCCCTTTATCATCATCTGACTGTTGAATATCTCACATTTGCCACCGGAATAGTCACTATTTACTCAGCTTTGAAACAGCCCTTGTCCAGATATGGGTTGACACATAACAGTATTTTTGAAAGTCACTTCAGTCCAATCACAGTAATCAGGGGAAAAAAATATGGAACACTTCAACCTCTGGGCTCCTGTTATGGTTAGGTAGCAGGATCGAAGGTCCACTTGACTTCAGGGTTTTGAAATTTGACTATAGAACCCTCTAAGACCGATTCCAAGCTCTTACGAAGACTGTAATTGGTGAAGAATGACGCCCTGCGTGCAGTGGTAACAGACGTAGTACAGACAGCACTCTACTGGTCTTCTGGCTGTGGTTTTAGTTGTGTGTATTTTGTTGTTGTTGTTTTGATGAGGTGATGGGTGGAGAGCGGGCACTTAAAAGCTGACCGTTATTGCCTCCTCTCGTTCCATCTTGGTCTACCCTGTTCAACCTGAAATTTGGTTATAATTGGGGTATTTAGTGTCATTTTATTTTTTTTATTCAAATTAAATAGCTGTTGTCTTTAGCAGTTGCTGATTTTAATTTATATTAGTATTTGTCCATTTTATTTTCTCTTTTGTATTGTTTCTTGATAACTATTGTCCTTTACACTTGGTTTTACTTTGTATTAGTATTTGTTCTTTTTGAGTTGTTGTTTTTTATTTTGTTTAATACCTTGTTGTCTTTCCTTGTCCTATGAGTAGTTAATGCGTTTTTTATATTTTTCTTTTTATCTGTGTTTTTTTTTTTTGGTGTTACTAACCTTGTATGTTTTCCTTTGTTTTACGTAAATATCTTATAAGTATTGGTTGGGCATCTGTTGGGGCATCTATACTTAAAACCTTATCACCTGTCAAGTCTATATTGTGATTTCTATAGTAAGTTTTTAATTCAAGCCTTTGTTGTTCATACCTTTTTACAGTGGATCAGGTAGTGGTCTATGTCATTCTCTTCCTGACATTCTTGGCAGTGTGGTTCTTCTATCATAAAGTATGCTGCACCGAGACGGAGACGCCTCATTTTTTTGTTCGATGGTATCTTTAATTCTTCTCTGACCTGGCACGTCCTCGTTGGTTCTTTCAGCAGTTTGAACGCGTGTCTGCCTTTTCTACTTTTCTTCCATGTTGTCTTCCATTCCTCGTTTATATTTATCTTCACTTGGCTCTTGATCTCCCACCTTCCCAGTCCTGCTCTTATATCGTTTTTACTTGTTCTTCCATTCTTGGCGTTCTGATCTGCCAAATCGTTACCAGCAATACGTATGTGTGCTGAAAGCCACACTAGCCTCATACTACATCCTCTGCAGTGAAAGCTCCTCTTGCTTTTTGTATTCTTATTTTGATATCACTGTCTGTCCCTCCAACTTTGTCTATATTACTTCCAAGATATGTGTACGATTCTACATCTTTTAGTGGTGTTTCAACCTTGTTATAATTTCTTGTATTTATTCTCATAATCTTTGTCTTTTCCATGTGTATTTTCAGGCCCACTTGTTGTAACCTCTCATCGAGAATTTTCATTTTCTCTTGCATCTGATTATGGTTATGGGACAGAAGAGCCAAGTCATCTGCAAAATCCAGATCATCAAGCTGTTTAGTCAGATTCCACTGGATTCTATTTCTGCTGTGTGATGTCGATGTTTTCATAACCAAATCTAATGCTAGTAAGAGATGAAATTGGAGGCAACAGGCATCCCTATCTCACCCCCGTTCTAATCCTAAACGGTTCTGTACGTTGTCCTTCAAGAAGAACTCTGCATGTCATGTCTTCATAGGTCTTCTTTATTAAGTTAATGATCTTCATGGGAACTACATAATGCCTCATCAATTTCCAAAGCAATTCTCTGTCTACACTGTAAAATGCCTTTTCATAATCCACTAATCTGATGTATAGCGGTGAATTTCATTCCAGACTTTGTTCAACTATTATTCTCAATGTGGCTATCTGGTCTGTACAGGATCTATTTTGTCGATAACCTGCTTGTTCATTTCTCAGTTGCTTGTCTATCGATTCTTTTAATCTCTCCAGGATGATTCTGTTTAATACTTTTGCTGTCACTGTGTGACAGGTTATGTATATAGACTACAGTGATCCGTCCGCTTGCTTCCCACCTTCGCCCCTCATTCCTTTCAACCTTGCGTTCCACCTTGCTTCCCTCATTCAGTTCAACCTTGCGTTACACCTTGCTTCCTTCATTAGTATGCACGTTTGTTATGCAAAATCCATTCCTTTTCGCTATCTGTCTAACTCATATTTTAGCCACGCCTTTTTTTTTCTTGTTTCACGCGCTGACGAGATGCTACTAAGATCTATAACTGTCATTTCTTCTAAAGGGGACGAATCAAGTACGTTTGTCTGAAGCTCGATGCGAGCAGAGCTGTCCAAAATCCGGACAACTGACAGTGCACGGGCCCAAAAACACGTGCAAGGTAACGGCTTTGATGTTCCCTAAAGGTCAACAATCGCCGAGATCAGAACCTTTCTTGTCGATTCACCGGGTAACAGAGCGAACGGAGAAATTATTTTTCTGGGAAGAATACCCCTCTGGTTTCCGCTGATTTGCCCGAGGCGCGAATTTCGTTATCCGCCAGCGAGATTACACTATATATATTCCTTCTCCTCAAAGTCAGTTATCAGTCGGTTCAGAAATTTTTTGAAATATCTAGCTCGATATCATAGAGCCATAGTATAAAGTGGATTACTTAGATTTCGTAGAGATAGTTTAATATTTCCGTTTTGTGGTAATATATAAATTAGCATTTTGTGTGATTTATTGTGTTAAGTTTATCAGGATAATTCACGGACATTTCTAATTGCTAAAATTGGCGTACTAAATAAAGCATAGCTATTTTTTTCCAGGTTGGTTAATTAACTAATAAAACGCCAGGAGGCGATTGATAATTGACGGAATACAATTTACTTCTATTCATTATGTGTAATTTTATATATGACTAGTGTTCATATCATGCGTTAAAAGCGATAAGATAGGCTGGACACTTGTGGTTTCTAATCTAATTTAATAACGGAGTGATTAACAGGTCTTACCTTAACGCGTATTATGATACGATATTGATACTATGGTCAAATGTTTGTATTTCTTCCTAAATCTAGGCTGATCAAAAACCGAGCAAACTAGCGGTCTAATAATCTTATAAGCGTCCAGAGATATTATTTTATTGTTGAGTCTTCGTGTTGTGACCTGGGCGGTCCACTTTCTTCATTCATGAGAGAGGCCAAACTAGAAACAATAAATATAATATTAACTGGACCTGAACATTACCAGATTTTCATATCAATCTCATCATCCAGCTGTGGAAATATATATATATATATATATATATATATATATATATATATATATATATATATATATATATATATATATATATATATATATATATATATATATATATATATATATATATGAATGACATATGAAAGTAGTTTTCCACTGGATTATACTCAAGAGAACTCACTGTTCAGACTCGGCCATCAACTCAGAGAACAGCCGATAATTATTATCATTAGCATTTTATAACGTAACAGAGTGTCTCAGATCCCAGAGGCTAGACAACACCGGAACCATATACATTTTCTTCTATGACCCTGACACCACGAATACGCCTTGATCCAACCAACTAAATGCAGTAATACAGAAACTATCCAGGGAAAAAACTATTAATGCACCAACTTCGGCGACTACTTTATTTAAGCAGTCAGCACCAATATAGTATGGGGCTGGATTTGGCAAATAATCTGACAATGTAGAGTCATAGTACTTGTTAGTGTTTATTTCAAAGGCGTCGAAGACTCCGACGCCTAGCTGAGCCACAATTGGATGAGGTCCAGTGCGGATTCCGAGCAAACCGAAGTACTCAAGACCTAATCTTCACACTCAGACAGCTGAATTAAAAGTCCCTTGAGTATAAGAGTGAGATCCATCTTTGTTTCATAGATCTGGAAAAGGCGTTTGACAGGGTCCCCTGGAGCAAACTTTTGGGACTGTTTGGCAAGGAAGAATATTCCAGCACCTCTGATTCATGCTATACAGAGCTTCTACAAGTCTTGCAGGAATTATGTGAGGACAGCAAACCATAAGTCAGAAGAGTTCAAGACCACCACTGGTGTAAGACAAGGTGATATCCTGTCACCTTATCTTTTCATACTCCTCATGGACGATGCTATCAAGTCATGTAAGGAGAGAACAAGAAAGTATTCAGTGGGGTACTGGAAGATGAGACAGGTATGTATTTTACAGATTGCATTTGCTGATGATGTTGCCCTGATTGGTAAATCAGAGGCACATCTTCAATCCTACCTGCACGTCTGGAAGGAAGAGCTGGCGAAGAGAGGGATGGTCATAAGTAGCTCTAAAACAAAATCCATGGTGATATCACGAGAAAGACAGCTGCTGCAGAAGCATGCGGTGAAGTCCGACTTGGGAACCAGAGAAAGAGGACACCTTGGTGGACAGAGGAAGTCAAAGAGAAAATAAGAGAGAAGAAAATGGCATGGAAACAATACTTAGGAGCTAAAAACACAACAGGACAAATGGAAAAATATAGAGAATATGTGACACTCAGAACAGAAGCAAAGAACAAAGTGCTAGCAGCAAAACAGAAGTCCTCTGAAGAATTTGGAGAAAAGCTAGAAAAAGATGCACAAGAAAACCAGAAATTGTTCTATAAGACCCTAAAGAACATGAGGAAGGAAAAACAATGCCCTCTCAAATTTATAAAGGACAAGCAAGGCAAATTGCTTACTGCCCCGAAGGAAGTAATGGAAAGATGGAAAGAATATTTCTCAGAACTCCTGGATGGTGAGCATGGTGAAGCATCAGAAATGATAACCACTAGCACAGAAGAGAAAACCAATGATGGTGAAGATGACATAAAGATGGAAGAACTGAGGGCAGCACTAGAGAAAATCAAGATGGGCAAAGCAGCAGGGCATGATGGTATAACACCAGAAATGGTTAAGTACATGGGAGCATCAGGCGACCTATTACTCCTAAAGGTCCTACAGACAGCATGGTGCAACAAGACCATACCAAAGGATTGGGAGATTGCCATCATAACATCAATTTTCAAAAAGGGTGACAATCGACAATGTGGAAACCATAGCGGCATATCCCTTCTCAGTGTCCCTGGTAAAATCTACTCTAGAATCCTAGAGCAGAGACTTCAACGCCTAGCTGAGCCACAATTGAGTGAGGTCCAGTGCGGATTCCGAGCAAATCCAAGTACTCAAGACCTAATCTTCACACTCAGACAGCTGAGTGAAAAGGCCCTTGAGTATAAGAGTGAGATCCATCTTTGTTTCATAGATCTAGAAAAGGCGTTTGACAGGGTCCCCTGGAACAAACTTTGGGACTGTTTGGCAAGGAAGAATATTCTAGCACCTCTGATTCATGCTATACAGAGCTTCTACAAGTCTTGCAGAAATTATGTGAGGACAGAAAACCATAAGTCAGAAGAGTTCAGGACCACCACTGGTGTAAGACAAGGTGATATCCTATCACCTTACCTCTTCATACTCCTTATGGACGATGTCATCAAGTCATGTAAGGAGAGAACAAGAAAGTATTCAGTGGGGTACTGGAAGATGAGACAGGTCTATATTTCGGAGCTGGCATTTGCTGATGATGTTGCCCTGATTGCTAAATCAGAGGCACATCTCCAATCCAACCTGCAAGTCTGGAAGGAAGAGCTGGAGAAGAGAGGGATGGACATAAGCAGCTCTAAAACAAAATCCATGGTGATATCACGAGAAGAAAGAAAACATCAGATTAAGTTGGGAGAACAGGTCCTGGAGCAGGTCGACCACTTTAAATATCTCGGAGCTATTATAGACTGAAAGGGAGGCATCAAAGAAGAGTTGGCCACTCGAAAAGCAGCGGCTGGGAGACTTTTTCAGGCCATAAATCGTGGATTCTTCAGCAAGAAAGAGGTTGGTAAGAAAACGAAGATGGCTGTATACCGCTCCACCTATGTCCCAGTCTTGACATATGGATGCGAGTCGTGGGCAATGACTACAACCCACAAAAGCCAGATCCAAACCTCAGAAATGAGGTATCTGAGGAAAGTGGTTGAAGTTACAAGAAGAGACATGGTCCGCAACCAGACGATCCGTCAAGGCCTAAAATCCCATCCGCTGCAGACCCAAATAGAACCGTCCCAACTAAGATGGTTTGGCCATGTCTGCAAAATGGGAGAAGATCGGCTACCACGACAAGCATGTGAAACAAAGAGCCAGCGATCCAGACCTCCAGGACGACCCAGAGTCCGCTGAGAGGACAACATTAGACAAACTTTGAAGGACCGAGGACTAGAATGGAACCAGGCCAGGAAGAAGACAGCTGATAGAATGGTCTGGCGCTCTCTCTTCCAAACCTCTACACCTCACGGTAGAAGGGGAATGACTAAGTAAGTAAGTAAGTAAGATATCACGAGAAGAAAGAAGACATCAGATTAAGCTGGGAGAACAGGTCCTAGAGCTGGTCGACCACTTTAAATATCTCGGAGCTATTATAGACCGAAAGGGAGGCATCAAAGAAGAGTTGGACACTCGAAAAGCAGACGCTGGGAGCTTTTTTCAGGCCATAAATCGAGGATTCCTCAGCAAGAGAGAGGTTGGTAAGAAAACGAAGATGGCTGTATACAGCTTCACCTATGTCCCAGTCTTGACATATGGAGGCGAGTCATGGGCAATGACTACAACCCATAAAAGCCAGATCCAAACCTCAGAAATGAGGTATCTGAGGAAGGTGGTTGAAGTAACATGAAGAGACATGGTCCGCAACCAGACGATACGTGAAGGCCTAAAATTCCACCCCCTGCAGACCCAAGTAGAACAGTCCCAACTAAGATGGTTTGGCCATGTCTGCAGAATGGGAGAAGATCGGCTACCACGACAAGCAAACAAAGAGCCAGGAATCCAGACCCCAAGACGACCCAGAGTCCGCTGGGAGGACGACATGAGACAATCTTTGAAGGACCGAGGACTAGAATGGAACCAGGCCAGGAGGAAGACAGTCGATATGATAGTCAGGCGCTCTCTCTTCCAAACCTCTACACCTCACGGTAGAAGGGGAACGACTAAGTAAGTAAGTACGTTTATTTCCAAGGAATACCTGGGGCAACTATTGGGTAAGCGAGTATGCGTGTGGCCACAGTATGACTGAGTGAACGAACCGAAAGAGAGAAGCATATTTTTCTTTTGTTACCACTATCATACAAATTTGTTTTCTTACTAACCTGAGTATTTACGGGAGAGCTTAATTAGGTACTCGTTCTTTTCCCTTACTGACTATTCCATACCCTTACTGTTAACCCTTGATCTTTTGGATTAATTAACCTCTGTTGGGAACTTCCTTTTCTTTTCCTTTACAAGAGGGGAGGACCTATTGGGTTCATTTCATTTGTCTGTAAACCATGCTTATTAATGAACTGTATATGCTTGATGTTGTGAATTTCTAGTGATAATAAACTTAATAAACCTTAAGTTATTGTTTTGGTCAACCCCTACCCATATCTGATATCCATAGTTTGTTTTCACATTGTGCGTATTTGTCACATAATTGTGTGTAAGTGGGTGCAGTGTAACTTGTATTTTGTATAAGGAGAGAAAGTGCGTCTGATTAAATTATAGTCGTAAAGATAGGCTGGATTAGAGAAATTACTCACTCCAGAGACTAATCTTCCACTTACACTATCACCCTTGTGAGAAACAACTATCTCTTACACCTTACTCTCACATAGGTACCACTATCACTTCTGCTCTGACAGGATCATAAATATCTCAGACCTATCTTGTAAACATTATGACACACTGATAGTAACATTATTCCTTTATAATATGTACACTCTTGTAAATTTCCCTTCTTAGGCAACTTGACCAGATAACCTTCCTTCCATTCTGCTGGTATTTCCTCTCTCTCTCAAACTTTGCCAAGCAGTTTCTATAACATCTCTGTAGAGGTATCGATATCTGTTTTGATGGCCTCAGTAGGAATGGTGACCACCAAGACAATCGATACTAAATGGGAACAACTGAGAACAGCAATGACAGAAGCAGCTGTAGCGACCACCGGATACCTAGTACATAAAAAGAAAAAATGGATGAGAGAAGATACTTGGGATAAAATACAAGAAAGGAAAACAGCAAAACTTAAACTACTAGCGGCAAGTACACATAATGCAGTAACTATGTCACCAGCCTACTGATATGGAAACATCTGTTAAAGATAAATTAGGTAACCCAATACCAACAGAAAAAGAACAAATGAAGAGATGGGCTGAGCACTTCATAGAGGTGCTAAACAGACCACCACCAACAGTAACACCTGATTTTAATAATGAAACACCCACAACCACCTTGCCAATAACTTGCGATGAATTCACGCTGGACGAGATCAAACAAGCTGTTAAAAGATTTAAAAATTTTAAAGCTGCTGGAGTTGACGAAATTTCAGGCGAAATGATTAAAGTAGTTAATGACAACAACCTCTTGAGAATTTTAGATATTATAAATGAAGTATGGAGAGAAGAACAACCACCACAACAATGGAAAGACAGTATTATTGTAAAGTTACCGAAGAAAGGTGATCTATCAGACTGTAATAAATGGCGTGGTATATCTCTATTATCAGTACCTGGAAAATTATTATGTTGCATGATATTAGAAAGACTTAAATTGCATGCTGACGAAAAGATCAGAGAAGAACAAGCGGGTTTCAGGCCGAAACGATCATGTATTGATCAAATATTCACACTAAGAACAATTATAGAAGAATCAGTGGAAATGCAATCGCCACTTATTATCACCTTCGTTGATTTTCAAAAAGCCTTTGATAGTCTACACCATCCATCATTGTGGAAGATACTTACAATCTATGGTTTTCCAACAAAATATGTGAGTATAATCAAAGCGCTATATGACAATGCAAGATGTTGTGTTGGAACAAATAAAGGGAATACAGAATGGTTTACAGTAGAAACAGGGGTGAAACAAGGCTGTATTATGTCACCACTACTTTTTGGAATAGCTATTGATTGGGTTATGAGAAACTATACCCACAATGAACAATTAGGTATAAAATGGACAAATGGAAAATTCCTGGGGGACCTGGATTTCGCAGATGATTTAGCATTCTTAAGTTCAACACCCAGACAATCCCAAGAAGCAGAAAATAATTTGTGTCATCTTTCGGTTAAAATAGGTCTCCAAATAAATGCCTCTAAAACTAAAGTTATGAACTTTTCTAACGAGACCTTTAATATCATCCTGAACGGGGAAAAACTACAGAAAGTTGAAAGTTTCAATTATTTAGGCAGTAAAATGACTCAGGATGGGGACACAACAAGAGAAATTCATACTAGAATTGCTTTGGCAGCTAGCGCCTTCAATAGATTATCTAACATTTGGAAATTACGATCATTGAATATACATACCAAGCTTCGTCTGTTTAATTCAAATGTTATCTCAGTGTTAACATACGGCTGTGAGAGTTGGAAAATAACAAAATCATTGGAGAACAAGCTGAATACATTCGAGAACAAATGTCTTAGAAAACTCATGAACATCAGTTGGAAAGAATTCAAGACTAATCGACAAATAAGAGAAGACTCTAGGCAGAAATATGTCTCCAACTATATAAGGAAAAGACGATGGTCATATATCGGTCATGTCCTACGAATGCAAAACAACAGAATACCATTGCAGGCACTCACTTGGGTTCCTGGGGGTAAGAGGAAAAAGGGAAGACCAAAAGAAACACCCAGAAGAACAATAATAAGAGAAGGAAGAACGTTGGGATTAAACAATGTGCAAGAGCTAAAAGGAGTGGCGTCACAACGTACAACCTGGAGAGCACTGGTTTCTGCCTTATGCGCCGTGTTTGGTGCTTAAAGAATTTATTATTATTAGTAGGAATGCAATCTGGACCAGCTGCTTTTCCATCTTTCAGAAGCTTTATGGCTTTCTTTATTTCTTCTCTACTTGGTCATTCACAGCTGAATTGTAGCTCTTCTTCTGCTGGCTGGATGTCTGGGGAATTAGTTTAAGATGGTCTATTAAGAAGTTCCTCAAAATGTTCTGTCCATCTTTTCATTTGTTCTTGTATATTACTAAGCAATTTTCCATTCTTACCTTTCATGAGGCCATTTTCTTTCTTATATTTCCCTGTTAGCTTCTTTGTGTTGTTGTACATATCCCTCATATTTCCTTTGGCTGAGCTTTCTCTGCTTCCCTTGCCAAATCATCAATATATTACATTTTGTCTCGTTTGATGTTTCTTATTACTTCTTTGTTTGCTTCTATGTACACTTCATGAGCCTTGGTTTTGAAGCTTCTGGTTTTGCTTCTGTTTAAATCTGCTTTCTTGTTTTTCCTGTCTTCTATCTTACTAATGGTTTCTGCTATTATCCATGTTTTGTGCTGATGTTCTCTTTTTCTCAGTACTTCTTCACGTGTCTCGTTCCATATATTTGTTACTTGTTGCCAGTGGTCTTCCGTATCTGTTTCATCTTTCAGCTGTTGGAGTACTTGGTTTCTCTTATTTCCTGATTTCTTAGATATCTCACATTATACAGTTGTCTATAACTATTTGCTGTTGTTAATTTCTTGATTTTTAATTTTGTTTTAGCCAACCGAAGATGGTGGTCTGATACACCGTCTGCTTCTCTACATACTTTCACATCATGCAATGATGACCTAAACTTCTTGCTTATGCATATGTGATCAATCTGATTCTCATTTCTGCGGTCTGGTGATATCCATGTTGATTTATGTATTCTTTTATGTGGAAATATGCTTCCTCCTATAGCTAGTTGATTTAAAGCACAAAAGTTTGCTAATAGTTCCCCATTCTCGTTCATCATACCTAATCCATGCTTTCCCATGACTTCTTCAAAGCCAGTGTTGTCTGTTCCTATTTTTGCATTTAGATCCCCCATCAAAATTGTGATGTCCTTCTTTTCTTATTGTCCAAGACACCTTGTAGTCTGGTGTAAAAGTCTTCTTTCACAGATTCTTCTTTATCGTTTGTTCGTTCATAACACTGAATGATGTTTATATTTACTTTATTTTTGGCTGATTTAAACCTTTCTATTACAAGTCGGGGTCCCATTGCTTCCCATTCTATACGTTCCTTCTGTGCTTCTTTGGACAGCATTAGAGCCACTCCTTTACTGTGGTGTTCTCTTTCCTCTTCATGTCCTGTGGACAACACCATTTCTCCTGTGATCAATCTCCTCTTCTCTATGCCTTTCCACCGTGTCTCGCAGAGACCCAGGATATCAATCCTGTAATTACCATTTCTGCTGCTACCTGTGCAGTTTTCCCTTGTTCACACAGAGTGCGAACATTCCAGATGCCAATCCTGGAGATTTTCCTTGACAAAAAAAAGGTTAGTCGGCAACCCAGACTCCTTTCGGCTTTCTCTAGGCTGCTTCACGCACCTCCTTTCCAGAGGACCTTCTTCTGTCTTGGGCGTCTGAGTTAATTTATATTATTTATTTGACTTGTCCATGTTTGTTGAAGTTTTTGTGGTAAAAAAAATTTTTACGGGATGTGGTAACCAACCCCATGCCCAACCTTTCTTAGTCGCTTTTTACGACATGACTGGTAGGGTACAGTGTTACTATTCTTTGCTTCCCTTTCGGGCCCGGTAACACACGATTGGGGCACTTTTATATTAGTCATTAAAAGGTCTATTTCTATGACTACTTGCCGTCTGTCTAGTCGTCATGTCGTAAGTATATTCGTGTATTGCAGCTTATTCGATACATATACTTATTTATTTATATTTTCTAAGTGTAATGATTTTACCTCTATATTTTTTTTTTTTTTTTTTTTTTCTTAACCAGCGGCACTTGGGCTTTCAGCCCCCTAGGCCCAATGACATGTCATTGCGAGGCTGGGGAACCTGAGGACTTTCCTTCCAACCCGGTCAGGAGCTTCGCTCCTTCCCATCCACAGAGGGTTTATCACAGGAGCCGTTCAGGCTATTCAGTCAAATTTCCGGCCGTAAACATTTCTTCAAACGCCGACGCCCGGGTTTGAACCATGAACACCTGGTCGCCAGTACAACGCCGAAGCCATTACACCAGCGCGGCTCCTTACCTCTATATCTATTATTGATAATGTGCCGACGTGTCGTTAAAAGTACTTCAAGCTGGAAAGAAGATCCATTGGGAATTTTTCGATTCCACTTGTGTCTACCGATAGTGTGGTCTTCCTTACCTCGAGCAGATTTATGACGTCATCAATGATGATTTGACGTATGGTGTCTACAATCGCAATAAGTAATTCTTCTTTTTGATTGTTTATTGTTTGACTGTGTTGTTTTATTTGTTATGTCAGTGATAAACTGTTTCTCTTGTTCCATGTTTTTGGTTCACTGTTGGTGGAATGTCTGCTTTCTTTTTCTAAACGTAGTTATATAACTGCAATTTATGTAGTCAGTTGTCGGATTAGGGGTTTGATGTGTAGTTTCTGCTTACTTGACAGCGTATTTGTTTTCAAACTAATTATTATCTTAGTTAATGGTTTTAACAATCATTCTCATACCACTATGACATATATTAATAATCTCACAAAAAAACCTACGTGAAAGTGTTGTAATTCAGCTCCAGTCAGCTCATCTGTAATTGTGTTAGTATTTATCACGAAATCGACTTCACTGCTTTGCAGTAGTGGTTCAACAGTGACCAAAACACAAGAGTTTCTAATATGGGTCTTCAAAGGTGTCTACCTTCGCACAATATTACTCTTGGCAGAGTTGTAGATAAAAGAATAATGATGCTTCTATCTCAAGGGAGTGTTCATAAGATATTTCAGAAGTCCAGAACAATGCTGCATTGGGCAGGGCAATTTTTAACTTAAATCTGATCCGCCGCCTTTTATGAAGAATTAAGCAATAATTAATATTAGCTCGCTCAAGCCCACACCCTGATTTACTCTTATTATTATGATATAGCTCTGTTTAGAGTGTATTTAGTAACTTGACTGAGACATACATGTAGTACTACCAAAATGATTACATCGACGCTAAATTTATATATTTACAAAGAACAGATTTTATAATCACTTAGATTTAACAAGGTTTTAAAATAATGAATATTGATTTATTAGAAAAAATGTCATCACTGTTGTGATATAATGATGGTTTTATGTAACAAGTCATATTGCAGGGTTTAGGTTTGACTTAGCTGCAAATGGTAGTTTCTGCTCCCGCTGGGTTTTGGGGATTAGAGCATTAGGTCACTAGAGTTCTCGCGTCTCTGGTCAAGATTAAAGGCACAGCACGTTCCAAGTAAGATCAGGGAGTAACTGCAAAGCTGGTTCCGCGTCTTTAAGACCCTCTGATGACGGTTTCTAGCTCTACACCAGGCCACGTCTACCCATCTTTTGTTCCAGAGATTAGTACCCTCACTGGCACCACCAACGCCTGTGGTAAAAGAATAGAAAAAAAAACGCTCTCCTGAGTACCGAGTTTTCCGACACCTACTTGTGTGTCCCCATTTGTGTATTCCAACATCTTATCTACTTCAGAATTTACCCTAGAAAAGAATTAAGCTTAATCTCTCGAGAGAAAACTTTCTTTACAATTAAAATGAATAGCTTTATATTTACTTTACATTCAAATGAATGGTATTGATAGCATATGTTTATATTTGTATTTACATTGTTTAAAAAATGTTCACAATATAGATTAAATATGTTTACAGTTATATCTACACAGGTTGAAAAATGTTCACAGTATAGATCGAATATGTTTTCATTTACATATGTTGAAAAGCTTGAAACTTTCATTACTTTTAAAGTGAATATTGTTACACAGACATTTACACTGGTTAGTAATTGTAAATATACTGCTCAAAAAAAGTTAAAGGCCACTTTCAATTTTTAGGTCATTTCAACTATGCTGTTTTTTTTAAAACCTGAACACCCAGTCAAAAAAGTTTTGCTGCATTTTGTTGCATGCTTAAACAATGTTTGTTAATCTGACAATAAATCAAATCTGTGTTACGTGTGTATACCTCCAAGGTCAATCAAATGTACGTGGTGGAAAGGGAAATAATGCATGTTTAAAAATGCTTCCTATGGCAAAGCCTGTTGATAACATTGCTGAAATTTGCTTTTCACATGCAAGTCGTGACTATGGTGAACCCATTTCACCCACTTTTCGGAAGGAATGGGCAATGGGTATGTTTGTAACATTTACCATTTTAGCCATGGCTCAGCTAAGACGCTTGACCAATGTTGACAGATGGAGAGCGATGGCATGGCTGCAGGATGATGTAGGGCTGCGAGAAGTTGCTAGGAGATTAGGAGTTGCCCACTATGTCATACAAACTCTGCGTGATCGTTATAATGCAACCGGCAGTGTCGCAGAACAACGCAGGTCAGGATGTCCAAGGTCTACCACAAGACGGCAAGACACGCTGAGCCATGGCTAAAATGGTAAATGTTACAAACATACCCATTGCCCGTTACTTCCGAAAAGTGGGTGAAATGTGTTCACCATAGTCACGACTTGCACGTGAAAAGCAAATTTCAGCAATGTTATCAACAGGCTTTGCCATAGGAAGCATTTTCAAACATGCATTATTTCCCTTTCCACCACGTACATTTGATTGACCTTGGAGGTACACACACGTAACACAGATTTGATTTATTGTCAGATTAACAAACATTGTTTAAGCATGCAACAAAATGCAGCAAAACTTTTTTGACTGAGTGTTCAGGTTTTTAAAAAAACAGCATAGTTGAAATGACCTAAAAATTGAAAGTGGCCTTTAACTTTTTTTTTTTTATATTACAATTAAAATGTACATCTGTTCTTTTATCTTTTCCTGCTTGCACCATAAAGAACTTGGGACTACCTACGCTTTTAGTTCTCTATAAGAAACTAGCAATAATGCAGTTACCAGCCCTTGTAATGTTGGTTCACGAAATCATCATTCTATATTCTGGGGTTGCCATCCTCACATGAGTTGGACATCCAGTAGCAATTTTCATATATTAATATTCATATGGCGAAATATACATATTAGTTCACTTGTTAGTAAATGAAAAATGTAGAATGTAAAATGTACATTTACGCCACTCTTGGCTCACAGACTGTTCGCTCAGAGGAATAAAGGCTCTTGAATAGGCCTCTTATACGTGTTCCTAGGGGTCGTTATTTTAACAGCGAATTCCCACTGTGACTCTGTGCTTTAAATTCCTACCGGTGTCCTTGTTAAATGGTAGAGTTTATTCTGGGCTCTGAAGTCCTCACAATTGCTCTAACAATTGTCCGGTTCCGATATAAGAATCTTGATTCTAGGCTCTGTCAAGGTTTGGTTGTCGTCTTGGCTAGCGATTCTCACAGTGAACTAGACTTGCAAAAAGTGTCAGATTATAATCACTGTCTTCCGCCACATTTGTTTGTTACGATGCTAAGCAGGGCTCGAATTGTTTCTAACAAGTGTGTTTGGGGGGGGGGGGTGGGGGGGGGTGGGTTTTCAAATATTTCCCTGTAGGAAAAAGTATGCTCTAAATGCAGAGGTCACCTCTCCTGTATATGGAAATTAAACTTTCGATTGCCTTGTAAGCAGACTCACAAACACATCTGTAAAATCATTCGACGTTGTGTATCAGATGTTACATCTTACTTTCCTCTGACACAGAGTAGCGAAATTTGACACCTCTTGCTTTGTTGTGAAAAAAAACATGTGTAGCGCGACATACACACACACAGCGCAAGGACAGCGCGGCGGTCTTGCTTTAAAGTTTGAAGACGGCGGAAAAATGTGAAATATGTTTAAGCCAGACAGTACTGAAGAATGAGGAAATAGATAATATAGGAATGTATGGCGGACTTTCAAAGTTTGCATTTACTGGACATTAAATTTAAAACTACAAGAAAACGCCTGGTTGGAATGCAATTAAATAAAAATAATTCAACAAAGGAGATGTACTATGAATTATATCCAAAAGGATAATATTCAAATATAAATAGTTTTAAAAATAATTAACAATTTTCATCGTCATCACATCTGCTAAAAATTAATAAATAATCTTTAAAAATTTATTATAACTACATGCCTAAACGGATTTAAATATAAATTGGATAGAAAGAAAGCCTCATATGGGGAAAATGAAAGGATACCTAGGAAGGAAGGAAGGATATAAGTGTGTAAGTGAACAGAAAAGAAAACAAGTACAGGAAAAGCACAGATTGCCTCAAATCGCCTCAAACAAGGAGATGAAACGAAAATCTTTTGGGACTTTAGGAGGTGCTTTCTCGGACGGGCGAGAGACCCAAATATAAGGACAGAGGGGCGCGTTGAAAATCACTTACACCAAATCCAGAAGCCAGAGTGAGAAACTGGAAGACAGCATCTGGAAGAAAAGTTCTTTTTTCACGCTGCATGCAGGGCAGATTAAATTCATCCAATATAGTCTCACCGTGAGCTTATAAATCCTAAGAGGGTATGCAAGTTTATTAAAGATATATATATATATATATATATATATATATATATATATATATATATATATATATATATATATATATAGATATATATATATATATATATAATTAATATCATTTTATTTCAGATTTTATTTACGATTTTATTATATCAGATATAATAAAAAGGGAATGACGCTAACCAGAGAGAACCTTCACCGGCATTGTCAGGAAGCATAACCATTAATTGGTTAGCCAAATATATCATGGCTAGTTCTTGCCTGGAAGCTTACGACATTCCAGCAAGTACATAAGTGACTTGACATCCATAAGTTCAAGGCAAAGGTTATAGCGTACCCATGTATCATAACATGTGATTTATTCATGTATTTTGTTATATTCTGCACAGTGTATATTATCTTACCATGCTATCTCTGTAACATACTACAATGATTCATTCAATTATATACAAACACTGAAGACACGGTCGCCTCATGAACAGCAGTGGGTGGTGAGATTGTTGGAACACCATGGCCACCTATTACCTTTTGTTGCAGGTTTTTATGATCAAGTTTTATGATCATTGTTGATCGAGTAACCAAAAGACTTGAAGACCGTTGATCCTGCTAACTGAAGCCTAGAGGTCAACCAATCTTCAACACCTTAGTCCCCCGTAGTTATAGGGCGGGCTGAAGGAAATTCTTCCTGATCATCAGTGTGTCTCAGGAACCTCGAACAAGATCAGATGAGTTTTATGTGTATCCATCCAACAAATCCTGTGAGCAGTTTCTAAAACGACTGTCTATGATGTGAACTAGATAGCCAGAGATATCAAATAGATACTGTGACAAACTTTTGTGTAATTTCAGTGGAAGATAAATCCAAGACTTTTTCTATTATTTATTTTAATTTGTAACTATAAATAATCATTCATTTTACCATCTTTTAACACCCATTTCTCATTACAAGAATATATAGATGTACATAATAAATTATGAAATTGTACTCATTTGACTTGGTAAATTTTTTACTGTTAAATTTTGAGTTACTTTTTCTAATTTAATTATATTATCACATAGGGTTACTATAGCGAAAGTGGCAACTTATACTTCTGAAGCCTAAATCTATTGTCCAGCTCAGAGTATTCACAGCTGTAACTCACTTGTGATACCAGTGTACTTCTCAGGCACTGGAACTTCATACTTTCTGGAGAGAGATTCTACTTCTGCTCTACCACTATTATCATACTAGGAAAACCTTTCGCTACACACAGGTGTACCAGAAATAATTATGCCATTCATGTCTGTCCAAAATGTTTCGTGCAGAAAAGTAATCTCTTAATCCGTCGCTTGTGCAAACAACATCCGTCTACGGGCCAGTAATTGTTATCGCCAGGCACGGTTGAGCAAACAACTCTACGCGAAAACTGAACAGACCCATATGGGTTGTATCTGCGCAAATCTAACCCAGGTACATCCACTAGGTTAGTCTATTAGCAGAGAAGCAAGACAGAATTACAAACCGTGTTGAACTGAAGAACTACAAAAGCGTGATGATGAACTAAGAAATGTCAAAAACACTGTAGGGAGAGAAGAAACAACCGAGGACAATCACAAACACTGGTCACGTACGAAATCAGATTTCTTGTACGCATTGTCACAGTTTTGTAAAGGGAGGTAACATTTTTTGTGTTTTTGTTTTGTTTTTTGCAAGGGTAGCAACACATTTATGAAAAAAAAATTTAAATCAAATGTAAGTTTTTACTGTTATGCATTAAGTATATCCAATCAACATATAGAATAAAATATGACTAATAAAGGTCATTATAATCCTTATACGACTGTTAAAATTTTTAACACATCTATGTATTTCATTGTATTTTATCAATATACACTTTAAAAGATTTCCGCTCGATACGAGCTCTAACGTAGTAAATACTTACATGGCCTATCACTCTCAATGTTAATTTGAAAACATCATCCGTATCCGTAAGTTTAAGCACCAAAATGTGTCGTCAGCGCTGAAAATGGCTCTTTATCAAATCATGAACATACTGTATTAAATAAATACAAAAGCCACCCTAGACAAATAAGTTTACGACCAGAGCTCTTATTTATAAGCACGGACTTAAATATTACAAAGGAAATAGGAACTGTCGTTATAGATAAACACGACCTTCAACAAGTTTATTTTTGGATTTTATTTGTTATTGTTACTCACAATACACACCACTGTACTCCGGGAAAACCCCTAGGTACTCAGTCTCCCTCAGCCAACCTGGACAAGTATGTCTGCTAATGACCTACGGGGGGTCTCTGAAAAGATGAAGATATAACATAACTACTGTACCATCAACAGTTGTACAAAACGTATGATATGAGTTTGTGAATGGGGTTATCGACCTCATCAAGTCAAACACATTGACACAGAAACCACTACTACAAGAGTATGTTGATTCTTTATGCAGGCTTCCTACCACGTGACTAGCTGTAGTGATGTTACATGAACCACTAAGTCAATGATTATCAACACTCACACACAAGGTCAAATATTTACAAACATCTCTAAACGTTTACCTACTATTTTGTTAAATTTAAATATAAAACTTGGATGAACTTTGTGCTTTATAAAACAATTCAAAAGCGTCTACCCATATTCCATATCTTGGAGCTGTCAAATCTTATCCGCTCTGTAATTTCTCAATGGTGATGTTTAAACATTTTGAATAAATGCATCATCATCACACACAATAAGTGTCGCTAGCGCTGACAAGTGATGTAACTCAATTTATGAAACAGGATGTTTCACAGAATATCCCGGACAAACGTGTCACCGACCAGCACACTTATAGACATACGACATTTTAGCCGTTACAGTTACAACACAACCTTATGAAGGCTTTTGTTTGGCTGTAAAAGGTGTTTTTATTTCTATCTCCTTCATAAGTTTATAGGAGGGTCCTAATATTACCACGACATTTATAACCCGCTGCAATCAAGTTCATTTTTTCAAATATGTTGTGGTGTACTGAAATTGATAAACTGATTCTCAGCTTACGCGTACTAGAGTGCCTCCTCTTAGCTTTGCAGTAGTGGTCCACCTGTGGCCAACACCAAAGAGTATCTAATATACGTCTTCAAAGGTGTCTACCTTCGCACATGTTGACTCTTGACAGAGTTGTAGATATAATGATAATGATGCTTCCTATCTTAAGATAAGGTTTACGTTTTCAGAAGTCAAGAACAATGCTGCATAGGGCAGATCACTATTAACGTATACCTAATCCGTCGCCTTTTGTGAAGAATTAAGTAATGGTTTTTACCAGTCCAACCCCCCAGCTGGTGTAAATCCAGCGAAATTCCTTTTATAAGTATTTGCTCTATAGATGTAAATATATTTCTAGATGTATAAATATTAAAGTCTTGCTCATATGTTTGCTTTCATTCCTATAATAACTGAATCAACTATGATTGTTTTGTTTTAAAAAGACATGTTGTGTTGATTTCCGCTTTTAACTCACAACTAGTGACGTCGAAACTTTAGTCTTGCAGCTTTGTACCATGATTTGTCTGATAGCTTTGCCCCACGAACTTTAGACAAAATAAAAAGAACAAATGCCTCTGCTAAGTACATTTATTTGGAAAATAAACAAGCGCATTGATTCGTTGTCCACCCACCAATGTTAGCTTCTCTGAATAATTAAATTCTTGAGTATACACAGCTTAGCTCAAGGAACATGATTAGAAATCACCCATATTTTTCTAGGTATTAAACTAAAAAAAATATATGCTTGGACAGCGTGAGGGCAATGGCGTGTTTGAATTACAATTAACAAGGTACCTATATCTCACAAAATGATATTATACACTTGATGCACATGGGATTTATTCATCACTTATCACTGCTCCATTCGAAGTCTGGGGTCGCTGCTGCTTTCGCACTTCTGATCGAATTAGCATAAAACAAACACCAGTGCCTGTTGTAGTGGTTTATGAATATATTATTTTCGTTTGTTGAGGTTGCTAGCCTCGTATATAACCACTTAGCAAGGAAAACTTGACTAGGTTGATAATCCCATTCACAAACTCATATCAGACGTTTTGTACAACTGTTGATTTTGCAGTAGTGGTTTCTGTGTGTCAGAACAACAATCTATTGATGCTGTAGGATCTAACCCTATTTGTACTGTGGATTTAGCACATGGCTCATTGTCTACAGATAGGACCACAGCACACAATAGCTGACATTAATAACCAATAATACCTGGAACAGGTACTGGCCCTTTAATGAATATAACACACACACAAAAGCCACACACGGCTATCAATACGCATGAAAATACAATACACAATGCAATGAAGAATGCCAAATAACATGCCAAACACTGTAGCTCAATATGATAGCAAAATAGTTACCGACATAATCTAACCAGCAACTACACTCACTGACTATCGCTCACAATAAAGCAGTACATAATTGCAAGATTCTACGTAAATACAATCCAGGAAAAAACCACTAGAAAACACAACCACATTCTAGTAATCTACCAATAATCCTGAACACCTGAAACAATCGGCAAGCACTATACAAGACTGGCATTCATGTAATCTTCCAGCAAAACTGCTGACAAAGGCAACAAACGTCCGAACAGGACGGCAGACATCTCGTAGAATGATTTGCGCCAAACGTGTCATATCGTCTTCCGTTTTGGCCGAACTCGCCAAACGGGTTTTTCTATATTCTATCAACGTCACCACTCAACAGCGTAACCAACTAACTATTTTGACGAATGTCTATACTGTGACATTCCCCCCCCCCCCTCTCCCATCCCCCCACTTAAGAAAGAAAACGAAGTTTTCTTCCACCGGAGAAGACACGCCCAACCCCCTTCGGAGTATGGACGAACGAAATGCCGAGATAGCACTTCCTCACGTAGGTAAAGAATGCCAGAGTTGACCCATACTTGTGTCATACATGCCTTTTCCCTCACTAGACTAACTACAAGGAAACATGTACCGATCCACACCAGGTACTGACAGTCGTGAAAAATAACAACGACTGACTAATCCTGGAGTAGTCTAAACACAATGCATGTTACATCAAATCTATATAACTAATTGTCACCAATCACACCAAGTCATCGTAACAACGATCATCTCCTACAATATAACTGTAGGTATAAGGTAACATGATATATCCACATTGATTACCAAAACCATTGAAGTGTGTGGCAACTGCTGTGGACTTTTGCTGAGAGATGTCATTTAAGTGCTGGCTGAATCTGTCCCCAAGTCGCTTGCCTGTTTGGCCAATATAGGTTTTGCAGCAACGTTTACATATGATCGTATAAATGACATTACGCGATTCACACGTGAAGCTACTAGTGATGGTGTTCGTAGCCTTAGGAAAGGACACCTTCTGGGTTGAGATGACATACTTGCACGTGTTGCATCGTGTCCGACCACAGGGTAGTGTGCCAAAGTGAGTGGCATTCTCCTTTGGGAGACGGCTGTGAACAAGAAGATCCTTCAAGTTCTTGTCGCGTCTATATGCCACCAAAGGTGCTTCACCGAATACTTCTTGGGTCGCAGGCTCTGCTTGGAGGATACGGAGGTGGCGGAAAAGGATCTGTTTGACAGCAGTACTGTGAGGGTGATGGGTCAAGATTAATTTGACTCTATCTGAAGTGGATTTATAGTGAGGTATGAGGGCCTCCTGACGAGAGATGGGGAGCACACGTTGGAGAGCAGAGGTGAGAACATGTTCCGGATAAAGTCTGCTACGGAAGAAATCCAACATCTCATTTGCTCGGAAGTGGAAGTCATCGTCGTCTTGGCACAAACGGCGGAGGCGGAGAAGTTGTGAAAAAGGAAGGGAGTCACGACAGGCCCGAGGATGAGAAGAGGTATACAGGAGGTAGCTGTGGGAATCTGTCGGCTTGTAGTGTACTGAGGTATTAATGCCGGAGGACGTGATAGAAATAGTAATGTCAAGGAAGTTGACAGATACTTTGGAGACGAGGGAGGTAAACTTGATGGTGGGCTTAAAGTGGTTGACAAAGTCGATGAAGCGATATAAATCAGTCTCAGACATATCTGTGAGACCTATGCCATCATCGATATATCTGCGGTAAAGCCCGGGGAAAGGACCGGAGTATTGTTGCCATATCTGATGCTCCAAGTGGCCCATGAACAGGCAGGCATAGCTAGGACCCATCTTCGTTCCCATGGCAACACCACTAATTTGGTAAAAAAAACTGACCATTGAATTCAAAGGAATTCAGTTGAAGGACCAGTTCAGCAAGACGGAGAAGAGTGACAGTGGATATAGAAGGGCAAGTGCGTTTGTCAAGAAAAAACCGAAGAGCTCGGAGACCATCAGAGTGGGGAATAGAGGCGTACAGAGAACAGACGTCTAACAAGAAAAGACGGTAGGAGCGGTCTGCTGAGAGTCGGATAGAGGAGAAAGTAGTAAGAGCATGATTGGTGTCTTTGACAAAGGAGGGAAGATTCTCAACGATAGGCTGGAACATGCTATCGAGGAAGTCAGAAATGTGTTCAGTAGGACAGGAACAGGCTGAGACAATAGGTCTGCCAGGGTTGTCGATCTTGTGAATTTTGGGGAGCATGTAGAATACAGACTTGCCCAAAGAGCTGTCATGAATCCTAAGACGAGAAGCTTCGGGAGGAAGAGCATTACTAGTGATGAGCTGTTTAATGGTGTTGTGTACAATGCGATTGTTAGAGACAGTCGCATCGCTGGTCCTTTAAAAAGTGCCATTGGTCAACTGGTTTTTACCTTCACTTAGATATAAGTCCTCCCTCGTCTCCATAGTATCTGTCAACTTCCTTGACATTACTATTTCTATCACGCCCTCTGGCCTTAATACCTCAGTACACTACAAGCCGACAGATGCCCACAGCTACCTCCTGTATACCTCTTCTCATCCTCGGGCCTGTCGTGACTCCCTTCCTTTTTCACAACTTCTCCGCCTCCGTCGTTTGTGCCAAGACGACGATGACTTCCACTTCCGAGCAAATTAGATGTTGGATTTCTTCCGTAGCAGACTTTATCCGGAACATGTTCTCACCTCTGCTCTCCAACGTGTGCTCCCCATCTCTCGTCAGGAGGCCCTAATACCTCACTATAAATCCACTTCAGATAGAGTCAAATTAATCTTGACCCATCAACCTCACAGTACTGCTGTCAAACAGATCCTTTTCCGCCACCTCCGTATCCTCCAAGCAGAGCCTGCGACCCAAGAAGTATTCGGTGAAGCACCTTTGGTGGCATATAGACGCGACAAGAACTTAAAGGATCTTCTTGTTCACAGCCGTCTCCCAAAGGAGAATGCCACTCACTTTGGCACACTACCCTGTGGTCGGGCACGATGCAACACGTGCAAGTATGTCATCTCAACCCAGAAGGTGTCCTTTCCTAAGGCTACGTACACCATCACTAGTAACTTCACGTGTGAATCGCGTAATGTCATTTATACGATCATATGTAAACGTTGCTGCAAACCCTATATTGGCCAAACAGGCAAACGACTTGGGGACAGATTCAGCCAGCACTTAAATGACATCTCTCTGCAAAAGTCCACACCAGTTGCCACACACTTCAATGGTCCTGACCACCATGGTCCCATCGACATCCAGATCACTGCGATCCGATCCTGCTCCTCTGACACTGCCAGCCGAGAACAGCTTGAGAACCGTCTTATCCACCGCATGTGGTTGTCTAAAACCAGCTGGTCTCAACACTTTCCACACCTTTGTCTGAGACAACCCTTTCCTCTCTTGCTCTATTTTGACTCTTTCCACTCTTATCCTATTCTTCTATTTTTAATGCCATCCTCCATAATATTTCCTCTTCTATTTCCAGTCCCCACTTTTATTACATTTGGGTATTTTTTCGATTTTTCGTTTTTAGTTTCTTAGAATGTATTGTGTACATCCGGGGTCAAGAGTCACTTCCTTTCAGCCAAGCGTGATAGGATGCTTCGCCTTCAGGGAAGTACCTAGGTTTTATTTTTTTATTTTTTTTTATTTATTTTTATATTCATTTAAGTTCTTATGTCTCCTATCTAGCCTTCACTTTCTTTCTTTTCCTGACAAAGGCCTTGTGGCCTTAACGTAGACTACTTTCTTTGTCTTTTGTCCTCGTAAGACGAATCACCTTTTTTCGATTTTTTTTTCAAACCCATCCATTGTACTCCACGTCTTACCGCAGTTCCCCTCAACTTCCTCCATTGTATTATTGTAGTGTTGGTGAATCTCCCTCTCAATCTTAATCTTATCAGTCTGTTGTTGATGGGTTTCAATTCCAGCAATGTCCTTTCTATCCCTTTTTGTAGAATAATGGCTACGCCTTCATTGTGCTGTCCATCCTCTCTTCCAGAGTAAAGTACTGTTTCTCCTGTTGCTGTTTTAACTTTTCCTTCCCCTGTCCATCTGCTCTCACTTATCCCTAGGATGTGTAACCTATAGTTTCTCATTTCTGCCGTAACCTGTCTTAGTTTACCTGTCTCGTTCATTGTCCTGATATTCCAAAATCCTATTCTTGTATCCTGTTTTGCTGTCAGGACATCCGTTTTCATGTCAGTGGCTTCCTTTCGGCTTTCACCACTGACAGTCATACGAGCCACAGACTCCAAATGTCCATCCCACAGCAAAGTTTGTTCATTTATTGTTGTTTCCGTAACTTCATTGTTTTTTTTTACATAGACAGGGGTGTCAGCCCTATGCTAAAACCCCCAACCTGGAGGACCAGGGTACCAGCTTTTGTCTGACCCCTACCAACACAGACCAGTCCAGCTTGGTTGAACCTACCAGGAGCAAAACTCCCACTGGCATTTCTCTGGGGATTGTCAGGGTACGCAAGCTGCCATACCGCTACAAGGTATAGGTACCATTGATAGCAGCTTATTATCAAATAGTATAGAATAAATACCGTCAGCTAGCTAAGAATAAATATTATCATAATACGAGCCTCACGGCCCAAAGATCGGACGAGCTTGCAGCTGTAAGAGCAACAATCTATTGATGCTGTAGGATCTAACCCTATTTGTACTGTGGATTTAACACATGGCTCATTGTCTACAGATCGGACCACAGCACACAATGGCTGACATTAATAACCAATAACACCTGTAACAGGTACTGGCCCTTTAATGAATATAACACACACACAAAAGACACACACGGCTATCAATACGCATGAAAATGCAATACAGAATGCAATGAAGAATGCCAAATAACTTGCCAAACACTGTAGCTCAATATAATAGCAAAATAGTTACCGACACAATCTAACCAGCAACTACACCCACTGACTATCGCTCACATTAAAGCAATACATAATTGCAAGATTCTACGTAAATACAATCGAGAAAAAAACCACTAGAAAACACAACCACATTCTAGTAATCTACCAATAATCCTGAACACCTGAAACAATCGGCAAGCACTGGACAAGACTGGCATTCATGTAATCTCCCAGCAAAACTGCTGACAAAGGCAACAAACGTCCGAACAGGACGGCAGACATTTCGTAGAATGATTTGCGCCAAAAGTTTCATATCGTCTTCCGTTTTGGCCGAACTCGCCAAACGGGTTTTTCTATATTTTACCAGCGTCGCCACTCAACAGCGTAACTAACTAATTATTTTGACGAATGTCTATACTGTGACACTGTGTCAATGTGTTTTATTTGATAAGGTTGATAACTGATACGTGTACAGCATGGGGTATAATAATGTGATTTATTGAAGCAGCTTCTTCTGCATATAAGTGCTACAGTTTTGAATTCAGTAGCCTGGCCTGGTAATATTATTAGAATAAGTTCCTAGGGATCTGAGGCCCGTTCATTAGCCCGCCCTCACACAGTACACTGGCTAAAAGCAATCACAATCCAACGGCCAGGATGGACAGTTCACAAAACACTTTATTATCTCACAAAGCTCCACATACTAAAGGGTATGTTCATACATAGGTATCGTACCTAGCACGGTCTATACATTGTCGAAGTACCGTCTAGAAATAAGGAAACATGTCGATGACATTTTCACAGCATTTATTAATAAGACATCACTCACTTTCTCATCAGCATCCTCGTACAAACTTGCATATATAAACTAACGTTGACGCACGGAGTTGTATGCGTAACCTAGTGATGTTAAAACCTCATGCATGTAGAGGAAATATCATAAATTTTTTGGAGCAGAAATACACAGGTGGCTTACACAGTGAAACGCCACATATCGAATGCCGGCTGGGCACGCTAGCTTACCCGACTTTCAGACTTTATCGTCTGCATACATGGTCAGCAAAAGTACTGACGTCATTTCCTGAAACCAGGACAACCGTCCATAAACAAATCAACTAGGAAGTGATCATCAACATCCAATGTTATGGAATTTACTCATAAGATTTACTCCCCCCTCCCCTTAAATAATGAAAAGGAACTTTTCATTATTTACGTGGCTTAGTCCACAACATCACTGGAGTGAACAGATGATAACATCAAATTTCACAGTTGGTATGGTTCATATAGCACCAAGTTCTGTGCTTCATAATCGACAATTAGACACCAAGGTGTGGAATTAAGTAATATAATTACAAAACCAATTGTCTATATAGAAGACGACTCTTTTGACACCAATGTGAGGTCACCATACTAAATATCAGCCAACATGTAAAAAGAAATCAATATATCAGTCCAGGCATTCACACCTCGCACCATGTCCAAAACTTATACTGTCAAGTCAAGTGACAGCAGTAACCTAGTCTCTGAATGCAATGCATAAATATAACGTAATAGAGACAATAGATCATATGAGGCTGACAAATCAACTCTTACTATACGGGAGCTAAAACCGCGTTTTTACGCGATAGTTTAGCTATCGTTACCGTCGCGCGCCACTTCACGGGTCGAGCCGTAAAATTGGTACTAAACCCGCGCCACTTCACGGGGCTTGCCGGATATTAAGAGTTAATAATGAGTGACTGCGACAATATGTCAAAATAAAAATTACCGTGTGTATATCAGTAATATAGTGTCATGAATGAACCATGTAACTGTAATAGATGAAAACAATTCTATCATGTTGATATGAGTAAATATCATATCATGTTTTGTATTCGATCACTTCCTGATATATATTGTTTACACACGGTATCCCGTGGTTGCAGGAAGTGACGTCTTGACCTCTGCTCTAAATTGATAGCAAACGTGAGTTTTGATTTGGGACAAGCTAGCGTCTCTAACCGGCAGTCTGCTTGTGTCGTTTGACCAGTATGCATGGAATGTGTCCAGTAGGACCTGATTTTAGATTGTGTTAATTGCCTTTGGGCATCTTTATATTGCACCTGCAAGATCGATTACCATCACTGCCTTATGCATTCATTAACGGTATAATGTCAGATTAGTCTTAGCAGTGTGTATGGAATTCTTGGGCACGTAAGTTGACTGTTCCATTAAAGCTGAGATTATCAGAATCAAGGACAGTAGAGACATGTGCTAGTAAAAGCTACGATGTCGTACCATACTCAATATGGAGTACTGTGTCATTAAATGTATGAATTGTGCCAAGAAGTTAGGCCTTGTTACTGAGTACCTGTGGTGCGGGCCAGGGAGCTTGTGTGTGACTGGCCATATTTAAATATATTGTAATTCCTCAAATGGAATACACAAGGAGAACCCTGGAGGGTATTCAGCAGGCCACTGTAATAAGGAGTGTCAAGCCTTAAGTCTAATGCACTCTTACCACAGGACGTCGGGAGGACGGTTCCTGAAGAAATAATAATATTCTTAAATTTACCCGTACCATTTCTGGGGGCCAAGCTAAAGGATGCCTTACAAGCCGAAGAACGCCTAACAAGTCGAGGACTATTTTTTCAAAATGGCGGCACGCATCGTCTGCCAAACTTTTTTTATGAATGGAAGGGATTTCCATCAACATGAATGTGCCTCAAGTTGTCACTAAGTTATAAAAGTGACCCATTGTTACACAGAAGTCATAGGAATTGACTATCTTCATCCAAGAATCAAGTATTCTGTCAAAAATCATGGACCAGATCGATGTCCTTCAATGTCAGCATGAAGAAATCCTAGGCCTAAAAAAAAAACCTAGGCTACGATCATCACTACATTCCTTGCTTGTCGAAGTATCAAGAAGGATTGTTTTCTTGGCAACAGATAAGTCGGTTTATTGTTACATACAGCTTGGCTGTAAATACAATCTGTTTGCCTGATATCTGACTTCACCATATGTGTTTTCATTACGTGTTTTTGGTTTTGTAACTAGCGGGCAGGATGGAGGGACTTGATTTGTGTTATTCAATACCGCGAAAGCTAGGTCGAATGAGCAAATCAAGCATTCTGTAGGGCAGTATCTGTGTGATTCAGATAGAGGACCCAGCATATTCTGCTGGTTGTATAAAAGTTTGCCTCTCTTGAATTTAACAGATCCATTTTTGTTAGCTGTGTAGTCATGTTTACCTATTGTTTGTTCTCATAAGTACTGTCATTGTTATATTTTATTTAGTTCGTTGCATTATTGTTTGTAATATTGTCTATTCTCCTCTGACTATCTTTAATTTCATAAATGTCATAATTGTTGTGATATGCGTCTTGTCTTGTCTAGTTGTACTAGAGCATTAGTTTAAATTAATTCATATATATATATTATAGTTATTTCCTTAGTTAACCATTTGTATTTCCTTTAGTTGCTCGAACCCTGTCTTGCTGTTCTTACTTGTTGTAGTTTCTATTTTTTTCATTGCTCCATATTGTTTATCTGAATACATCTACTATTGCAATTATAAATTGATCTGAGATTGGTGGATGAAGTATTGAATATTTAGCTGACATATTCATATACATAAAAGTTAAAATATTGTGTATTATTGAGAAACACAAGAATAAGCAACCATGACTTCATTAAAGGATTTATTGAAGATTGGGAAGGAACTTAATTTGGAAGGTCCAGCTTTGCAAGCTTATATTGATAAAGAAGTAAACAGACAAGAAGAACTTCGCAAAGAGGAATTGGCTGAAAAAAGGAGACAAGAGGAACTGCACAAACAAGAAAAAGAAAGGGAATTGGAGGAAAAAAGGAGATCACAAGAGTTGGCTCTTGAAAGAGAAAAATTAGCCTATGCCAGATCTCAAGAAGAGAGTAAATCTCAACAAGCTATAAGATTAGCTGAGATTGAACTGGAAAAACTAAAATTACAACAACCACTGTTGCATACTGGGGTAGGTGAAGATAAAAATAAAGATCATACTACCGCCATTAGGATTAATTTGCCTAAATTTAATCAGTCCATAGACGACATCTCATGCTTCCTAAACAGATATGAGACTTATTGTGAAGGGTTTAAGATTGACAAATCTACCTGGTCTGTTAGACTTATAAATTTATTGGTGGGTGAACCATTAACAGTAGTCTCTACTTTGGATGAGCAAACTAGAAAGGATTATGATGCTGTCAAACTTCTTTTGCTTCAGCGGTACCAATTGGATGATGAGGGTTACAGGCAGAGATTCCATTCTTTGTACCCTGATTCTGGAAAAGATTTCACTGAATTTATTTCAGCTGTTAAATTAAATTTTTCTAGATGGATTGAATTATCCAAAACTGAAAAAACTTTTGAGGGATTGTCAGATTTAATTTTAAGGGACAAGGTTTTGTCATCTATTAATACTGATTTTCTTGCATTCCTGCAGGAAAGAAAACCAGAGAATCTAACTAAACTACAAACCCTAGGACGTCAATATCAAGTTGCACATCCTAATAGAGTATTGAGCAAAAACAATGTAAAGGACTCATTACCAGCTGCATCGGCCAGGTCATTCCAAGACAATGCACCTAGGTATAGATCAAACAGCATGGATAGGAATCAAAGATTTAAACCATCACATAATTACAGTCAAAATAGAGGTAGATACAATTTTAATAAATACCAACCTCAAAGAAATTGGAATTCATATCAGGAAGAAAACTACTATCCACAAACCTCATTTAAGTCCAATAACTGGCAAAATAGAGGAGAATATAACTCAAAATCAAATAGAGGGCAGAAATCATTTTACAGAGGAAATGATCAGAATGCAAATAAAAGATCTTATCATAACAATACTCCCAGACAATCAAGAAATACTGAACGTACCAATGCTATTGTTCATGATAATAATCAGAACCATGATGATATTGTAGCACATGCAAATTCATGCAGTGTAGACTTAGCAAACAGTGATAACTGCACTAATTGCAATTCTTTATTTCAGCCTCAAGGAGTGCCAAGACTATTATGCGGACATCCTCTCCCAGTCATGTCATCTTTTGAAAGTACTGGTTCATTGATCTTGAATAGAGGTTTTGTCAATAATCAGCTAGTATCTTTACTCAGGGATACGGGCGCAACTACCATTGGAGTGCGCAAGGCCTTGGTTGATAAGGTGGACTATACCGGAAAACAAGTAAAATGTATAACTTTTGGAGGAACTGTGGAATATTACCCCACAGCTGAGGTGTTTTTGGATACACCATATTTTACAGGAAGAACACTTGTATGCCTCTTGGACAGTCCAATTGCTGGAATTATTTTGGGAAACATACCTAAATTGCATGAATGTACACAGGAAGATATTGAAAAATGGGAAAGACAACATTTATTATGTTCAAATGCTGTGACAACCAGAGCTCAGTCTCGTATAAACAATGATCAACACATACCAGTTGTTAATGTGTTACCTGAAGATATAACGGAAGATGTTACTTCAGAGGAAGGAGAAGAAGAAGATGAAAATAATAATGATGATATAACTCATTATCAACAGGAAAATAATGATGATATTAAGGTAATGAATGATGTCAATACTGATGATGATTTATTTCAGATGGAACTCATTGATAAGGAAACCTTTATACAAAGACAGAAAGATGATGTTTCCTTAAAGAAATTTTTTCATATTGCTCATTTGAATGATGTAATGGGTGATGATTATGCAAAACACTGGTATACTATCAATAAAGGTATTTTGGTAAGAAATTATCAAGTTGCTAATTCCTTAAAGAAACAGATTATGGTACCAGCTTGTTTTCGACCATTCATTTTACGACATGCACATGAAATTGAATGTGCAGGACATTTAGGTATTGCTAGAACAAAACAAAGAGTTTTGTCATTTTTTTTTTGGCCTGGCATTACAAAAGACGTCAAATTATTTTGTCGTACATGCACCACATGCCAAAGTGTAGCAACCAGAAAACCAAAACATGATGCACCTATTCAAGCATCGGATATCTCTTTGCGTCCCTTCGCAAAGATGGCCATTGACATTATTGGCCCTTTGAAGGTAACATCAGCCAGAGGTCATCAATATGTATTGACCTGCATAGATATGTGCACACGCTGGCCGGAGGCTATACCTTTAAAAACCATCACCACAGTCGATATTGCATTATTTTTTGTTTTTAGCAGAATAGGTTTTCCTGAAAACATTCTATCTGATAGAGGAACTCAGTTAGTTTCAGATGCCATGAAACAGGTTATGGATATGTTTGGGATTCAAAGATCTCTTAGTTCAATATACCATCCTCAGTCTAACGGAAAAATAGAAGTTCTCAACAGATCTTTAAAACAAATGTTACATAAAGTTACTATCAAATATCCTCAAAATTGGGACAGAGTTCTCCCAGCTATTTTGTTTGCATATCGAGAGATAAAAAATGAACATACAGGTTTTAGTCCATTTGAACTCGTTTTTGGCGCCAGACCACGAGGCCCAATGTCTATATTAAAACAACTTTTAATTGGTGCTGAAATGAACAAGGAGGTTCAAACCTCATATCAGTATGTGGTCAATTTGAGGAAGAAAATAATAGACGCATGCCAAATAGCAGTAGGTTCATCTGAAAAGGCAAAGCTTAGGGCAAGGTTATTTATTAACCAAAACCGCAAATTACGCCAACTCTGGCCTGGAGATGAAGCATACGTACTATTACCCAAGAGAGATAACAAACTGTTGGTATCATGGAGAGGACCTTACAGGATCGTGGAGAAACTGTCTGATGTTGATTATATTGTTTCAGTAGATGGAAAAGAAAAAACTTTTCATATCAATATGTTACAGCAGTTTCATACACGCCCACCATATCTGAGACCAGTCTTTGAAGCTCTTGATCAATCTGTCAGTCGTCATTCTTCTTTGGCTGTCATACAAGAGGAAAATTCTGATGTGTCTGATGGAAATGACTCACTATTAGTGTTACCTAGTCTTCATTCCTTAGCTACTGAAAGTTGGAAGGATGTTGATATATCTCCAACTTTATCTTCTTTTCAGAAAGAACAGGTTACTTCAGTCTTGTGTTCTTTTGCTGATGTCCTTACGGATATTCCTGGACACACTGATATCATCGAACATGATATCATTCTGACAGACTTTCAACCGATTAAGTTGAAACCTTATCCTATACCGATTCATTTACAATGTCAGGTTAAAGAGGAACTAGAACAGATGGTGAAATTAAATGTCATTTCTCCATCTCATTCCCCTTATAGTTTTCCGATGGTCTTAATCCGGAAAAAAGACAAATCTATACGTATATGCATAGATTTTCGACGTCTAAATTCTTTGACTATCCAGAACGCGGAACCACTTCCCGTGTTGGAATCTTTATTAGATAGACTAGCTTCTGCTACGTTTTTTTTTCTTCAAAATTTGATCTATCTAAAGGCTATTTCCAAGTGCCATTAACGGAACGATCCAAGCCTTATACTGCATTTGCTACCCCATTAGGACTCTTTCAATTCAATTATATGTCTTTTGGTTTAGTAAACGCACCTGCGACCTTCGTTCGCATGATGAGACGACTCTTCTCTGACAGAGACGACCTAATTACTTACATTGACGACATTTGTCTGTTTCATCAATCATGGGATGAACATTTGGAGGGTATTCAATCCTTACTTACCACTCTACGTCGTCATAATTTATCTGCACGTCCATCTAAGACTAAAATTGGATTTCAGGAGATTTCATTTTTAGGTTATAAAGTAGGAGGAGGTTTTTTTGAAAACAGAGGATACTACTATCTCTAGGATTCTAAACCTTGATATACCTAAGACCAAAAAACAGGTTAGAAGTATTCTGGGGCTCCTAAACCTTTATCGCAAGTTTATCCCTAATTTTGCAGAGAGTATACGTCCGTGTTGTCATCACTGGTGAAGAAAGAGTCACCAAATAGGTTTGTTTGTAGTCGAGAATGTCATGTAACTTTAGATAGATTAAAATGTCTGTTTTCCAAAATGCCTATATTGAGATTGCCTGATCCTTCTAAACATTTTACTCTTAGAGTCGACGCTTCAAAATCGTCCATTGGAGGTTCGCTGTTGCAAGAATGGAATGGCTGTTTACATCCGACACTTTATGTTAGCAGGAAGCTAACGCCTACCGAGCAGCGATATCCAATTATTGAGCGAGAGCTGCTAGCTCTTGTTTTCTGCTTCGCTAAACTGCAACGCTACCTGCTGGGTGCAAGCTTTACACTTGAAACTGATCAGAGAGCACTCTCTTACCTGAAAACAGCGAGATTCAAGAATGCTAAAGCAGCGCGTGCCTCACTGGCCCTTCAACCCTATAATTACCAGATTAAACCCATCGAAGGAAAGGTGAACGTGATGGCCGATGTTCTATCAAGATGCGTGAAGCATCCGCTATCGCCAGTTGTCTCCGCAAATGCTGCTTCAATCCAACTTTGATGCTCAATAATAACACTACTTCCTTTGGGACAAGTCAGGAATTATTTCACAAAAAGGTAGCATCATGAACTAAGGCACATGCCTTCTTTTAACTCATATAGTGCATACTTCAGATATTACAGCCACATTGCTTCGTCATGCACTTAAACCAGTTGAAAAACTAGAGACACTATGCCAAGCAACATGATGATGATGAATTGCTGTCCATCCTAAATCAAGATATATATTCAAGCGTTCGTCATATGATGTCTAATGCAATTGCTCAAGAACAATACTTCGCTACTTCATACACGTTGTACAATGACTCTTGGCAGTATGACGATCCAAGTCGGTACAATTCAGATACTTTGCTGCAATTTCCAAAATGATTTGCACTAATTAACTGTCTCAAACGTTGAGTAAAAAGGGAAATAACTAGAAAGACTTACTCCAAATATCAAAAAGGGACATAACAGAGACATTATATTTCAACAGTGACTTATAAAATTGTCAAACACAGTATGAAGAATGGTATCTGTGCTGTATACGTTATTGCATGGAAGACAAACATCGACATTCAACATAGTGAAAAAAATGGATCTTTTCAATGAACTATTTCGTTCGTGCATATATACATATATGGACATCAATAACAATGATGTGTGAATAAGTGTGAACTGGTTACTTATGGGAACTTTAATTCATCTAACTAATGCTACAGAAGGGACTTTGTATAGTCCAATATTATTAATGTGTCACTACGTGAATATACTTAGTATAAACTATAACCTTCTTTTCTTTGGATATTAATTAATATATCCTCACATGACATCTCATTAACATTGTCATTCACCACATAACATTGCATACATGCAAATATTAATAACTATTTTGACATAATGTCACAGTCACCATTTATATTTTGATTTGTCTGCCTCATGATCTATCATGTCGTTGATTGCTTATTATGCAGTTCATTTGATAGATAGGGAGACGTACATGACCGACATGACTTAGGGCGTTTGTTGACATGGTATGCTGTGTGAGTGCCATGACTGACATATTGACTTTTCTTCACTGCCTTCTAATTAATGTAGTTACCTCACATTTGTGTCAAAAGAGTGTCTTCTAAACGATAATGGTTTTGGTAATATTATTACTAAATACCACACCTTGTGTGTCAAATTGTCGATTATGCAGCACGACTCTAGGTGCTATAATGATGATGACAGTTTAGATTGTGGATATTGTCATATGGTTTCTCCAGTGACCTTCTAGATTGCACTATGCAAATAATGAAAAGTTCCTTTTCATTATTTTAGTACAGGTGGGAGTAAATGATATGAGTAAATATCATATCATGTTTTGTATTCGATCACTTCCTGATATATATTGTTTACACACTGTATCCCGTGGTTGCAGGAAGTGACGTCTTGACTTCTGCTCTAAATTGATAGCAGACGTGAGTTTTGATTTGGGTCAAGCTAGCGTCTCTAACCGGCAGTCTGCTTGTGTCGTTTGACCAGTATGCATGGAATGTGTCCAGTAGGACCTGATTTTAGATTGTGTTAATTGCCTTTGGGCATCTTTATATTGCACCTGGAAGATCGATTACCATCACTGCCTTATGCATTCATTAACGGTATAATGTCAGATTAGTCTTAGCAGTGTGTATGGAATTCTTGGGCACGTAAGTTGACTGTTCCATTAAAACTGAGATTATCAGAATCAAGGACAGTAGAGACATGTGCTAGTAAAAGCTTCGATGTCGTACCATACTCAATGTGGAGTACTGTGTCATTAAATGTATGAATTGTGCCAAGAAGTTAGGCCTTGTTACTGAGTACCTGTGGTGCGGGCCAGGGAGCTTGTGTGTGACTGGCCATATTTAAATATATTGTGATTCCTCAAATGGAATATACAAGGAGAACCCTGGAGGGTATTCAGCAGGCCACTGTAATAAGGAGTGTCAAGCCTTAAGTCTAATGCACTCCTACCACAGGACGTCGGGAGGACGGTTCCATGAAGAAATAATAATATTCTTAAATTTACCCGTACCACATGTGTTGTGAAAATAGATCATATTTTACATCAACACACTACAGTAATGAAGTCCAATGTGCGTGTAACACTCGTGTGGTTAAAGAAAACTCACCAAGAATTAACTAATTAATGTTAATTAATAGTCAATGTTAATGCTTAAAGTCTATATTATTTGAAGCAAAGTCATTTGGAATAACAAACTTTCATCATGAAGTTCACCGATGTATGTTATAATATATTATTTCGAATGTTCATGATTGTTTACCATGTGATAAGACCATATTTGAATTCGACTGATTGTTATTATCATGATTTATTTTCCATATACAATTGGAGAAGTGATTTCTTTGTTGTTTCCCCTTCGTTGTATCCACAATAGTAATTTAGCAGTTACTTTCTTTTTTTCTGGTTGTAGAAGTCCATTTATTACAAAAGTTAATAATTAGTCCAACAAATATGTCTTGAAGAAAGTCGAGTTGCAATCATTATCTGCATGTAAGGATATTCAGTATGCATGTGGTATGTACGTACTGTCAATGAACCACTATATTCTAGATAACATACTGAACAGAATGACATATAAGTCCATTTTGAACTTTCAGCAAAACAGCATCATCAAGTTGCTTGGCGGACTGCTTGTAATTTTGAGCACTGTTTATGTACATGAAGCTGTTCATCTGTAGGTTACTTTGAGGCATTAGTAAAATATTCATCACCGTAATGTGTAACAGCTCAGATGACCATGTCGTTGTGTATGGGTTCTTTACTTGTTAAGATTATAACGACGTATGTATATAGATTACATATGAGTTTGAGACACATCAGTAGTATTCACAGGAGACATTGGATGTTTCATGCAGCGAGACAAAACATCAGCCATGACGTTCTGGCTGCCCTTGACTGCTTTTATTTTGTAATCGTATGGCTGCAAAGCCAAAGATGCTCGAGCCGTTCTTTCATTCTTGAATCGAGCTGTCTTGAGATAAGATAATGCCCGTTGATCAGACTCCAGGGTAAAATGCGCTCCTAGAAGATATCTTTGCAATTTGGAGAAGCAGAACACCACGGCAAGGAGTTCACGTTCAATGATAGGATATCGTTGCTCCGTGGGAGTCAGTTTTCTGCTTACATAGAGTGTTGGGTGCATACAGCCATCCCATTCTTGCATCAATGAGCCACCAATAGATAAATTAGAAGCATCGACCCTGAGGGTAAAAGGTTTGGAAGCATCATGCAATGTTAAAATAGGCATTTTTGAAAATGAACATTTAAGAGCATTTAAAGCAACATCACAAACATGAGTCCAAATGAATCTGTTTGGGGAATCTTTTTTCACTAAAGAGGACAACACTGAAGTTATCTTTGCAAAATTAGGTAAAAACTTACGATAAAAATTGAGTAAACCGAGGAGACTGCGAACCTGCTTTTTAGTTCGAGAGATGTCAAGGTTTAAAATCTTAGAAATAGTCGAATCCACAGGTTTTAACAAACCACCTCCTACTTTATGTCGTAGAAAGGAAATCTCATTGCATCCTACTCTAGTTTTGATGGTCGTGCAGAAAGGTTATGTAGGCGTAAAATATGTAGTAAGGACTGAACACCTACAAGATGTTCATCCCATGATTGATGAAATAAACAAATATCGTCTATATACGTGATTAAATCTTCTCGATCGGATAAGAGTCTCCGCATCATGCGAACGAAAGTTGCAAGAGCGTTCACCAATCCAAAAGACATGTAATTGAATTGAAATAGACCAAGAGGTGTGGCAAAGGCAGTATATGGCCTAGCTTTCTCCGATAATGGCACTTGCCAGTAGCCTTTAGATAGGTCGAATTTAGTGAAAAAGGTAGCAGAAGTTAACCTATCTGGCAAAGATTCTAATAATGGTAAAGGTTCGGCGTCCTGAATAGTCAGAGAATTTAACCGCCTAAAATCTATACAAATGCGAATAGATTTATCTTTTTTCCTAATTAGAACCATTGGAAAACTATAAGGTGACAGTGATGGAGTAATGATATTCAATTTAATCATCTGTTCTATTTCCTCCTTAACCTGAAACTGTAAGTGTATAGGTATTGGATAAGGTTTCAACTTGATAGGTTGAAAATCCGTAAGAATGATGTCATGCTCAATGATATCAGTATGTCCTGGGACATCTGTAAGAACAACAGAGAAAGATACTAACAAATGGGCAACTTGTTCCCTCTGATGAGAAGACAGAGTTGGTGAAAAGAAAACATCCTTACAACTCTCAGTAGCCTAAACGTGAACACTTGGTAACATCAAAAGTGATTCATCTCCATCAGACAAGTCAGAATTTTCCTCCTGTATAACAGCTAAAGAAGAATGACGATTGACAGATTCGTCAAGAGCTTCGAAGACTGGTCTAAGATGTGGTGGACGTGTATGAATTGGGGGGGGGGGGGGGGGGGGGGCGGGGAGGGGGGGGGGGGGGGGGGGGGGGGGGGGGGGGGGGGGGGGGGGGGACTGTTGTAACATATTCTTCTTCTTCCTCGTTCGTCCTGAAAAGGACGTTGGTTGCGTTGTGTCTGTTTACATCGGTGCTGCGATATCTGCACCTTACGGCCGACACATCCGACTTCAGCACGGCATTTTTTGGGACCGGGTTTGCCTTCCCTATTCGATCCCTACTCTCTCAGCCAGACTGCAGTGATGCAGCCTGTTTCCAGGACCACCACATGGAGGTGGAGTAGGGTCTTGGTCAGCTCTGGTTCGCTGAACCTGACGCAAGCAGTCAAGCTATAGGTTGCTGACTGCATTCTCTATTGCTGCATCTTTGGGTCCACATATTAATATGAAACGTTTTGTCCTTTCCATTTATTGATACAATATAATCCACATCTGACAGTTTTTCCACAATACTATAAGGTCCTCTCCACGATACAAGTAATTTGTTATCTTTATTTGGTAATAGCACAAATGCTTCATCTCCTGGTTATAATTGACGTAGTTTCCTATTTTTGTTGACAAACAACCTAACATTTAGCTTTGTCTTTTCAGATGAATTTACTGCTATATGGCACACGTCAATTATTTTTTCCTTAAATTGACCACATATTGGTATGAGGTTTGGACCTCTTCATTTATTTCAGCTCCAATCAATAGTTGTTTTAATATTGACATGTGTCCTCTTGGTTTTGCGCCAAAAAATAATTCAAAGGGAGCAAACCCAGTATGCTCGTTTTTAATTTCTCTGTAAGCAAATAAATTTGCTGGCAAAACTCTGTGCCAGTCCTGTGGATATTTAATGGTAACTTTATGCAACATTTAATATATATATATATATATATATATATATATATATATATATATATATATATATATATATATATATATATATATATATATATATATATATATATATATATATATATATATATATATATATGCAGATGAAAGATATGGAGCGCATCAATAGAAAGTTAACAAGGTACAAACAAGATGACTGGATACATGAATAAGAGCCAACTGAAGAAAATTCAAATATTTAACCAAGGGATAAATATATAAATTGTAGAACAAATAACTGAACTTTTGCTCTTTTACAATTATGACAAGACAAAACGCATGTTACAACATTTATGACATCTAGTAGATAAATGATAATAAGATGAGAAGAACAATTTTACAAACAGTAATGTAACAAACTGAATAAAAGATTACAAGGAACTGGACTATGATCACAAACAATAGGTTCAACAGGACTGCACAACTAACCAAAAATTGGATCTGTTTACTTCAACTGAGGCAGAATCACACACAGCAATGTAAGCTGGCTTCTTAATTTGAACTATACAGATGCCTAAACTATAGAACGATCATGAATTTATCGATCAGCCGTAGCGATATAAATAAATTCACAAGTCCCACCTACCTCCCACTATGTCAACAACAGCTAGACATATGGAAAACACACATAGTGAAAATAAAATTCCGGCAAACAGATTTCATCAAATACTCAAGCTGTATGTTACTAAAAATACCCTTATCTGTTCTGCCAGTATAAAATTCTCCTGGATTCTCCTTCACACCAAGCAAGGAACGTTGAAAATTCCACAGCATAGATGAGGTTAGTTCTAGCCTTGGATACAGCTGACATCAAAGGACACCGCTCTGGTCCAACGTTGATGAAGAAAAGCTGCTCTGGTTAGCAAACATTGAAGAATTTGCAATTCAAATTCATGAAGGAACGTCTCTTTCTTATAGACGACGACCTTGAAGCGCAATTGACATTATATTTAGTAAGGAATGTTTTCTTCCACTTTTCAAATTAGTGCGCAGACGGTGAGTGACGCCATTTTGAATTTCTTGTCTTTCTATCCAAGTAGGATTGAAGATCTTAGGCTTTGGCCCCCAAAAATGATACGTGTACAGCATGGGGTACCTTATATAATAATGTGATTTCTTGAAGCAGCTTCTTCTGTATATAAATGCTACAGTTTTGAATTCAGTTGCCTCGCCTGGTAATATTATTAGAATACGTTCCTAGGGATATGAGGCCCGTTCATTAACCCGCCCTCACACAGTACACTGGTTAAAAGCAATCACAATCCAACGGCCAGTATGGACAGTTCACAAAACACTTTATTATCTCACAAAGCTCCACTTTGACATCTAAAGATTATGTGCATACATAGGTATTGTTCCTAGCATGGTCTATACATTGTCGAAGTACCGTCTAGTACTAAGGAAACATATCGATGACATTTTCACAGCATTTATTAATAAGACATCACTCACTTTCTCATCAGCATCCTCGTACAAACTTGCATATATAAACTAGCGTTGACGCACGGAGTTGTATGCGTAACCTAGTGATGTTAAAACCTTCTGCATGTAGAGGGAATATCGCTGGAGCAGAAATACACAGGTGGCTTACACAGTGAAACGCCACATATCGAATGCCGGCAAGGCACGCTAGCTTGGCCGACTTTCTGACTCTATCGTCTGCATACATGGTCAGCAAAAGTACTGACTTCACTTCCTGAAACCAGGACAACCGTCCATAAACATATCAACTAGGAAGTGACCATCAACTACCAATGTTATGAATTTACTCATAAAAATAAACCCATTCACAAACTAATATCAGACGTTTTGTACAACTGTTGATGGTGTAGTAGTGGTTTCTGTGTCAATGTGTTTTACTTAATGAGGTTGATAACCCCATTCACACTCATATTAAACGTTTTGTAAAACTGTTGATGGTATATTTGTGGTTTCTATGTCAATGTGTTTTACTTGATGAGGTTGGTAACCCCATTCACAAACTCATATCAGACGTTTTGTACAATTGTTGACGGTGTAGTAGTTGTTTCTGTGTCAATGTGTTTTAGTTGATGAGAGAGATAACTCCATTCACAAACTCATATCAGACGTTTTGTACAACTGTTGATGGTGTAGTAGTGGTTTCTATGTCAATGTGTTTTACTGGATGAGGTTGATAACCCCATTCACTAACTCATATCAGACGTGGTGTACAACTTTTGATGGTGTAGTAGAGGTTTCTGTGTCAATGTGTTTGACTTGATGAGGTTGATAACCCCATTCACAATCTCATATCAGACGTTTTGTACAACTGTTGATGGTGTAGTAGTGGTTTCTGTGTCAATGTATTTTACTTGATGAGGTTGATAACCCCATTCACTAACTCATATAACGTTTTGTACAACTGTTGATGGGGTAGTAATGGTTTCTGTGTCAATACGTTTGACTTGATGATGTTGATAACCCCATTCACAATCTCATATCAGACGTTTTGTACAACCGTTGGTGGCGTAGTAGTGGTTTCTGTATCAATGTGTTTTGCTTGATGAGGTTGATAACCTCATTCACAAACTCATATCAGACGGTTTGTACAACTGTCGATGGTGTAGTAGTGGTTTCTGTGTCAATGTGTTTGACTTGATGAGGTTGATAACCCCATTCACAAACTCATATCAGACGTTTTGTACAACTGGGGATGGTGTAGTAGTGGTTTCTGTGTCAATGTGTTTGACTTGATGAGGTTGATAACCCCATTCACAAACTCATATCAGACGTTTTGTACAACTGTTGATGGTACAGTAGACCTGTTCTGTCTTCATCTCTTCAGAGACCCCCCCCCCCGTAGCTCATTAGCAGACATACTTTTCCATGTTGGCTGAGGGAAACTGAGTACCTAGGGGTTTTCCCAGAGTTCAGCAGTGTCGATTCTAAGCAGCAATAACAATAATATCAAAAAAATAAACTTGTTTATGGTCGTGTTTATTTATAACGACTGTTCCTCCACCTTTGTAATATTTATGTCCGTGCGTATAAATAAAAACGCTTGTTGTAAACATAAGATCGAGGAAGTTGAGGGGAACTGCAGTAAGACGTGGAGTACAATGGATGGGTTTGAAAAAAAATCGAAAAAAGGTGATTCGTCTTACGAGGGCAAAAGACAAAGAAAGTAGTCTACGTTACGGCCACAAGGCCTTCGTCAGGAAAAGAAAGAAAGTGAAGGCTAGATAGGAGACATAAGACCTTAAATGAATATAAAAATAAATATAAAAAAAATAAATTAATAAATAAAACCTCGGTACTTCCCTGAAGGCGAAGCATCCAAGGTGTTTCTGAGGAGACAAAGAATGTGTCCACTCATCTGTCAGGCATGTCGTAGAAGGAGACAAAGAATGTGTCCACTCATCTGTCAAGCTTGTCGTAGAAGGAGACAAAGAATGTGTCCACTCATCTCTCAGGCATGTCGTTTAACAAATATATCCGACAGGATGATGGTCCGTAGCTCGTCTGTATTCATCGTCTAATTGGTGTAGTCTGTCAAAACTTGACCGAAAGAGGCGTATTCTTTAATAAATATATCCCCGAGGCACAGCTGCAGACCAGACCTGGAGGGAGGGGCGTCGTCATTATCGTCGTTAAAAAAAAATAGAGAGATGTGATGTTGTATGTTGTGTGTGTGTGAGTGTGTGTGTGTGGTATGGTTTTTGGTTGTTGTACATACCTGTAGGTATCTGTACAGAGTGGAAGATCTTGTCGGACAGGTAGTTTATGTCTTGTATATACCTATGTGTCTGTGTGGTTTGTATTGTATATATCTGTAGATATCTGTGTTGGGTTTACGTTGTATTGTATTAGGGGTGGTATGGGTTTTGTATTGTGTACAGAGAGTTTAGATGTTGAGGGGAGATGTGGTGACGTTGTCGGGATGCACCTGTCTCTTGATGTATAAATAAGACACGGTGTTTCTGTGTTGGCCGTATGTGTATACGGCAGAGTTGTGTGTTTTGAACCAGATATTTTTCCCACCCTGTGCTTGTTGTGTATTAAGACCTTCTAAAAATGTGTTTGTCTATTTTGTTGTGGTGTTTGCTCAACCGATTGCGAAGTCTTGAAGATGATATAGATAGAAGGATGTGACTGGGATTGCTTCAACATAATATTTTGTATTGGGTCTGTTTACTTGTGCGTTTGTGATAATGTCGCTGTCTTGTAAGTTTGAGACAAAAGATTTGAAATCTGTAATGTTGTTGACTAGGTGAGACTGTTCTAATACGCATGCGTTATTATGAGAAGCGTGAAAAAATTGTAATTCATTTGATTCTCTGTGTCTTAAGATGATGTGAAAACTGTAGTTTATTTTGAATCGTTTTGTTTGTTGTGTGAAGATTGATGTCAAGAGACATGCCCAGTCGATATTTTGTTCTGGTCTATGAAAGAAAGTGAATGTGGACAGATATTTATATTTATTTGAATGTGTTTTTATGGCGTCCCAATTCTGTGTATAGATTTCTCTAACGTCAACTGGTAAGTCAACTAAGCTGTCTTCCTCAGAGGCCAGACGGAGTTTGTTACGTTCTGCATATATATTTTTTATATAGCGAACATCTGTAGTATCCATTTTTAAAAGCTTGTTCTAAAAAAAGTATTCTGAAAAAATATTAACAGACGACCAGTTATAACTAAAAAATTCTTTGGTTGAATGTTTGCCACGGTTGAAACTTGAGACAATGGTATCTGCTTGTTCGCATATGTCCGCGAATATTCTTCGTGTTTTAGTAATGGAAAATGATAACGGGTCTTACGTATTGATAACATAAGTCGCTCGATATCTGGCCGTAATCATCTCTCCGTGATTAATCTTCGTTGTGATGCTAATTAGATACTTGAACGAGGTATCATCCACGCGCACGCGATGCCCGTGTAAGAAGTCATTTTCCGAATAGGAACTGCTTAATTATGGGTAACAATCTAGCCGTAATTTTGTGGAACAAAACCCGTCCACGCTCTGAATCTATGAATGGACATCTGCGTTATTTGCATAATATAAATCCCCCTCTTTTGTTACAATGTGATAAATCTTTATCGGAGTAGAGAGTAATTATTCATCCACAGCTGCGCCTAACGTTTTTTGTTTTCATGAACAATTATCTTAATTAAACAACGAGCGAAAATGCTAATTAGATTCTTTTCAAAAAACGTTCGAACAACGTTACGTGACAAATCACCGCAAAAACCTTGCGCGCGAACTATTTTCTGAAAAAAGTGCCTCTACACAACAAATCGTTTTGGCACGGTGAAGAAAAATTCATCCGCTCGGACTAGTTTTGGCAAGTCTTTGGTATAATCTAAAACATAAGAAAAGATAATAAACACTATATTACTTTAAACCTAACATATACAAAATAAAAAAGGACCCGAGTCAGTGCAAAATGACAAAAGTTACATACAGATTAACCACTCAGTGAAAATTAAAAAAACATACTAGCTTAGAAAATAGCGTATTTTGACTTTAACCGAACTACACATGGAAAAAGATAGATATAATATAGTATAAATACAAACAACATATTACATTAAGTCACCTTGCTATAACCATGATTGAAACTAACATACACATTAATAAATACTTATATTTTCGTTATTTTAAAAGAAAGGGCAGCTCGTCACTTGTCTCGCGAACATGCTGGGTTTTAAATCAATATCTTTATCTTTGCTTCCACATCGCGCGCACGGGGACCATTCTGATATGTTAACAGCACAGAATAAAAATAATAAGACTGTTTTATTTACCTGATTATTCTCTCTCTTTCTCTCTCTCTCTCTCTCTCTCTCTCTCTCTCTCTCTCTCTCTCTCTCTTTCTCTCTCTCTTTCTCTCTCTCTCTCTCTCTCTCTCTCTCTCGGTTTCTCTTTCTCTGTCTCTATCAGATTGTCTGTTTATTATTTTATTTATGTGTGACTAACGTGTTTTTGTTTATTTTCTACAGATGTCTTCACCTGAACGACGATGCTATGCCTGTTTACATTGCCAGTCTGTTTTCAAGCGGGGCCATGATCTTACTCGACATATGACCACAGCACACGACCTCCACACTCACGCGTGCCCTGACTGTATATTATTATTTACCAGACCCGATAATCTTCAACGACACCTAGAGAATAAACACGGATCCAGCGCAGAACAAACAGATACATCAGTGGGGATAAGTCTGATATTTAACCACTGTGGAAAGACATTCATTTGCCGTGACAATTATTCACGACACATCAAGACAGCGCACTCATTGACTCTTTTTTCTTGTGACGTTTGTGGTAAAGACTTTTCTCGTGTCGATAACCTACGGGGCCATAGAAACCACCGTCACGCCTCTATCTCTGTGCAAATTCCAGCATCAGACATCAAAACATTTTCAATCGCATCATCAGCATCAGGTGCCCCAACATCACCAACAACTGCAACAACGCTTCGCTCATTGATCTATTTGACGTTTGGGTAAATTCTCGTGGCGATAACCTACGCATCGTGCAGTACACGCCTCTATCAAATTCCAGCATCAGACATCAAAACATTTCAATCGCATACTCACAGACAGCAGCATCAGGTGCCACACCATCACTAACACAGAGTCCACCCTCATCATCAACATTGGGTGCCATAGCAACACCATCATCAGGATCGTCAGCTACCACAATTCACCCACAGACAATTGACCCAACGTCCTATACAAAAGCTGCAGGCCCGACCAAGAAACGATCAATGACCAGTACCCAGTCCTATAGCAAAAAACCCCGTCTGGCTTCTGAGGAAGACAGCTTAGTAGACTTACCAGTTGACGTTAGAGAAATCTATACACAGAATTGGGACGCCATAAAAACACATTTAAATAAACATAAATATCTGTCCACATTCACTTTCTTTCATAGACCAGAACAAAATATCGACTGGGCACGTCTCTTGACATCAATCTTCACACAACAAACAAAACGATTCAAAATAAACTACAGTTTTCACATCATCTTAAGACACAGAGAATCAAATGAATTACGATTTTTTCACTCTTCTCATAATAATGAATGCGTCTTAGAACAGCATCACCTAGTCGACAACATTACAGATTTCAAATCTTTTGTCTCAAACTTACAAGACAGCGACATTATCACAAACGCACAAGTAAACAGACCCAATACAAAATATTATGTTGAAGCAATCCCGGCAACATCCTTCTATCTATATCATCTTCAAGACTTCGCAATCGGTTGAGCAAACACCACAACAAAATAGACAAACACATTATTAGAAGGTCTCAATTCACAACAAGCACAGGGTGGGAAAAATATCTGGTTCAAAACACACAACTCTGCCGTATACACATACGACCAACACAGAAACACCGTGTCTTATTTATACATCAAGAGACAGGTGCATCCCGACAACGTCACCACATCTCCCCTCAACATCTAAACTCTCTGTACACAATACAAAACCCATACCACCCCCCGTACAATACAACGTAAACCCAACACAGATATCTACAGATATATACAATACAAACCACACAGACACATAGGTATATACAAGACATAAACTACCTGTCCGACAAGATCTTCCACTCTGTACAGATACCTACAGGTATGTACAACAACCAAAAACCATACCACACACACACACACTCACACACACACACAACATACAACATCACATCTCTCTATTTTTTTAACGACGATAATGACGACGCCCCTCCCTCCAGGTCTGGTCTGCAGCTGTGCCTCGGGGATATATTTATTAAAGAATACGCCTCTTTCGGTCAAGTTTTGACAGACTACACCAATTAGACGATGAATACAGACGAGCTACGGACCATCATCCTGTCGGATATATTTGTTAAACGAACTGGGCTCGTTAAAGTTTTAGCTCGTGACCAATTACCTCTACGTACAATCCGAGTCAGACGGCTGCTTTCGTCATCAACACTGACCCTAGCTATCACCCCGGTGACCACTGCGTCGATCTATATTATAACGGACTTGGAACTTTTGATTAATTTGATTCTTTCGGACTAGCACCTACACACTCGGACCTGATTAATTTTATAGCCAGAAACTCTACCCGACCTGTTAACTACAACACCAGACATTTACAAGATGTAGTTACCAACGTTTATGGGCTCTACGCCATTTATTTCATCTTGACCAGAGCTCGCGGTGGTACTATGCAGCGGGTCCTACTACCATTTTCGGCTAGACTATACGCCAACGATCGATTAATTACGCGCTTAGTCAGACCCTGGCTAGCGAACCACAAGACTGCTTTCATAGACAATGGAAGAGATCAATAGACAGGTGTGTGTATTTTATGCTATCGGGTTTCTCCCCACGCCAACACGTCCATGAGTCATTGTTCGCACGCAAGCACGTCAACGATCCTTTTCGACGAATAAATCCCTGGCTAACACACGAGTCTGGTCACACGATCGATTTTCGACGAATCAAATCCTAGCTAGGGCACGCCTAAAAAAAACCAGATTGAACTGGTATTCCTCCATTTAAACACACTTTTGGAAGACCAAGACACTCATACTTTATTCAAGCGTTGGTGTGATAACGACAGCTACTTACATCTAATTGAAAATGACTGCTCCCTCCAACTGGGTCTACATCAAAAGAAGTGATGAAATGCTTAAACTTTTGGCTAGTCATCTGAAGGACGCGTCTGTAAGTGTTTACCGAGGTCAACCATTACTTCACGTGCGAAAATATTTTGGTGAATCCTACCTCAAGTTTCCTACCAAAACCGGCATTACGTTAACTCGCCCTGAGTTTGAAAATTTGTTGACACTACAGGGTGAAATCCTCGCCGAATTTGACCGACTACAGCCACCAAGCACGGATACCTATCCTACTACTGGTACCAGTACCACGTTTGATCAGTACATCAACTCCAGCTGTTACCAACCAATATCAACCGAACCGAATTGGTTTCCTACGACAACCACAGACAATCACCTGGCCGATGTCACTAATCTACCACCGAAGAAGAAGCCTACTACCACCTCCACTAACCTGTTTGACGAATACATGAACTCTAGTTGTCCAATATCACCAGACCCGAATTGGTTTCCTACGACCACCACCGCAGACACCCACCTGACTGATGTCCCTAATCTACCACCGAAGAAGAAGAAACCTACCAAGCGGCTGAGACTTGTCCTTTAGTATTTGAAAAAATAAAAAATATATTAACTAAAATTATTTTTGTTATATATATATATATATATATATATATATATATATATATATATATATATATATATATATATATATATATATATATATATATATATATATATATATATATATATATATATATATATATATAATCGTCGGTTGTATGTCTAAATATATCGTCTAACTGTTCGTATAACTATTGTAAAATAACTGTTGTAAAATATATCGTCTTCTTGTTATCTCAATATATCGTCTAACTGTTCGTATAACTGTCATCTAAATATATCGTCTTCCTATTGTCTAAACGTCTAAATATATCCTCTTCTTGTTGTCTCAAGTCTAACTATATCGTCTTCCTATTATCGTCTTCTTATTGTCTCAAGTCTAAATATATCCTCTAACTATTGTCGTCTTCTTGTTATCTAAATATACCGCCTTCCTATTGTCTATAAATATCGACTTCCTAAAGTCTAAAAGTCTCCCTATTATCGTCTTCTTGTTATCTTAAATCTATATCGTCTTCTTCTTATCTAAACATCAACACTAATATATAACAACTCATACCCCACCACAGCGCCGCCATCTTGCACCTGCTGCGTGCCTCCTGAATGCGCTTATATAAAAGTCACGCGCCTCCTGGCGTTTTTGCTATATAAAAGTCACGCGCCTCCTGACGCGCCTCCTGCGTTCCTGCAGAACGATACCTAAGTACATCATGATATGTCTAAATATATCGCTTTCCTGTTGTCTAAATATATCGTCTCCTTGTTGTCTAAATAAACAACACCATTATCGAACTAATATATTACTATATAAAAGTCATACGTCTGATCGTCAGAGGCAGTCCCCGGCTAAAATATATCGCTATATAAAGGTCATCCCGCCATCTTGTGCCTCCATCACGTCTCCATCCCGCCTCCAGAATATATCGTTTTCCTATTATCTCAAAGTCTTCTTGTTATCTCAACTCTAAATATATCGTCTTCTTGTTGTAACACAACAACACTAATATATTACTATATAAAAAGTCATCCCACCATCTTGCGCCTCCATCGTGCCTCCAGCGCACCTCCAGAATATATCGTCTTCCTATTATCTAAAAGTCTTCTTGTTATCTAAATATATCCTCTTCTTGTTATCTAAAAGTCTTCTTGTTATCTAAACAACACTAATATATTACTATATTACAAGTCATCCCGCTCCGCCTGCGCTCCACCGGCGCTCCGCCACATTTCCCTTATATAAAAGTCATGCGCTTCCTCCTGAGAACTCCTCCTCCTGAAATCGATCGAGTATTTTGCTATATACAAGTTATGCCCCTCCTCCTGTGCCTGCAGAATTTTTCCTATATAAAAAGTCACGTGCCTGCAGAATGATAATCGTAGATACATTATATGTCTAAATATATCGCCCTCCTATTGTCTGAATATAGCATCTCCTTGTTGTCTAAATAAACAACACCATTAACGAACTAATATATTACTATATAAAAGTCATCGGAGTATTTTCCTATATAAAAGTCATCCCCTCCTCCTGAGCTCCGCCGGCGCTCCACCACATTTTTCCTTATATAAAAGTCATGCGCCTCCTCCTGAGAACGCCTCCTCCTGAAATCGATCGAGTATTTTGCAATATAAAAGTTGTGCGCCTCCTCCTGTGCCTGCAGAAATTTTCCTATATAAAAAGTCACGCGCCTGCAGAATGCTAACCGTTTGGTACATTGTATACTACTCTTGTGTCATCCGAGGATGTAGTTGAATCATCTGACTGGTTTTCTGGTACTATTTTATTACTTTCTAACTTGTTCTTACTTTCTTTTGCCATCTGTGACTTAATCATTTTGACATCTTCTTGCACACTCTTAATTTATGATATAACTTTAGTGCTCGTATAAGTATCGTTTTCCTTTAATTCTTTAATGACAGTTTTGAAAGGGGTTTGGGTTGTTATAGCTTCCTTCAGTGCTTTTTATGTCTGCTGATAAACTGGGCAGCCCTGGAATCTGGCGCTATGGTTTCCTTTGCAATTAATGCATTTTCTGTGATAAGTAGATATTTTTTATCCATCTGCAGTGTTAGCTTATTTCAGTTAATTTTAGAAATTAAAAATAATAGAAATTAAATAGCGCCACGTGGCAATAGCTTGAGTGAGATCAGGCAGCCATTTTGAAAGACATATTTTAAGTGGTGAATAATTTATATTTTTTGGTAGTATTAGAGTAGGCCTATTGTAGTTAAGGTTAAGTACTAGGGGACTATTTAATTTAAGAATCGTAGTGGGGAAAAGATATACATATCAAAATAAGCCAAAGATTACAAATAATAATATTCAAGCATCAAAGTATAATACAAAGACAACAAAAAGTAGCATACTAAAAGACAGGGAAAATAACCAATGACACCATTAACCAGAAAACAGTCCGGGGAAGGAAATGCGATGGCCAAAACTCCAGAAAAAGACAAAACTTCAAACCGGACAGAAAGAAACAGGACCACGAACCCTGAAATCAGAAAAACAGAAAAAAAGGACACGATTGAAACAACAAAAAGCAGAATCAATAAAGGGGAAAGCTCAGGAAACAGATCAGCGAACAAAAAGATAGGACCAAGGAAAGATGACAATCAGGAAAACACAAAAAAACACAGAAGCCTTCATTCCCCCAGTGTTGCAGTGCTCCAACTGCATGAAGTTTGGCCATGGTCGACACACTTGCAGGGGGAAGGCAGTATGTTGGTTTTGTGCGGGGACACACCCTTTCATACAATTTTTTTTTTTTTTTTTAAAATCCTCGCATGAGGTTGCATATTTTTTCCTCGCATGAGGTTGCATTAGTCCCCGCCCAAAACCCGGCTCTGGTCAAAACCACATGTCCCAACACAAAAAGACCCAATGACACCATGTGTCATTGTAGTGATCTTCTATGTTCTTACACAGAGGGCCTCATGACATAAATGTCACTACTGGTCCCTGCGTCTAGACACATGATCCTAGCCAAAGGCCGGATACTGGGCATTGGGTCTTCACAGCATTATTCGTGCTGGGTTATGCGTTTTTTATTTTTTTTTAAATTTCCTCGCATGAGGTTGCATATTTTTTCCTCGCATGAGGTTGCATTAGACCCGCCCAAACCCGGCCCTGGTCAAGACCACATGTCCCAACACAAGAAGACCCAATGACAAACTGTGTCACTGTAGTGATCTTCTGTGTTCTCACACAAGAGACCTAATGACACATGAATGTCACTGTACCGGTCCCTGCGTCTAGACACATGATCCTAGCCAAAGGCCGGATACTGGGTGTTAAAGTCATATTTGGTATATTAATCTTTTATGATAAAAAAAGAAGGGAATTAATCATTAAGACTTGTTGTCAGGTCGGGTTATTGTTATCTCGCCTGAACAGCGCGGTAGTCAGCTGTTGATTTGTTTAAAAGTGCAATCTAGTATTTACTTGTATGTTCTAAGAAGAAAACGTGTAATCACTACTAACATCTCTGCGGCGAGTTACCGCGTGAGATGTATTTTGATTAGGAATGTTTTGAACTGAGCAGTCGCTCGCTAACCCGAGAGATGTGTTGTGAACTGTACTGAGCGATAGGGCTCGTAACAGTGTGTTCCTAGCGAGTGAAGGGGAAAGAGATTTTTTTTAGCGATGTTCTCGATGTGTACCAGAGGATATTCTTGGTACCGGCATTTTTTATGCTTATGGGATATATGTGATTATCCGGCAGATGTATGTGTGTTGTTTATGACTGCAGTGGACGCAGTCCTTTTTGAGTATAATGGATAGTAATGGCCGTATTAACAGTGTTGTTTATGACTGCAGTGGACGCAGTCCCTTTTGAGTATAATGGATAGTAATGGCCGTATTAACAGTGTTGTTTATGACTGCAGTGGACGCAGTCCCTTTTGAGTATAATGGATAGTAATGGCCGTATTAACAGTGTTGTTTATGACTGCAGTGGACGCAGTCCCTTTTGAGTATAATGGATAGTAATGGCCGTATTAACAGTGTTGTTTATGACTGCAGTGGACGCAGTCTCTTTTGAGTATAATGGATAGTAATGGCCATATTAACAGTGTTGTTTATGACTGCAGTGGACGCAGTCCCTTTTGAGTATAATGGATAGTAATGGCCATATTAACAGTGTTGTTTATGACTGCAGTGGACGCAGTCCCTTTTGAGTATAATGGATAGTAATGGCCGTATTAACAGTGTTGTTTATGACTGCAGTGGACGCAGTCCCTTTTGAGTATAATGGATAGTGATGGTCGTATTAACAGTGATGTTTATGACTGCAGTGGACGCAGTCCCTGTTGGAGTATTGATGCTATTCGATGCAATGTAAACTGTCTCTCGTCTGTGTTGTGTCGTGAATAAAGTGTTCGAAACGTCACCAGTTGTTTAACATTCGATGACTTCTACGTGTGTTACGATGTGGTGAGTAACTGTACACACATATCTGAAAACAGTCTACACAGTGACAGAACACCAACAGTACTCATTGACATAAATAATAAAACAGCATATATATCATTGATGGCCGATATAACATTGTGAATATAAAGGAACACTATATAACATTTGGTGGCCAGTGTGGGGAACGAACCCACGACATTCGCGTTATCAGCACGTTATCAGATTTTGTAGGCCTTGATGATTATATAACTGCCGTAGATGCAGTATTTGTGCACTGATGTGAAGTATAGAGATTTTGTAGGCCTTGATTATTATATATCTGCCGTAGATGCAGTATTTGTGCACTGATGTGAAGTATAGAGATTTTGTAGGCCTTGATTATTATATATCTGCCGTAGATGCAGTATTTGTGCACTGATGTGAAGTATAGAGATTTTGTAGGCCTTGATTATTATATATCTGCCGTAGATGCAGTATTTGTGCACTGATGTGAAGTATAGAGATTTTGTAGGCCTTGATTATTATATATCTGCCGTAGATGCAGTATTTGTGCACTGATGTGAAGTATAGAGATTTTGTAGGCCTTGATTATTATATATCTGCCGTAGATGCAGTATGTGTGCACTGATGTGAAGTATAGAGATTTTGTAGGCCTTGATGATTATATAACTGCCGTAGATGCAGTATTTGTGCACTGATGTGAAGTATAGAGATTTTGTAGGCCTTGATGATTATATAACTGCCGTAGATGCAGTATTTGTGCACTGATGTGGAGTAGAGATTTTGTAGGCCATGATTATTATATAACTGCCGTAGACGCAGTCTTTGTGCACTGATGTGAGGAGTAGAGATTTTGTAGGCCAGGATGTGTAAGGGCCGTATGGTGTGTTAACTACATTAGGAAGATTCATGTTTCGATGTAACTGTATTCGTCTAGATCTACGTGATGTTATAATTGTAATAAACCATGGTTAAAATATCATCAGACGTTACACCATTCCATGACTTGGTGTGTGCGCTACTGTGAGTGACTGTCCCAAACCACACTCACCTTCTTCACCATAATTAATTATATATAACATTTGGTGGTTTTCAGTCTCAACGGGAATTTACACCTATGAAATTCGCGTTAATAGCCCTGTGTGGGCGTGGCCAATTAAAATTAGACATTTAACATTGATTGCTGATGTTGATCGCATTTATCTACGTACTAGAACTTGGATTATTAATAACCATCTACAACTGCAGAAGGATTTCAAGTTCGCATTTACGGTTGTTCAACACGGGTGCTTCATGTACACGATTTGGCAGTTTCCAGTTCCAGTTGTCCTGTGCGGTGTACGAGCATAGACCATTCTGTATCCAGTACGTGAAGTGAGAGGGGTCAAGCTCCAGTGACTTTCTGCGGTGTATTGTTTTCATCAGCGGACTGTGTGATACCTACCGTTTTGTCGGGCAGAAAGTTCTGGATTATTTACAGTTGACAAGATAAGTGGGTTTTTGTTGTGAAAACTGTACCACTTTATGTCTGTCAAAAAGCCTTCCGAAATTGTGCATTATTGTCCTATTAAGTGTTTTATGTTGAACATTTTGTGTTTCATGTAGAATTATGAAGATAACATCCCAGTTTACCCAGGGCTTCATAAGGTTCTGTAGGAGTTAGTTTGTTTCAATTAAGCGATTATTCCGGTAAAAGGATACAAACATTGCCGTAGGTTAGGTCACTAGTTGTCTCTTGGGACAATTATTGTTTAGGTGTGACGTAACGTTTCATTGTTGTTATTGTTGTATTTTTCTTTGTTCCTTAGTTTATTGATTAATTTGTTTGTCGGTGTCTTTCTCTTTTCCCTATCTTTCATTTTTTATACACATTTTCGTTTATACACTGTGCTGTGTTTCTTGTCTTGTTAATATTTGCAGTTATCATTACATGCTATGTAACATTATTTGCTTTAGTTCCGCTGTACTGTTCAGTTGATTTCTGCAAACGTTTTTTCGTTTGTTTTCTTGTATCTTGTCTTTGTAACTGTTATTCTTTTTGTTTATATCATATGTTGGTTGTTTGTGATTTATTGGAGGACTTTATGCATATGTGATTAAGGCTATGTGATAATATTGACACACTTCATAGTGATATAAATTTATCTCTCATACTGATGTAACAAAAGTTCTATACGCAAGAACTTGTGGTATTATGGTATACAGAGATGGTTAGATATTTTCAATCTTATGAAGAAATATTTAGTTCGTAAGCTGGAAAAGGAATTATCTAAACTTTAAGGGACATAAACTGATAATAATTATAAGTGGTGAATATATATAGTGGAATTGGTGATTGAACCACTATGGATTCTGAGATAGATCCTGAGGATATGGATCCTATATTGCAATATATATTTGATGGAGGTAAATATTGTGAAAGATTGCGAGGCCCACAGCTGGAAGGATTTGTGATGGACCGTTTTTTGGTTGATGTGGCATGGGCCCTAAGGTTTTTTGCTGAGGATACATTTCATTCCGTTCCTCACTTAATGATGGCTAGGCATTTGGCGGATTTGGTGCATTACCTTCGGGTATTTTTGCACAAGAATACTGAGTCTAAACACGATTTTATGACGGAGGTGATACACGATATAATTCACAACGACATTCCTAACAATCACAAACAGGAGTTACAAGATGAGGGGTTAAAAGACATAATTTATAATGATATTCTTCATGACCAGAAAAAACATTTAGAAGAGGAGGAGCGTATGAAAGTCATCAAGCGAAGTGCACTACAGGAAAGGGAAAATTTCTTAGAAAATATTGCTAAAGAGAGCGAATTACAGGAAACAGTATCGAGACTTACAGATGATTTAAAGGAATCAAACACAGAACTTACTAAAGTGAAAGCAGCGTTAGATTCTGCATTGAGCAAAATCAAAGATTTGGAAATTCAAGTGGATTATAAATATGGAGAAGTTAGTAATCTCAAGCAGCAACTTCAGGAAAAGAAAGAGAGGTGTGGAAAATTAGAAGCTGAGACAATTGACCGTGATAGGTCTTATACAGAGACGCTTCTTGATTTATTGAGTAAAGTGAATTCTTGTATGGAAGAAGAGATGTATACTGTATTTCCGAATGAAGTTGAGGAGCTAATGAATAATGAGAATAATGAAGTTGAAACACAGCAACTAAAGGTAGATAAGGGAAATGATGAAGAAGAGACATTAGAAATGTTAATGGCTGAGAAGGAGAAAATGATTAAGGTCGAGAATTTACTGGTGGAGGAAAGTGACAAAAGGTTGACACTTGAGAATTTAAACAACAAATTGGGTGAAGAGATTTCACTTCAAAAGGTGGAGATCAGTGAATTAAGAAACAGGGTGAATAGATTGGTAGATATTATTTTAGACTGCAAAGTGTTGTCTCCTTTCAATGTTGACAGTGGTAGACAGAAAGTTGATTATCAACATGTCTTAAAGGCACCGAGTCAGCAACAGACACTCGGCGCAAACACTAACAGTAAACATAGTAGTCGAAAATCCCTGCGCGGAAAATACAATTTTTCACGCACCAGTGATGCTAATATTACTGATTCTTGGCGACATGCCAACAAAAGAAATTCTACTGGTACAGTCGGTACTGTAGATAACAAGAAAAACTGTGAGAAATTTCAAGGCAAAAATTATAATACCAACCATAAATCTACTAGTGGAAATTCCCATAAAGTCATAACTAATGACAAAGTTAGTCGTACTTGTGCCCGAAATAATACTAAGTGTGTTGGTAACCACAATGATTCTATTATTCCTATTCCTGATCAAGGTGTTAAGTATATCACCACAGAAAAGATTAGAAACAGTGTTGTTAGGAAAGATAATCCAGATCTCGAACAGTATCAAAGGAGTGTACAAAAATTGTAATTCTTCTTTGCCAAGAAATCAAAGAAAGGCTAACAGATATCAAAATTCTGGTTCTAAGGATTTTAAAAATTCTAGTGGAAATAACTACTATAGAGATTATCGATCATATGATAATTTTTCTACAAGACAACAAGAGCCATCGGGCAGATATTTTTATCAAAAGAGAAATAATAATGCTTCCAATTATAATAGAAGATCGCATGCTAATTGTGCCCAACAAAAACCTAAGGTTATTATTAATAAAGGTAATAATAAGATTGGTAGTCTTTCTAATACTACTACTTGTTTTCGCTACCTTGGGTGTAAAACTTTATTTCAGCCTACAGCGACAACGCCCTTGACTGACTGTCAGCTTCTCCCTGAGCATTCCTTGTTGTTCACAAGCGGGGAAGGAAGGTTTATTGACAGCCATGAGGGGGCCGGAGATTCTCACAACCACGGGTGATGGTAAAAGTGGCATTAACTTTCGTCTTGCCACATTAAATTTTACAAGTAACTACAGTGAAAATTTTCATTTGTATTTTTTCACAGCGACGGCTTTGCGTTAAAGGTCAGCGCTCATGTGTCGCATGAGATGAGAAAAATGGATACTACCTTACGCCTTTGTGATTAATGAGGTGAAGTCAGACAGCTTGTAGAATCCATATTATACGGAGTTGCCCTTTCAAATTAATGGATGATTTCTACACCGAGTTTCTACACCGCGGAAATTGTTTATATTTAATTTTTTGGATAAAATATTACTGTATGAATAATGTATTATTGTATTGTATAGTATGGGGCATTATATGGCGTTGCATCAAATAATGTGTATGTTCATAATTATGCACTATTGCATGCCCATATCTTTTCCGTGTGACTGTGTTTTTGATTACGCGCCAGTGCATTGCATGCTATTTTTACTCTATGGTGATTTCGATAGACATGATGCACGTATTATGATTGGAATCTGGTGTAGCGTATCGGTCTGTAGTAACTTGTCTTTATTGTTTGATGAATTAGTGGACTGTTGGTATTTACACTCCAGTCAATGTCCTTTGACCGATCTATGCCATTTGTGTTTGACCTTAGCGTTACGTTCAGAGGTTTGGAGTCATAGTGAAGATTCATTAAATATTAACGTGCTTTTGCAACAGTGATTGCTAGTACAATTTACTATGCATAATGAGTTTGCCAGCCCTATGCACAAACTCATTAGCTACGAGGGTTCCTAAGTATTTTTGTTCACTGAATTTAGACTTCTTTCTTGTATTTTGGATGTCATGTCTAATTAAGATATTAGCACATACAGAGATTGTGTTAATTAACTGTTATGTTCTGTAATGTAATTTTGGAACATAATTTGTATGTATCAGAGTTGATTATGTAATTTTAGAAACAGATTGTGAAACACTGATTTTTTTTTTTTTTTTAGAGCATGATACTTATGAATTTATATAATTTGATCTTCTTACCAGTTAAAAATTCAACATTTTCATTCAACAGTATGGATATTTTTTGAAACCATAACATAATTTTTTATAGAACATTTTCGTATTTCATTGTATCAGGAGATTGTAGATTTCTTTATAGTGTATTGCTATTAAGTTGAGAAACGCACAAGTTTACAGCTAAAGAACATTAATAGCTCAGCTGAACGTAATTATCAGCCTAAAGTAACTTAAAGGCATTAAGTCAAAATACATTATATTATGCTTATATATGTGCAAGTTGTTATGCAGATAACAGGGTATATTTTTTCCATGTGTTTTTCGGTGTCGAATTTGATTTAAACTAGTATTCGCGTATTGTGCGTTTACTTAACTGATTCCGTACGTAATTATTTTCAGCTCTGGACGGAATTATTTTTAATTCCCAAAAATTTACACATACATAATTTACGTTTACTGACAATATGTGTCTAATCATGAGTTAAGTATAACATATTATATATCAAATCAAAGTACATTGGATGAACAATATAAATCCATATGCCTTTCTGGCCAATTTTATGTTATGTTTATGTTATAACAGATAATATGTACACGGAAAAAAAGATAACTTGAAATTTTGAACAAAAATTTTCGACTAACGTAAGGCTTGTAACATAAATTGTTATCTCAATACAGTTTCACTGTTCTCTTTGTGCAGGTAATCCATTTAGAAACACAGCAAAAAGGAACAAAGTTATGGTTGATCACACAGTTTGTTCACTGTTTACATATTAGTAACATATCCTGTGTGTTTTTCGGCCATTATGGCGATACGACAAAACACGATTAAAGATGAAGATAAATGTGAAAAAATCCGTTCAAACGCAAATAAAAGACGTTGAAGCTTGTTGAAATTTGCCCAGCTTTGTGTTTACTTCCGTTCGAGATAAATTCCGGGCAGTATAAAATATCAGAATAGAAAGAAACAACGAAATAAAACAGCGTCTTTTAAAAGATCTTGCGGCCACAGCAGTCGGCCATTGCGTCTTTTAATAGATCTTACGTACGAAATCAGTTAAGGATCGGTTTTTTTGTTTTTTTTTGTGTTAGAGATTACATGTATTTTTTTTCTTTATTAAACCTGATTGCATTTTTGATCTATTAATGATAGCGGTAAACTACTTATAAAAAAACAATACTATTTTTATGAAACTTAATTGTTACGAAATATTTTTGTATTGTACTTTTTTTTCCCCTGACATTGAATTTTTTTTCTGTGCCCAACGCTCGATTGTGTGCTAGGGGAGTAATATTGTTTAGTGGTGACGGTACATGTAAAAGATGATTTCTCTGATATTAGGAGATTTTTTCTTTTTTTTTTTGCTTTACCTAGCACTTCATTGTGCGTTAGTTGTAATTTATTTATAATGGCGTTATTATTGATCTTATGTTAATGATATCTATGATAATTCATTTTAGTTATAAATAAATTTTATAACTTGGCTAGATTTACTATTATACTTTGTTTAGCTAGCTGTCCTGTTATGATTGTATTTATTTAGTCAATACATTGTTGATTAGATTGTAATTAGGATGCATTACTGCCATCTTTCTCTAAATGCATATCTTTGCTGATCGTTCTTTATTTCATGCCGTTTCTTCTATCGACTTTTCGGTATGGATTCAGATCTTGTGTACGCTTCCTTATTTCATCTGCGTTTCACTTGATGCTAATTGTATACTTTTCCTTCTTTCGTCAATTATACTTGTATTTTGTATTGTTAAGTTTATTATATGACTTCATATAATGCAGCTAATGGTAATAGCTGTATTTATTTGATAGGTAAGGAATGGTTGATCTTAATCGCTACCATGCGATGTCGTTGATTTTTTTTTTTTTTTTTCCTATTCCGATGTCATTGCTGGTTTTTCAGTGTTGGTCATTCTTCTTTTTGATTGATCTTTTCTTTTCATTTTCTATTGAATGTTTCCTACTTCGTCTGTACAGTAGGGGTTTAATGTGGTTCGAAATCTATCATATTTCTTAGCTAGTTGATTATTTTGTATACCTCATATGTTACTTTACATGTTATGATGATATTTCTTTTCTCGTTGGACAATATGACTTTACATACGTTGATTTTTGTAACTAGATATTAGATCTTTATCGACCCCCCTTATTTTGTCGATGTAATTTTCAAAAAATGATAGAATCATTTTTTTTCCCGGGGGGGGGGGGGGGGGGGGGGGGGTGGGGTGGGGGGGGGGGGAGGGGGGGGCGGTGTAGATGTTAAAGTCATATTTGGTATATTAATCTTTTATGATAAAAAAAAGAAGGGAATTAATCATTAAGACTTGTTGTCAGGTCGGGTTATTGTTATCTCGCCTGAACAGCGCGGTAGTCAGCTGTTGATTTGTTTAAAAGTGCAATCTAGTATTTACTTGTATGTTCTAAGAAGAAAACGTGTAATCACTACTAACATCTCTGCGGCGAGTTACCGCGTGAGATGTATTTTGATTAGGAATGTTTTGAACTGAGCAGTCGCTCGCTAACCCGAGAGATGTGTTGTGAACTGTACTGAGCGATAGGGCTCGTAACAGTGTGTTCCTAGCGAGTGAAGGGGAAAGAGATTTTTTTAGCGATGTTCTCGATGTGTACCAGAGGATATTCTTGGTACCGGCATTTTTTTATGCTTATGGGATATATGTGATTATCCGGCAGATGTATGTGTGTTGTTTATGACTGCAGTGGACGCAGTCCTTTTGAGTATAATGGATAGTAATGGCCGTATTAACAGTGTTGTTTATGACTGCAGTGGACGCAGTCCCTTTTGAGTATAATGGATAGTAATGGCCGTATTAACAGTGTTGTTTATGACTGCAGTGGACGCAGTCCCTTTTGAGTATAATGGATAGTAATGGCCGTATTAACAGTGTTGTTTATGACTGCAGTGGACGCAGTCCCTTTTGAGTATAATGGATAGTAAATGGCCGTATTAACAGTGTTGTTTATGACTGCAGTGGACGCAGTCTCTTTTGAGTATAATGGATAGTAATGGCCATATATTAACAGTGGCCAGTGTTGTTTATGACTGCAGTGGACGCAGTCCCTTTTGAGTATAATGGATAGTAATGGCCATATTAACAGTGTTGTTTATGACTGCAGTGGACGCAGTCCCTTTTGAGTATAATGGATAGTAATGGCCGTATTAACAGGGTTGTTTATGACTGCAGTGGACGCAGTCCCTTTTGAGTATAATGGATAGTGATGGTCGTATTAACAGTGATGTTTATGACTGCAGTGGACGCAGTCCCTGTGGGAGTATTGATGCTATTCGATGCAATGTAAACTGTCTCTCGTCTGTGTTGTGTCGTGAATAAAGTGTTCGAAACGTCACCAGTTGTTTAACATTCGATGACTTCTACGTGTGTTACGATGTGGTGAGTAACTGTACACACATATCTGAAAACAGTCTACACAGTGACAGAACACCAACAGTACTCATTGACATAAATAAT